>OY720456.1:31724957-31783932 GCA_963082715.1 Harpalus rubripes
ATAATAAAATAAATAAAATGACATGAGACCAAAGGAGTTACAAATCATGTTTATATAAAATCATTGAAGCATTTTTTTAAAGATCCATGATTTTTTAAATTCTTTTATTAATAATATTTTAATATTACATTCTTTGGAAATAAATCTACAAAATTATGATTAAAACGGGTTCTAATCAATATATTTTTTTCTTCAAGCGTATTATAATATTCATATTATGCTCCTGTACACACACTATAGAAGATGTTCATTGTCTTACTAGTACAAAAATGTTGTTATTGTTGTACTATTAAAAAAATGTTAGTGTTTTAGTTCACCGCTGGCGGCGGCAGTTGTCACAGCAACACATATTGTATTGAAAATTGTTATTTGACAGTTGTGTTGTTTTTGTTTTGTAGTGTACACAGCCTGCTTTGGCTGAAATTGCAAACACTACAATTAAAAAATTCCAAAAAAAATGTCAAAAAATTCTTTGAAACACTTGAAGAAAAAATAGTATATGTCATTCGGAGTAGAACGCCCTTTTTGTGTTTTACCCAGCTTGCCTAGCCTCGGCTAGCGCCTCGGCCGCAATAGCTGGGTTCAACACAAAAAGACCGCTTTCTACTCCTAATAACATAATATACTATTTTCTATCGGTATTCCCCTGATTTACTATTAAAATTTAGTAAAGTAAAAGAAATATCCCTTCAAACGGATATTTCTCTGGTATTGTTATATTGAAAACTATAACTGTAAAACTATTGATTGCAACAAAAAATATTTTGATTGTAGCCCAATAATATTGATTACAAGAATGAAACCAACCAGAGAACTATCTAAAGAGAGAATGGACAGACTTATGGGTGGCCTTGTAACAACGAGTTTGTTGATGAGAGGTAAACGGAGCACGGGGAAAATAGTTCCTTGCACATTTCTTCAGAGGGCAACAAAATCACAAAAATGACGAAGACAACATAGAAGACAATGCAAAAAAAATATAATGGAAAATTTAAACGTCAAACTGAAAATTTACAAATTAGAAGATAAATATCCTGTTGAACATTTATCAAATGAACTTGATCATTTGCAATCCTTCGGAAGAATTCTATATGATAAAAGAAAGGAACCAACGCAAAAAGAACTAAAAATCCACAGTAGTATGTTAAAGCTGACAATATCGTTCATAAATAAATAAATATATCATCATGGCATATTACCCATTGCTGGGTGTGGCAATCTGCTTTGTACGCAGATTTCGGTAATGATGATGACATATTTGTACCGTGCGGGCGTTTACCAGGCGTCACCTCACGGGCACTCATCGCTGGCGTAAAGAGTGCGTCGGTCGGGATCGAACCCAGTTCCCCAGATTCGCGACCAGACACTCAGGCATAAAGTTACGACTAAATAAGATGTGAAGAACTATGAAGATGTTGGAGGTTGATATCCCTTATCTCCCAATTTTCGTTTTTTTTTTCACCTACGTACGTCTCTTTTCAACACATCTTTAGATAAGATTTAAAAATTCTTTCAAAAAAATACTTATACAACGTCAAAAAGTATCAGGGGTAATAAAATACGTGCATACATCAGAAACAACTAAAGAGAACTAATGAAGTTATCTTTAGTTGTTTCTGATGTATTGGCGACTAAAATTAACGTGAATCCCTCAAGCGGACGATATTTGCAACTATTGAAAATGGTATTCTGTTATTCAACTTTACAGTAAATATATATATATAGTGCATTGGATTCCTTGCCGGTTTCTTGTTTGTCTTTTTGTTTTAAAATACATATAAATTACTTTGCAATATGACCAAAGAACGAAAAAATATTAACGTCAATTGTTCAATAGTGTCTTTGGTCTGTGTGCCGCAATATAATGAGGGCGCTCACTTTTGTGATGTTGCCAACATAAGCACATAAAAGCACAAAAGTGAGCGCCCTCATTATATTGCGGCATTTCATAGAACTAAAAATTCTATATATCACATTGAAAATTGTATATATCAACATGGGAAAATATTATATATCACGAAATTTTATATACATATATTAGGTAATAATATATATATATATATATATATATTACAGAAACTTTTATTTTGGCCCAAACGGCGCCTCATAATTTTCCTTGCATTTTCTGTTGTATGAACCATTCTGTGATGTGCGTTTTTTGTTATGTACACTTTCTGATGTTTGAAATTCTGATGTTGTATTCTTTCCCCTTCAACTGACAAAGTTACACATTGTAGAGGGAGAAGATGCTTCACTAGCGAATACAAATACTCTCTGCACTCTGCATTATTCTTACCTCCATGGGCGTGTAGCGTGTGTATGTGCTGCTGCCATCTATTATCCGTAACTCAATAGAAGTTAAGTATGAATACAGTAGAGTGCTCTACGAAACACTTTCTAAAAACATTCTGGATGTGACAGTATTAAAATTACATATTTTTAAAAAGTATTAAGATAGTCTTTTTTAGTACTAATTTAATAAGTATTATTATGACGTCTAGAGTTTCCATTGTTGAATAAAATAAATAATATTTTTGTCGTCTGATTGGCTTTTAACAACACTAGTCATTTGTTGATTCTCCGCGCAGTGGCGCAGTCATAGTACTCATGGCGAAAGAGTGAAGTACTTAATTTCTTTTTGTTGCTGTTGACAATGTTATTTTCTTATTATATTGTTAATTATATTGTAGTAATTAGTTAAATTATTAACAGTGTGTAATTTTGCATAATGTTTTAGTGTTAAAATGCGTTTTGTTTGTGTTAGTGAACGGATAACTTTTCAGAAGTTGGAATTACTCTGCAGTCTATTGGGATCATTTGAGGTAAATTACTTGAAAAAGTAAAAAAATATTAATTTTCTGTTTTCATTTTTGATACTTACATAATTATTTATATATGTTGTAAATTTACTGACAGTAGACTAACATAAATCATTGTTATAATTCAAAAGACAACAAAAATTTCACCAAGGTAAGGTTAGGCAAAAGGGTCATAACGTTTTTTTGCTGGAATTGAAAACAATTTGTTGTTAGAGAATAATTTTGCATACCTGTGGATGTTTATATATATATATATATATATATATATATATATATATATATATATATATATATATATATTCAGCGTAAAATTGTGTACTATTTTTTGTTGTAATTTATGTATTGCATGCTTCAGTTTTATCCAAAGTATTTCAAAACACAGTTGTTTTTGTTTATGCATTAAGTAGATTTTTTTGGTATTATAATTTTGGTAGAGCTGTATTGTTTTTTAAGCAAATTGAAAATAATTCCTATATTTTTCATTTACGAGAATAATTTCTTACGACTTGATAAATTGAAAGAAAACATGTTAAGACAACAACGGTTGTTATTCGAAATGGTAAATTCTTTACTTGTCTATAAGGTAATAATTGTGATAATAAAGGTTGGGTGAAGGAATGAGGAACATCTGGTTGACCGCGCCGCCGAGACTATATGTAACATCCAAATCCCCGACCCCGACAGACAGTTGGGCCTTTTTCCTAGGAATATCCAATACTCAAGTCCTTGCTCATATACTTTATTATAGGGATGATTCCGCCTCTTGCTCTTGCTATAATGGGTCAGTGACCCTCAAACTATGCATCAATTTCAAAATACTCTAGTTCAAAATATAAAGAACATATTCGTAAAGAAAAGCTCAGTAGAATAAAAATAGTTAAATGGGTAACAACAAGTTAAGCATAAGCATTATTATTACAGAAACATAGAACAAATACATGTTTGCAGTTTATAGCTTGTTAAATAATAAAATGGTACATATTATAAACAAGTACGCTATGGAAAAGAATATTACGAGAGTATCTACATACCTGCCGGGGTAATAAATGTTAATTATTTGAATAAATTATTTGTAAACAACAGACGGCTGTATCATGTAACATATCGCTTATATTAAACATCGTAGTTAAATATTTTGACAAATAGAAACAAATTAATAAGTGACATTACGTTTTTTTCATCAGAGTCATATATTTTGATGGGATGACATTGTTAGCTTCGTCGTATACGCGATGTGCTACATGTTTACTGAATCGAGAGTATTTTTTTAAAATACAAAAAATATAATCACATTTATTTAGTGGATGAGTGCGAATTTACAGAAGCAATTTTATAACAATAAATTTAAGATTACTATATTTGCTTGTAGTGCACAATGTGCACATTATTTCGCTCAAACAATAATCATAAAATATTGTTCTCTTGTAGAATATTGAATTATGCTAAAAGGATTAAAAACGATGGGTTTGTTCTATTTAAGTAGTTTAGTTAGTGTATAGTGTATAACAGTTTGAGTGTTCCTGTACCACAAGACGAGAAAGCAGCCGCTGCTGTTGAGCTGTTGTGCCGGCTGCGAAACTATATGTTGGGCTGCGCAGGGTCAGGTACACAGGACAAGTAAAACCCAAACAAGGCATATTACATTTTACAATACAATATACTCGTACTTGAAAAACTAGCTCTAAATACATACAGTATGAACCGGTATGAACACTGAAAACCGTGACATGAGCGTTTAACATGGGAAAACAGTTTTTTACAAATATCATCTGTCCTGCAGGACTATAGTGGGAATTTTTGATATGGTTAGAAAGATTATTTAATTTGGCATCGAAGAGTATCTAAATACTCCTAATTTAATGGCTTATTAGTGAAATATTTGGAAAAGTATAATGCAATTTGACCGTTATTACTTATAATTTATCAAAACAATAATCATGGAAACTTATCTCAAATGTATTCAGTAGCTGAATGGGCTACTTGCGTGCCATTTTTTTATTTAATATTTTTTAAGAGACGATATAAATTTGCTACCTATATTTTTTCTTTTGGCAAAATTTTCATTAATTGGCCATAGATAAAAATTAATGAAATTTTAATATTTAAATTACCGCCATGTATGACGTAGAATTACGCCGAACCAATGAATGGCCGTAAAGCAATAAGATCGGTACGTCCAATAGCAACGGCATGTGCGGGTAATTTAAACATGACAGATCATCTGTTTGACGTCTGAATAATAGTTTGGAGGTTAATATTTTCGTTTGTCATTTTAATCTTGTACGAGTATAAGCTAAGTTAGAATCCTTCAAAATCCTGCTTAACAAATCGAAATACGTAATAAAAGTAACAGAAACTACGCAAATTGTAAATAATAAGGAAAAGAGACAGTGACAGAAAAATGAACTAATGTCAAAATCAAATTAAAACTCGCACTCGCTCGCCATCTACAGGTTACATTCTTAAATATGCATCCCTTTCTCCAGTTCAAAATAATGACGTCAAAGAAAATCTTCTTAATTTATTAAAAAACATTAATTTTTTTAAAATATAATTTATATTTTTACATACGTTTTCAACTTTACTTTAGATTTAGTGATATTAGATTGAAGTACCACGCAAGTAGACTATTGGTTAGATCGGGGCACTGTAATAATTATTCACAAGTTCAAATCCTGCCCGCCTATTTTTTTTTTTTGTGTAAAATGTATTACTAAATAAGTTATAAAATTAAAATCTAAATTGTTTGGTAAATCAAGTATTTTATAAAATAAATCTACGAGAAATGAAATAAAAAAATTATTGTACCTGAATTACCTTATAAAATTAATTAAAAAAATAGTCAATTCTATAAAATACTTGATTTACTAAACAATTTATGTTTTAATTTTGTAATTTTTTAAATAATACATTTTACAAAATAAAATAAAAATATGAGGCGGGCAGGACTTGAATTATTACGATGCCCAGATCTAACCAATTCAGCTACAGAATACGTTTCCATGATTACTGTTTTTAATAAATTATAAGTAATAACTGTCAAATTGCATTGTACTTTTGCAAATATTTCAATAATAAGCCATTAAATTAAAACTGTTTTCCCATGTTAAACGCCTATGTCACGATTTTCAGTGTTCACACTGTATACAACATACATTAAGTGATTATAATCTAAATGTGAAGCTCATTGATTTTTTTTTACTTATAGTTTTTTACATAAATCGAACAAGATCAATTTTGGAAATTTCTGGATTATTGCGCCATATTGTTCGATTCAGGTCGCGTCACTGTGACTAACAAGGTTTTATCAAAACCAAACAAATCACGACAAATTTAAGGGTGTACGTTTGTTAATACTAAGAACATAAATTAGCCCCGATTAACACATATATCAAAATATTTTTGTAATGGGTTTTTAACAAAATAGTAAAAAGTTAAGATATGTACATATACCGAGACATATACCTAACTTATTTTTTTTTAAACATTATTTTTTTCATTTTCATAATTTACAAAATTGAATCAGATACATATACTAACTCGTACTGATGCGTTTAAAGATTGGGGTGTGCTTTATGATCTGGGTTTAAAATTTATTAATCATATATTTAATACCACCGCTGCTGCAAATAAAATGTTAGGTTTCCTGATTAGGAGCAGTATGCATTTTAGTGATAAAAGTATATTATTTTGTCTTTATTACACCTTTATTAGATCCAAGCTGGAATATGCTATTCTTATTTGGTATCCTAATTATGAATGTTATAGATTGCCGTTAGAAAGTGTCCAACGCATATTTTTAAAATATTTATGGTTTAAAACGAGGTTTAAAAGCTATCACATTTATCCCTCTCAGAGAACAGATTACAATGTTTTTCTAGACATATTTAATTGCATTTCCCCCAAGGACAGGCACTCTACAATTGCGTTAGACTTACTTTGTAATATTCTCAATGCTATTATTGATAGCCCGCAATTGTTACAGAAATTTAGTTTTCGAGTATCACGTATTTCATCCCTTCTAAACAGGATTTTTTATTTACTGCTCCCCCAAACTTATGTTTTGTCCTCGGTTTTGTCTAATTCACCAATATATGCCATGTGTAATTTATATAAGTGTTCATTCTTCTGATTGATGTTTTTTGTTGTATGTAATACTTATTATTTGTTGCAAATATCACCGTATTTTACTTATACATAGTGATCAAAAATGGCTGAAAGTCATGTGACAACTTTTGTTCCAGAATAATGTCAAAATTATATTTCAATGTCCCATAAATTATCAAAACTATATTCCACATATGACAGATACTGACAGGCACATAACTGGAGCATGACATTTGATTAATATCTCGATTAATATCATTGCCGTACGTTGATTCATTTAATATTTGTTTCGCATACCTTCGTGAAAAATCTTTACGTAATTTCTTTTCATTCTGGGTTTTAATGAAGAGCGTGACAAACTTATTCTGGAAGCACATTTTCGTTCGGGTAAACATAAAGATGACGGTTCTTAGGATTATACTTATGACATCTAACAAAATTCGAAAGGTACACTCTTGGTTGGAAATGGTAATTCTGTCATAAGTAAGAGGCAAATGTTAAAATCGTATTGAGCGCCACACTTCAGCCATTTTTGATCACTCTGTATATTTACTGGTATTAGGCTTCGCCTGTTTAAGTAATAAAGGTTATTATTATTATTATTTAATTTTCATTGGGTAAATGCAAAATTCCTTCAAAAACTAAACACGTATTACATGTACAGATAAAAAGATCTCATTTTCGATGTTTTTTTTAAGGTATCTCGAATAATAATAATAAAAATAATAATAATAATAATAATAATAATAATAATAACCGTAGAGCAAAACCGTTTTGCACATTCCAGGGCCAACTTTTTGAGAAAAGTTTAATAGTTACCACATGAATTTTTGATCTTTTGTTTCCAAGCGGCAGGCAAACGGCCTTATTCTCGTGACCATTGTTAACTTTTTAACAATTGTTAATTAAGCAATATTGTTAACTTAAAAATATTTCTTGAAAATGGTATTCTGGTGCCCAACGATGATTGTTAACGAAACAATAAATTGTCAATTTCGATTGTACATCTATCGGCGAAAAAATCTAGCCGATTTGTTTTTAACATTTGTTAATTTTGAAATTTGAAAATGTCGAACGCAAGTTTTTTGCTGTTAGAATGTTAGAAAGTTTTCAAGACGAATAAGAGCTTTTTCTTTACGTATTATTGTATAGATTTATAGATTATAGCATTTTATACTACGTAGATATTTTTACTAAATTTAGCAAAATATGGTGATTTTTTGTGGTAAATATTGATGAATTTTGTATCACATCCAAAATTCTTCTAGTTATACATTCGATAAGATCTTAAAAAAATGAAAGCCAAGGAATGTGTAAAAACATTTGTCCAGTAATAATGGACACAAAAGTAATATTAATTGCATCCAAATGTTGATTGCAACAACTGTTGATTACAACAATGAATTTATATTATAAATAAATAAAAAATAAATTTTATTTTTTAGGCATAAAGTACAACTACTGAAGTATCAGTCACGTTTAATAATATTATATAATATTGACAGACCAGAACGGAACAAAATTTGCACAATTAAAAACAGAAAATATAATTGAAAATTACAGTTGAAATTACATTCACTCTACACTGTATAGAAAATGTCAGAATTTAAAATGCTTGAAAATTTGAAATGACAGATATTTGTAAAGGTCGAACATACTGATAATAAATATTTAAAAATTTAACTAGAAATAAAACAGTTGGTAGTGCAATTAAAACACTTCATGTCACTATTTTTAACAAAATTATTCAAAAACAAAAAATTTTATCTGTTTTTAGCAATGTGGTCGCCTGAATACCAAACCGTAACAAAATTCTATATCAATTAATTATGTTCTTAAAATTATTCTTAATTATTTTTTTTCGGGTTAGCATATCTATTATATTTTATCGACGTTATAGTTCGCTTTGAAAAAAGTGGATTAATATGCTTTCTGCGATATACAGGCTGTCCAGGATAACCTTTCCAACATGAGGATCTCGAGAATTATAAGAGACACTATGTTGATTAAATTAGACAAAAGTTGCCCCATTAGGGCACCATTTTAATGGTGTATGGTTTTGTTATTTGAGAAAAAATACATAATTAGCGAAAATGTAAATTTTACAGTTTCTTATTATGATGTCAAAGTTCCAATTTTTATATGGACGCCATATTGGAAAGTTGCACCATTGTTTCAAACGCCGAAAATACAACAATTTCTAAATTACTGTGAAATGCATCTATTGGATTCTGCGACACCGGAACAGGACTTTGACATGTAAAATCATATTTTCGTAATTTTCTGCTTCCTCAATTATACGTAAAAAAGCTTCAAATAAAAGTTGCAGAGCTTAAAATTGCATCTGAATCAATATGTAAAATTAATTTTGCATGCTTTGTAACGGCCGAAATTACGCATGAAAATGTTGAAAATTACCCCAAAAATAGCGCATGCCATGGAATGAAATAGATAAAACAAATAATGTACGACGTTTTACCTGTCAAGTTAGGTAAATATATTTTATTAGATATTAATAATTGTAATATCTGTTCAAGTGATCAATTATATATTAATTTAAATAAACAATTTTTCACTTTAACAGAAATTACAAATAATAATAAAATTCAATTAACCTAGCTTGGCACATATATTTGTTATTACTTTTTTGTTTTAATTCCATGCCTATCGCTATTTTTGTGGTGATTTTCGACATTTTCATACCAAATTCTGCCAGAGCATGCAAAATTAATTTTGTTTATTGATTCTGATGTAGGATATTATGCTCTACAATATTTATTTGAAGCTTTTTTTACCTAAAATAATTAAGGAATATTGAAAAGGCATCCAATTATCCGATTAAAAAAAAAAGGAAATGATTTTCAATAATTATTTAGGATCTTTAAAATATAAATATAGTTTTGATATTTAAAAATATGTGAATGATCTTTTAAAATAATTATAACTGATTTTTTTATAAAAAACATGTTTGATCTTCATGAAAAATGAACTGATGTCTATAATATTAAATTTGACATTTATGATTGTGATATTTAAAGAATGTAATTTGATCATCGTATAAATAGACCGATTCGGGATATAAAAAAATAACGTATAACAATACCTAGAAGTAACCTAATATATGTATAATCAGTGATAATTTTCTTTCACTCCTTGTTGGCTCCCATCGACGCTTGATATAATATTCCTAATTTTTCAGGGACGGCAAGAACAACATTAACCGTGGTTTAACTGGAATGAACGAGGGTCTGAAATTTATACATTGTTCCATTTAAGCCATTCTGTATTGCAGAGAATAGGGAATAGTTTTGACAACTCTTATTGGCTGAAATTGGAGACAAGATACAAGTTTACTCAATGTAATTTCGGCTATTTAAAACTGGCGCTGATGCGAGCACTATCTGCTAATTGGTATAATATATAATATAATATAATGTTTGACCAAAATTAGTTCTGCTGGACCCTGTAACCTAAGTAAATATATTTAAGATCCGACTGGTATGTTATTATAATCATAACAACCCTGCCAAGGGCGTGTTATGAGTTGTTGCTATGGTAAATGTTGTCAACAAATTGATATCCTAGCTACTCCGTAAATTTTATTAAAACTTTTAGAACCGTAATTCGTAGAATATTAAATAAATTATAGTCAGACGTTAAACGTTGAACGCACCACGATTGTTAAACGGACAATAATGCATTCGGTCAACGTACAGATCTCGGGCCAGAGGCCCTCGGAAAGTACACTATTGACCTCAGGCTTAATTGTCCTTTTAACACCCTTGATACATTAATTAATATTATTACTATTTGAAACAATCAAATTAGAGGTTATCGCCAGAAACAAAATACGAAATATTAAAATTGTTGTAAAAAGTAACCCTCCCAGAAGTAACTCCTCCTTTCGGTTATTCATTTATTAATTTCTATTGATCGAAAATAAATATTTAGATATCAAAAATTATTAGTAACGATCACTTACAATATAAATATATCACTTTTAGGCCCAGTTACATAAAACATTGTTAACTTTGACTAGGCTTATTTTATAATGTTGTATTTTTGATACGTATCCAATCCATGATTACAATGTAGAGTTAAACACATGATCAGCTAATAAAGTTTTATGCAACTGCAACTGGATAAAAGCATGTTAATAAAATAATTAATAAAAAATTACGTATGTCGTAATCCATAAGTTTTGATTTCCGCTGCAAGGTTTATGTTGTCTATGTCAATGCATGTGGTTTTGACGCGACATCATGCCAGTAAATTCAGACAAATGTTATTTGGTTTTCATTGTTAATGTAACCTGAAATAATGTGCAAATATCATCTTATAAATGTTCATGCCATTTCATCGATTAGCTTTGATTACGTCATAAGCTAATAAAATACTCATTTGGAAATTCATTTTTATCATTCAGATGTGGAAATTAATTTACACGCAGTGAAGCTATTTTCATAATCGATACACTTTTATGGAAAATATAAGTAGAAAATAAACAAAGTTTGGGTGTAATAGAATAATTATTAGTAAATTCTATTTTTTATTGAGGGCTGTCCCCGCTTACCCTTTCTAACTATTCGTTTTTGTAATACATTTTATAATAATTTCTCAATATAACGACCACCAACTTCAATGCAAGCATTGCACCTTCGGAGGATATTTTGATCGATTCGCTTAAACACGCCCAGGCTTTGTATGAATTTGTTGTGCTGCCGTACACTCGGCCGTACTTTAATACCATTTTTGCGTAATCGCGAAAAGTATCCCAATTCATAATGCGTCTGCAGTTCAATGCTAAAAGTTTAAATAAACAAAATAATAACTGAAGTGATAGGACACAGCCAACTAAAATGGGGACTTACGATTTTAGAATTGTACTGTTGCCATCTAGTGAGTTCTGAAGTATCCTTTTAGACAAAGACGACAAGCTCAAAGAATGAGACAACAAAGCACTACCATGGCCTCTTAGATAGAATCTAAAACAGTATTTAAATGTGATGAATAATTTTGTGTTTCGGTATTATTATTTTTTTAGAATTTATCTTCTGGTAACAAATCAGTATTATAACAAAACTGATTACTCATACATGTCAAACACCACCGCAAAATAAAACCGCAAATATTAAATCGGATTAGGAAAATACGTTGAGAAGAGAAGAGAGGCCATGGTAATACAAAACTATCTCTTTCTTCGAGCTTGTAGTTCGAAAATGGTGCCTCTCTCCGTATGAGTTTATATGTAGAAGTTAATCTATTTTGCATTCCCCATGAATTTGTATTCATTAGCCGCGTTCTTTTTATCATTTGCCTCATCTTATCTCAAAATGAGATGTGTTTGACATGAACTGAGTTGAGATCAAGTGAGATTTTTATGAAGTAAAAAGAACGACAAAAGATAAATTTTGTTGGTAACTCGAACGACTGATATCGCTGGATGTCTTGTGTGTGTGTGTTTCTGTGTACCACGTGTGTAAAATTTGAATTTGATAGTAGCTTTGCAACGGTCAACCACAATATTTTCAGGTATTATTTTGAATCGCTCAAAACTATGAGCGGGCATTATTTAGGCTTCTGTTATTCTGTCGATTACATAATAACATGTAGTGCGACACATTCTAAAATGTTGTACGGTACTGTAACTTCCACATAATTTACTCTCTTTGCTATATTATTATCCACGGAATTGTCTCCATATTTATTTATTCTTCAAATAATAGTATTTGTTAAAGGAATAAATAAATAATCTTTACAATAACTAAACTAATTGTATGTGACCATTCATCTAAGATTCATCTAAGATTAAAAACTTAACAAGCACAGCTGCACAGCCTCCACAAGTGACTAAATCTGGAACGGGGGAGAAACTCTTCTCGCTTCAGTCTCACATTATCTCACCTCCGTTAGGATAAAAAAAACGGTCAAAATTAGTGAGGCAACTGAGGTGAGCTGAGACGAACTGAGATCTCATGTAAAAAGTGGTAAAAAGAACGCGATTGTTGAGTCACCTCAACTATTTCAGGCTTTCGCGCGTTTCCATTTGTGGTATTGATGTGTAGACTGTAGACTTCACGGGACAGAAATTACTGCCCATGGACCCTGTAATTAACCAAGAGCGATGTCATAATTTGTGTGTGTACTAGAATTTTTAAATAATTGTGCCATTAAATTTGTTAACTATGTTAAAGTGCCGCAAGAAATATAAAATTACAGTACTTCTGAAACAAGGTAGTAATACTGAAATTTAGGAGAGGATAACATACAGGTACAACTTATTTCTATCTTTTCAATCTCATATATATTTCATTTTTTACCTCTCGTCACCAGGGAGGTACGTAAGTTCCCACTGTCTTTGGTAAAAAAATTGAATGGTGAGAATTTAGGGTATAAAACACAATTTTACAATTTTTACGATGATGTCTTTTTTAAAAAATGTAATATGTAATATAAATTAAATGTATAAGTATAAGTGGATCATTACAGAACAGACTACTAACAAAATAAGTTCGCGATTACAAATCGTGTTACGTAATGAACTTTCATTACATAACACTGTTACGTAATGACAAGCATTTTAAGTTGGCAGGACTGTTTGTTGGGTTAATATTATGACAACAATAAATATTTCAGTCAAATTTGCAAATAACTAACGTATCTGAATTTTGTTTTAACTAAGAAATAATGAGTGGTCGTAGAAAAAGTATAGTACATAATTCGAGTTGTAAAGCAATTACGCACTCGTGGAATTATACACTCGCCTATAGCGGCTCTTGCGTAACTTTTCCACTTCGTGCGTAATATGCTTCTTACAACTCTCGTTATGTAATATACTAGTTACTATGGTTATTTAAATAAAATAATTAATGTACAACATTACTCACTCCGTGAGAGAATATTTAAGAAATCACAGAGGAATTATTACTGATTTTTGCGTTTTTTAAATATAAATAAAAAGCAAGTTTACAAAGTTGTCTTATTATTGAAATAATTTAACATTATGAAATTTATTTAAATTAATATTAACATTTATGTTAAAAGATACTTAGGTTACTTCTCTTTACACAATACGGCTGATGAAACGAAAACGAGAAACGAGTTAGTGGTTGCTAGCTTCAAAATTAAATTCAAAGTTGCTGCTTATACTTCTAAGTAGTAAATATGTTTTATAGGAAGTTCCTCATTTTCAACCATTTCAATGTATTTTTCTTTCAAATAATTCCCAATGACAGACAATAATTATTACAGCAAATTTTTTCAGTAACAATGCTCGCATTCAGCCGGGATAGCACTAGCCTAGCAAAAATTAACACTAGATGCGTACTGAAGAGTAATTATTTTGATGAACTTAACGAGCGAAGCATAGACATAAAATATATGTACTACTTGACTAAGCTTACAATGTTAAGCGTTTGTACTGAATTGAACTGATGGACGCTAATTGAAAGGCGCGAAATTTAAACATAGGAAAAAATATGTTTTCTGAAACTACAAAATATAGACATTATGTACACTGTAAAAGCTGAAGGCAATCAAATTCAATAATAAAATAAATTTATACTTGAAACGAATAGCGAAACAAGCTTTGTAAACAAATACTAAACAAAGAAATAAACTTGAAAGACGCTGGCTAACAGAAATGACATGTTGCTGGGCTGCCATCATAAATTAAATTAAATTCACTACAACTAAAGAAAATATATACAGGTGTCCCAAAACGTATCGGGCAATATTTAAAAGATTAATTTTAGAACTTATTTAGAGCCGAAAATCCATATAAACATATGTCCTAAACGTAACCGTTGAGTTATTGTTTATTTTATAATTTGTGGCTAAAATTTTAGTTCAACGAATTTTTCGAAATAAATCTGTTTTAAATATATTTTTATTTTTTTATTTACAAGAAATGTTCTAAATTATCTCCACTGTGTTCGATACATAAAGCTGTACGTCGCAGAAGAGATCGCTGCATGCTTAATAAGGTTTCTTGGTTATTCGTTATTCCTAATAATATCGGCAGCCTACTGTATTCTTTCGTGTAATTCTTCTACCGTATGCATTTCAGTTACCTTAAAAAATCTGTTTCATGTGACCCCAAAGCCCCAAAGATGAAAAAATCTAATGTAATCAGGTTCGGCGAACGATGTTTAAATGTTACCAAACAAAAGACTTGATCAACTCAAATTTTAGCCACATAAATTATGAAATAACAATAACTCGTTAAGGGTTACGTTTAGGACATATGTTTATATGAACTTTTCGACTCTAAATAAGTTCTGGAATTCATCCCTGAAATATTGCCGGTACGTATATATATATATATATATATAATAATAATAATAATTATTATTATTGAAAAAATAATGTAAATTAAATATTGGTCGTATTATGTATTGTACAATTGAGCATTATAATTTTGAAATGAAGAAATGATATAAAATACATATTTTAAGTTACTGAATAGCTACTTTTTTTCTTATGTTGTAGAATTTACTCTAGAATTAGCGTCTCGTTATGGCTCCCATCTGCTCAATGCGGCACAAAGTTGGACATTGCCGCCATGATGAATGCTCGATCTTCTATATCTTTCCTTGTCTATGGAACGAACACAGATTGAAGTAAAACATATCAGATGACTATTAACGGACAGTTCTACCTGTCTATACTTCGTTTCACGTAAGAAAATAGTGATGGGAAGATAGGTTCAGTTTGATCTAGTTTTTTGATTGGGGAATATCCTGTATTATCCAATCAAACAACAATATCAAACTGCACCTATTTTCCCATCACTATTTTCTTACGTAAAACGAAGTATGAAAATTCAGACTTCATTTTTAAATGAATTTAATATTATTACTTGAACTGTTCGAGGATGTACTTTCTTGTATTTTGTCAATTTGTTACTGTGTTCTGTACAACGAATACTAAACCTTGAAGTTAAAACGTACCTAACCGCAACAAAATAATACCAAAGGTGACGCGTGCACCTCTTTACTGTTTCGCTAAATGTCTTAGCGAAATATTTCTCGCTATCTATTTCTTCTAGCGCTAGACCAGCGCTATATTTTAGCAAACCGTTCAATTAGTTTGCTAGTCTAGCGCTAACATGGCTGAACGTGAGCAATATAACAATACCATAATAACCATTCAATGGCTACTTTGTAATTTAAAATAGTATATCAACTGACTTGTCAGTGTCAAACGATGAATGAAAACATAAAAATGATTTAAGAAGTTTTGGATGAAACGTTGTATTACACTCGTGTGGAATACTACAGAAAATTTTCTTTCATGACTAATATGTTACATTCCACACTTGTTTAATAAATAACTAACCAAAATTGATACTATGGCAGCTAACAAGTACAGAATGGGGATTTCCTAGACAACGCCTATTTCAAAAATTGTAATTGTATCAATTTAATTAATAGCGAATGTTTTAAAAGTAATATTTTTATTTAGGTGAAATGTACAATTTTTAAATCTAATTTTCATTTCTTTAGTTTTGTAGTGCCGCAAGAAATATAATGGTGTCATCCGAAAAAAAATATTGATATTTTTAAAATCAAAAATTTATCACGTATATGCATATTCAGGATGTCCAGGATAACTTTGTCAACATAAGGATCTTGAGAACTATAAGAGATACGAAGTCGGTCAAATTCGACAAAAGTTGCCCCATAGCCCCATTAGGAGCCCATTTTAATGGTGTTTTCTTATTTGAGAACTGTGTATAGTTGTATGAAGGGAGGTAGACGAGTTCGACCATTTCAATTAAAAACAGCAACAGAATCCTTTACCTGAACACATATAAGCATTACGGCTCATATTTGTTTACGGCTACTTGAGTTTTGTGAACGAACTCGTATACATCGGTATGAAGCGATATATAAAGCTGACATATGCAGGGTTTACAACCTTTTATCAAGGGTTGGCTAGCTTAGCGGTCCAGGATTCATACATTATTTTAACTTGAAGAAATCATCAAGAAATGAATAGTAAAAAATAAGACACAGCAAATACAAAATTTTAGTTTATTAACTGCAAAAAAATATTTATGTATTACAAAGAAACAACGCATAGTAATACAGATTTAGTACAGAGTACGCAAATTTCGGGTACAGTTCATGACAGAAAAAAAACTACCTGTCTCTAGGACTAGAAACCTTGGCCAGAAGTCGCATAAAACTTAATAACGGGCAGATTCTATAATGAGTTTAATATCGCTTCATAACTGTAACCAAGAAAGATCGGTATAACTCAAAAAATTTGACTCTGTCGTGTCTAGTAATAAAACTATAGCAGCATACAAAAATAGCATTTATGTTCAAGGAACAGTGAGATTATATTACTATACTCTAGGACTCACAGTAGGTGGTGAACCCAAGAATTTCAAGAATTATAAGAAACCCCCAATTTTTCAGGTTAATTCTCTTAACCCCTGAAAAAGCTATTGTGAAGCTAAACGGTTTGTAAATAATGACTTTCTTATTTTTGCTGTAAGTTTTCCATTTGTGGTTTTCTGTGTTATTATCCTAACGGATTAATATGATTTACGAACGGATAATATTGATATTGTAACTGCAAAGAATATTAATGCTTCCAGTAATAGATAAAAACAAAATAGTTATTTAAGTATTAAGGGCAGGAAGTGCTTTCTACCGGTTGATCTAGACGAAGACTTACTGACCGCAAAGCTTATTGCGTTTTTTGCATGATCGGCACACAAAAATTTAGTTGTCATTTTTAAATGAAGCTTTTATCGTTGTTTTTATTTACTTACCGTCTCACCTCTTGATCAGTAAGTAATCACAATTACCTACCGCTCAGTAATTTGTAAATAAAACCTACTGCTTTGGAAACCCTATTGTTAAACATTTAAAAAAACCGATCGTGCAAAAAGCCATATGATATGAATGTGCATCGCAACTGCAAGGTCTTAGCTGGTAATGGTTACAAGTCCATTCAAGTGCTAACCATGCTTACTTTTGCATGACTCTATAGCAGGTCACACACCAGTGAGATATTTGTTGCATTTGAAATCACGTGGCTGAGTGCATTACGTGACCGGTTGTGGTCCGAAGTTAATCTTCAAAAAGTGACCTATGATATAGTACTTTCTCTACGACAATTTTAAGAACCCGTGAAGTGACGCCTAGTAAGCGCCTTCTACGGTATAAATATATCTTTATCGAAATCCCTAAATAAAAGAAAACTAGCGCTTCTTAGTGAGTAAAACAAGAACTAAAGTTTTGTTTACGCCTGTCAGCACTGTTAACCATCCAAGTGTTTGCAGTGAGAAATTTTTAATAAATAAAATTATATTCTCTTCGAATAATACTTCAACAACCACATTGAAGTTTTAACATCATACCGTTATAGCGCGAATAGTTTTTATTAAAATTATGAATGAAAATTTTTGTACATATTTTAATAAAATTCATTTAAAATTGGTCATATTTTGACAATTTGACAAAAAATAATAATATGTAAATTTTCTGTTAATCCCGGACCCTATTATTGTGTTAGTATAAATTATTACGATTTTATGTAAAATTATGTATTTCGTGTTTATTTTCCTGTTTGAGGACTACCGAACAAGATACGATGATTAGATATTAATTCTTATCGAAATATATTTGATCCATCAAAAGCCGAAATGTCAAAATTAATTGTTTTGATTGTAGTCTGCATTTTACAATTCTTATCTTAGCGTCGTAAGTATGTTTATTCTAGTAAACAGTATTAACTTGACGTGTTCAAAAATCCCTGGAAAGTAAAAAACTCGTAATCGTGATATCCGCAGATGAAACAAGCCGACATCAAGTGACAGTCGAACGTAAACAAAAAACAACACTTGATTCCTTGATTGAACTTGATATCCCTCTGATTCAAATGTCACACGTGTGACGCTCTTCTTAGTCAATGAAAAATAATTGCATGTACAGAGTGATCAAAAATAAATGATTCAGTTGGCAATAAAAAAATTACTTGAAATTATTCCCTGTTGTTGACACTGTTGACAGTGACAATTGAAAATTTAAATTTGAGTGCAGTTCCTATTTTTTATTAAAATAGTTATTGTTTCTTTTATCCACATCTTTTTATTTCTGTCAGGCGCCTGTCCTGATATAACCTGTTTGTATTTATTATAAAAATGACATGTCAAATAGTATTTCCGCCTTCACGTAGTGTTGTATAAACTGTAAAATAAAAAGATCCCCAGAACTGTATTGCCAACTGAATCAGTTATTTTTGATCACTCTGTACTTGGCTAAAAATTGCTACACATACATCAATGGCCATTCTAATTTTGTTTTATGAGTTCATGCAGTTTAAAAATATTACTCTGGTGACAGTTTCACTAACAAATAATATAAACATGGTCTATTGTTAGTTGTAGTATAAATTCTGAAATTTATTTATTCAGGACCAAAATATTATGGTGGTAAATATGATAATATTTTTTCAATTTACTTAAATTAACCTAATCTAAGCGTTCTGTAAGAGCATAACTATTATTCTTAATTATTAAATATGCATGTAAAATTAACATAAAATTGCATACGAAAATTCTCTAGAGATAGGCCTATTCTGTAAAATATTCGCTTAACGAATCGTTATAATAACGAAATCGTTATTATGAAATTCGTTATATATGCTTAACGATAATCGTTATCTTCGTATTCGTATTCTGTACCACATTTTAAAAAATAACCTTGAGAGCAAGTTAAGAACTTTATTTCCTAAAATCAAATTATAATTTTAAATGAAATATATAAAATAATTCAATATCACTCACAATACTTCTATGTACGATAATTTCTGGCGGAAGTCAACTGTCAGACTCTTTTCTTCTTCTTGTTGTAGGCTATGCTAGAGCTGCTACTACCATTTGTAGATAAATTGTGAAGCTTGTAGGCGCTAGGAAGATATACTTATAAAATAATTTTAATATTACCTTGCAAAAATACTATAATATGACAGGTTTTTGAACGTAATAGCAATTTTATTTTGACACGAATAAAAATTCTAAATTATTGACAAAACGTTTACGTAACGAATGATTTTTTTGTACCTTACATTCAAACTTTTTGCGGTATTTTATGCACAATTATCTAAAGATTACTTATACACTTTTTAAGACATAAAAATCGAGGGCTTAATGCATTTAAGATAACCAAAATCAAAATGGTGTCCAAAAACTACATGATGAGGTACATTAAAACTTTTTGTGTCATTCGACTTGGGTATTTGCCTAGTTTGCTAAAATTCATTTTAAGACAAAAATCAGGGGCTTTTGACTTTTAAGACACGAATCAAAATTTGACGAACGCTGAATATTATTATCCAAAGTTCACGAATAGACTGTTTTAAGTTACAAAAATCGGAAACTTAATGCATTTAAGACAACCAAAAGTCAAAATGGTATCCACAAACTACATTATAAATAAATATATCATCACGGCTTATTACCCAATGCTGGGTGTGTCAATCTGCATCTACATCATGAGGTACATTAAAACTTTTTGTGTGAATCGACGCTGATTTTTTCCTAGCTTGCTAAAATTCACTTTAAGACATTGAATTAGGGGCTTTTTACTTTTAAGACACGAATCCAAATTTTAAAAAGGGCCTATTATTACGAGATAAAGTACATTATTTTTTTTTGCTTTTTTATGCACTATAATCTGAAGATTACAAGGACGTTAAGACAAATAGATCGCGGGCTTTTGCTTTTAAGACAAACAAAAAAGAATTCAGATCAAAAATTACTCAATATAAGATGAATTAAAAATTGTTGATGCCTAATTTGCCAAATACATTCTAAACAATCGAAATGGAGTTTTTTGCTTATTACAAATAAAGACAAACGGAAAAACTTTTAACGACATGAATAGGTATAAAATTGGATATTATAAAGAATGAAATTAAAAAAGAACTGAGATATTTATTAAAGCCAAAAATGAAATTAATATTTATATTACGTATCGTCGAATAATTCGTCATTGAAGAAGTCTCTTCTTCCTCATCTGATTCGATTATTGCACATTCTTCGATGGGTTTAGTGATTGTGGCAGAGAGTGTTTACTATCCTAAGATGGAATGTAAAGATTTCCATCTCCTGCCAAAATCCAGCCACTACTCTCTGGAGTTAGCAAAGGTAAAGTGTTGGGATTATTTGCATTATTCTACACTTTGCAGACATAATTACAACTTAATAATTTTTGTTCAAACACACTTTTACAAGGAGGAAATAAAACAGGGTCAGGGTCTATATTTTTGATACCTTGGAATAGTTTATCTGAGCTCTTTGGTTTACTAGATTTGAAGAAAATGTTTAGACGAGCTTTGTTGAGATCTTCACAACTTTTGTCAATAAATTTCTCGTATAAACCATTCCAATGATTTTGGTACTTCATCTGAGATTTTACTTGTGGTACTCAGAGATATAAGTGCTCGCTGTTTTGTGGCCAAAGCACCCGATCTCTGTCTTAAAAAAAGTCATTGTAATTAGATTATAGTGCATAAAAAACCGCAAAAAATTAAGGTACTTTACCTCGTAATATTCGACCCTTTTTAAAATTTTGGTTCGTGTCTTAAAAGTCAAAAGCCCCCTGGTTTTAATGTCTTAAAATGTATTTTAGCAAACTAAGAAAAAACCAGCGTCGATTCTCACAAAACGTTTTAATGTACCTCATGATGTAGATGCACATTGGCACACCCAGCAATTGGTAATAAGTCGTGTTATATTTATTTATATATTTAAGAAAGCTAACTTCCCGGCGTTATATCACTATGTCTCCACTTTGGATTGGACTAATTTGTTATCTCTTAAAAATATTGAAGATATATGTAATAATTTGTATGAAATCATCGAAAACCAATTCGACATATACGTGCCTACCTTTAAAAATAAAAAATCTAATAGATTGTACTCATGTCATAATTACATTATATTTCAGTTTCGTTCGTTCAAAACTTGAATATGGCTCACTAATCTGGTATCCTATATACGAACGATACAAAACACAGGTTGAGAAAGTACAGGAAAGATTTTTAAAATACCTCGCTTTAAAGGAAGATAAAAAATACCCTGGCAGAAATATTGATTATAGTGTTTTTTTAAATAGATATAAATTTCAGTCTTTAGAAAATCGTAGAATCTGTCATTCAACTGTTTTCCTTTCCAAATTACTGCAAAATGATATAGACTGTACTGAGTTATTACAGAACATAGAATTGCATATACCACGCCAGTCATCTAGGCAATCACTATATTTTCTTTGTCCAAAAGCCAGAACTAATATGCTAATTTAGTCACCTATCTGCATTATATGCAACAATGCTAATAAAGTACTTAATAATTTCGATATTTTCATTTCATCACCAAAGCAAATTATAAAATTTATGTCAAACTTAGATATACCTAGTATTTTCTTAATTCAATTTACCTATGCTTGCTATATTACCTAATATGTATTGTATTTGTATTTTCATTTGATTTTTGTGTATACATAATATCACGTTTCTGTATCTTATATTTTCTGTATATTTTGTCCTATTATTGGTATAACTGTTGGGCAAATAAAGATTATTATTATTATATATGATATAGAGCATAAAAAACCGCAAAAGTTTGAATGAACCTTATTTCGTAATTTTCTGCGCTTCTTCAAATTGTGGTTCGTGTCTTAAAAGTCAAAAATTTTAATTTTTAATATACCACATCATGTTGTTATTTCACTTTGCGGAATTTCTATTTTGGTTCTTTAATATGTACTCTATGAAACTCGTTTGGATGTCATATAGTACTTCTTTATGACATCCAAACGAGGTACATAAAGTACATATTAAAGAACCAAAATAGAAAAAAAAATATTTATTTCTCTTACATTCAATTTAGCTGTATATAAAAATGCATTAGAAATGTTGCAATACGTAATGTTGGAACAGTTTAAAACTGTCTCACGATTGCACCAATCACAAGCCGTGAAATGTTTCCCCACTACCGCGCTATACTTCAATCTTAAACCAGATAGAGTATAGTGCAATTTGTTTGTATACAGAATTATCAAACGCAAAATTTAGTTACAGTGACGTAACACTGCAGAAATGGGCCTGAGTCCCCGAGTCAATCCGGGCCCCTATGTAGATAAGAAAAATAGTTTTTACTGACCCCACCCCATAATAAGGCACACTTTAAAAAATATTAAAAAAAAGATATTTAATTAAAAAATAAAATATTACAAAAAATAAACAATAAACAAAAACAATAAGAGCAAATTGTACGTATGTGTTAAGCTTTGAAAAAAATTTTTTTCTCGTAAATGTTGATACTAAGTTAGATACGTCTATTGCTCTGGCAATTTCGTTTTTCAGATAATCGTTGTTGCACCAGAGTGTCTTTTAATTTTTTTACTAATTATAATTTTGGAAAAGATCTCTCTGCTGAAGCAACCGAAACAGGTATGTAAGTAAGTTGAAAGGTCAATTACATATGTGGCTGTATTAAAATAAAAATATTTTTCTACATGTGCCAGGCCCCTTTAGGTACTGGACCCGTCGAGGGATTCGTGTTCCATGGAACACCGGTAGTTACGTCACTGGAAAGAGTACTTATAAATGATGTGATTTATTTAAAACAAAACCTTCTACTATTATTCATGGTATAACTGGAATTTTTATCGTGAATTCTTATTATTTTTACATATTAATTATTTTGCCCCTTTAGGTACTGGACCCGTCGAGGGATTCGTGTTCCATGGAACACCGGTAGTTACGTCACTGGAAAGAGTACTTATAAATGATGTGATTTATTTAAAACAAAACCTTCTACTATTATTCATGGTATAACTGGAATTTTTATCGTGAATTCTTATTATTTTTACATATTAATTATTTTGCCCCTTTAGGTACTGGACCCGTCGAGGGATTCGTGTTCCATGGAACACCGGTAGTTACGTCACTGGAAAGAGTACTTATAAATGATGTGATTTATTTAAAACAAAACCTTCTACTATTATTCATGGTATAACTGGAATTTTTATCGTGAATTCTTATTATTTTTACATATTAATTATTTTGATATACATTTTAGTTAAGCTGAGGTATCAATTATATACAAAAGATGTAGCATAAGTCACAGAAATTGGCTCAACTACATCTGCTAGTATTTTTGTTTAAAGTAGCTAAATTAAATTTTCTAACTGAAACCCATTTTTTTGTAATTAGAAATAAATATTACTGCCGAATCAGTAGTACAAAAAATGTTCACTTTAAATAACATCACTTATTTTTATTATTATTATTATTATTATTATTATTATTATTATTATTATTATTATTATTATCTATTATCCATTAACCATTAAAACGCCCGCACGGTACAAATATGTCATCATAATTACCGATATCTGCGTACAAAGCAGATTGGCACACCCACCAATGGGTAATATGCCATGATGATATATTTATTTATTTATTAAAGTTTGATGCATAAGGTGTAAAACACCCTGTATAATTCGTTTTTGCTGCGTATTGTTGCTATGTACATAGCAACCGCTCAACAATTGCATAGCAACCGCTCAACAATCGCATAGCAACCGTTCAACAAACGCATAGCAACATAATTTGATAGCGAAAACTTTCAAAATAGGTATTAAAAATAATCACTTAAATTAATATTAATTCTAAAATCGGCAAAAAATAATGTGTTCAACAGGGCACGAAACACATATTTACAGCTTCGGCAGCCTGTGCTGTAAATCTGGTATATTAGTGTCTAGTTAACCATATAACTTTTATTAAAAAATCTTTCAGAACTCGTAATACAATAAGAATTAGGTAATCAACTTTTTTAGTTTATGTCCTGTATTTGTATTTAATACCTGACGTTTCGGCAGCATTTACTGCTACTTTCTTCAAGGAAAATACCTTAATAAATAATAACAGAACATTAGCAACAAGTAACCAAGGTAACAAATTACAACATATTTAATATATGTAGCCAAGCTTGACTAAGTTCTAATCCATCGCAATGATTGAGATTATTATTCTTGGTTTTATAAATCTATATGGCTTCTATAATTAATCTGTTGTTGAGGCGTGCAGGTCTTGCAATAATTTTTGTTTGTTCGAATTTGATTTCGTGAAATTCTTCCAGGGCATGTTCTGCAACAGACGATTTTCCAGGCTGGTTCAATCTGATGTTTGTGAGACAAAAATTTCGTCAGCGATAGCTGTAATACAACAATTTCAAAAATTATAATTCTTTCGTATTCTTTTTCGTTACATCCTTATGAAGTGCTGACTAGATTTTGGTTACAATTGGTCAACCGGAAGTACCTACCCTCATTTGAAGATTTTAACAGTTTTTCTTGAAAAAACTAGGTCATTTTTTCAAATTTAATGTTATTATAAATAATAAAGTATATTTTATTCTCTATACGATTTGACTGCATTTAGACTTAATATTAAATGGATATAGAGTTGAAAAATTATAAAGAAATTAAATTTCATAAAGTGGACAGCTATGGAAACAGCTACTATATTAATTCTGATTGAAAGATGTCAGTGTCAAGTGCAATTGACATAAGTATGTTTATCTTATATTTACTTGAAATACAGGATCTTTCGCTAGAAATTTTCTGTATGGAATTTGTATAAAATACATACAACAGCCGAAGGTAATGTACAAGAAATAGAATCTTTTGCAAGGAACTTTCTGTATGAAATTTGTACAAAATAACAAAATACATAGAACTGACGGAAGGTAATGTGCTGGCCACATCAGATTTTTTTAATTGTGAAAGGTATTTTGGCGTCACGTGTGGCGGATCAGTGACATTGTAACAGTATAGTCTGTGGGCTGGATACTGTAGAATTAAAGGCGGAATGCTCAGCTTTCATATTTCTGTTCAATGGAATCAAATCCAAAATCGCCACGTAAAATGTTTATTTCGTTATAACTTTATAATGAAGAATGTATTTTACAATTACTTAGCTTTACTACTTATTAATCAGTAAGTATTTTACTATTATATATATATATATATATATATATATATATATATATATATATATATATATATATATATATATATATATATATATATATATATATATATATACTGGGTGTCTTAGGCCGACCGACACATGGGACGTTAATATGTGAAATCAGTTAATTGTGACTAGTATAGCTACAGTGCTAGATACTAGTTCTTCCATAGAACAGTCCAAATTAGTAAATTTAAATGTGTAATATCAGAAAAAATATGAAATGTATTCTGTGTTACTCATTCTTAAACTTTCAGGCGGGAACAGATGAAATGGGCACATATATATGTTACGGACCATGTATAGTATAACTAGCGAATAAAAGTTGACGTTTAGATTATTTAATACATGTGGTTTCTTTTGAAAACGTTTCCCTATACTTGATTTGAAAGGAAACTGACCGCTAACCGTTATGTATTCTGTTACAGATTAGAATTGTACTCAATACTAGGAGGCATTTAAAATGATCTTAGCAACAGGATTCAGCGATGTATAAAAAAATTTAATACCGCAAATTCTAGTTCGTTTGTATCAGGTGTAAGCAACCCTCGAGTCGGAATTACTGTTAGAGGAAATTAAAAATAATCCAACTGCCAAACTAAATAGTTTAAAGATCATAATATTTTGTTATAATCAACGTAAACGAAAAATGTTTAAACTATTTTAAACACATCCCTGATTTGATATTCAGTTACCCTAGTCGGCCATCTATTTTAAGCAAGACATAGTAATGTATTTCTGTGATTTCCTACTCCAGTATTGAAATGGGTTCCTGCAAAAATTTCATACCTGAATATTTCGTACAATTCTATTCTTCTTTAGGGTTTCAAAAGAAACCACGTCTATAAAATAATTTAAATGTTAACTTTCATTCGCTAGTTATACCATACATGGTTCGTAACATATATAGGTGCCCATTTCATCTGTTCCCGCCTGAAAGTTTAAGAATGGGTAACACAGAATACATTTTACTATCCACGTCATGTATTATTAGTTCTTTAAATCGAATCTCGAATAATCCCAGTAGATAAGAGCAAAAAAAACTAGTCACTTATTATATAAAAAATAAAATGGGTTGTCTGCTCATGAATTTTCGGGCAGGTATAGATAAAATGGGCATCTATATATTTATGTATGTTGTGCTTATAGAAAGTTTATTTAATGAAAATATAGTAATTAAATGCTTGCCGTTATGTCTCGACATTGAAATAATCTCACTTGTAATTAAAGTAAAAAAATATGTTTTTACTTGTAATAGCTTGAGCGTGTATATAATATAACTCTCCAAGAAGTTTTCCACAGGCGTATGAAATAATAGCGCATTGTCGGTGACTTAGAACTAATTAGAAGGTAAGATAAACTGTATCCTCAGGCATACACTATTATTACTGTTTGAACTTTAATTTTCTTCCTTGAAGTTGCAAAAACACGGAATCTACAAAAATATCACTAATCACAAACCAAAGCTCATGTTGCTAAAATTCTTCTTCATTGCACACATAGACGACGGGACCTTTGTTCCATTTCTCATTCAAAGACTACTTTTTTTACGAATTTAAAAGAATATGAGAAGTAAACAGTAGTACGTAAGCATCAAAGAGACCGGCTTTGTGTATCGAACTATATCAATATTGATTGATAATCAATCATGAATGAACTTATATATATTCAATATCAACATTCTAAGCTTTTCCAAGAAAGTTTAATATATATATATATATATATATATATATATATATATATATATATATATATATATATATATATATATACCCATTGCTGGGTGTGTCAATCATTACCGATATCTGCGTACAATGCAGATTGGCATATACAGGGTGTTTCCTTTAAAACAACCAGCGCTTTTTTGGGCGAACTAATGACTTTAGAAAAAAATGTTATATACAAGAAATGATCAAGAATAAGGGGCTAATTTATTAATAATAACAAGCCGAAAATTCGATCAGTGGTTCTCATACGGCAGAACAAAATTATATTTTTTAAAATGGTATCCTATATAATTTTTTAGCCCATTAGATAGAGAATTTTTTTCTGATTTCAACAATATAAATATGGTATAGGGTTGTATAACAATTATTTCGAGAAAAATGGCATTAAAAATGTTAAAATATTACAATAGGCTATGCAATACACATTGATACGTCTGTTGCCTAGTTACGCTAGTAGTAAACCAATTTTTTGTTACATTATTTCTAGTTTTTAATACAATTTTTCTAGAAATAATTGTTATACAACCCTATGCTATATTTATCTCATTAAAATTAGAAAATAATATTTTATTTAAAGGGCTAAAAAATTATATAGAGTGCCTTTTAAAAAAATATAATTTTGTTCTACCGTTTGAGAACCACTGGTTAAATATTTGGTTTGTTACTATTGATACATTATCTCCTTATCCTTGATCATTTTTGGTATAAAACATTTTTCCCTAAAGTTGTTAGTTCACCCAAAAAAGCAGTGGTTGTTTTAAAGGAAACAGCCTGTATATACCGGGTGTCTTAGGCCGACCGACACATGGGAGATAAAAATGTGAAATCAGTTAAGTGTGAATAGTATCTCCCCAGTGTAAGATATTAAGCTGAAATTTTATATACTTATTGTAGGTTATTAATTATACGCATTACAGTCCAATTTAAATAAATAAATAAATAAATATATCATCACGGCTTATTACCCATTGCTGGGTGTGCCAATCTGCTTTGTACACAGATGCGGTAATGATGAAATATTTGCACCGTGCGGGCGCTTACCAGGCGTCACCTCACGGGCACTCATTGCTGGCGTGGAGAGTGCACCACAGGGGTCAATTTTGTGCCAATTTAGTAAATTTAAATGTGTAATATTAGAAAGAATTAAGAAAATTTGTAGAATTTCCAGGA
This sequence comes from Harpalus rubripes, assembly GCA_963082715.1. Lineage (NCBI taxonomy): Eukaryota > Metazoa > Arthropoda > Insecta > Coleoptera > Carabidae > Harpalus > Harpalus rubripes. The sequence goes on from OY720456.1 coordinate 31,753,843, forward strand.
TTATTGTTCGTATACCGGACAAAATGGTTACTAAGTAACAGTACAAATAGCATAGCGGTATAGCGTTTGCGCTTGGTAATAAACAAAACTGGGAGAGACTGGGTTCGGAACCAGCCAGCAGCAAAATTTAATTTTTAATATCCTTTTCAAAATAATTTTTATTATTAATATGTTTTTAATTTTTTATTGATTTTTAATAAAATATAAACATTATTTAAAGCATAAATTTTACGTATTTTGTAAAATATAAATCACATTGATTACAACATACAATTAAATAGTTATAATAAATATTTACAATAAAAAATAATATAACATATTAACAATAAAAATTATTTGGAAGTAAAAATTAAAAATTTATTTTTACTGCTGGCTGGTTCCGAACCCAGTCTCCCAGAGTTTTGTTTGTTATAAGGCGCACACGCTACCACTATGCTATTTAAGCTGTTACTTGGTAACCATTTTTCCCGGAATATGAATAACAATCCTGGAAATTCTACAAATTTTCTTATTATTATTATTATTATTATTATTATTATTATTATTATTTATTTATTTATTTAATTCTTGCTTTTCAGCTTTGAATTCTTACAAACTGTTCATACAATACATTTGGTTGAATTTAATATACATTTCATGCTTCTATAAATACATTTTTTTTAATTTCATTTCTTCCCTTTTTCTCTTTGGTACTTTTAACCATGATTCCCCTTGCCCGGACTCGTCTAGGAAGTGATATGGACTGCAGGTTTGACTTGCAATTATATAGTAAGTGTATTAGGGTATCTTAATATGGCTATAAGTTTAATCTCCTTTCCATTTTTATTAGTTAAATATTGTGGCAAGCCTATTGCCTTGATATTTTTATAATATTTGTTGAATTTTGAGTCTTTGATGTTCTCATTTTGATTTTGTTTCTGTATGTCTTGGTCTCTGTTGATTAACTCGATGCTTATGTTGCAGTTCTCTCTCCTCTTCCTTTCCACTTCCGCAGTTGAGTAGCCGTTTCTTTCGAAGTAGTTTTTCCTTTGAATCTCCCATTTGGTTGGTGCCAGTTTTCTTTCTTCTTATTTATTTATTTCCTTCCAGTATTGATGAATAATTCTGCTTGGGTCACAATTTCTAATTTTTTCTTCATATTTTACCGCTCTGCGTCCAGCTTCTATTCGTAATTTATTTCTGTATGTTTCCTCTAAAACAATATATTGTGGGGTATGTCTACCCAGTTCTAGTGTTCATCTGAGATATTTTAACTGTGTCTGTTCAATTGTTTCTTCTTCTTTCCAACCCCAGATCTCAGCTCCGTACATGATTATATTTTGAATGATGTAGTCAAACATCGTTACTCTTATTTTGTAGTTGTTTTTAAATTTTCTTTCTGCTATACTCCAAACTTCTTGTATTACTGTATTGGCATTTTTTACTATCTGTTCTATATGCTTTTCTGTTCCACTGCTTTGTTTAAATGTGTACCCAGGTACTTGAATTCTTTCACTCGTTCAATTTTTTCTCATCTTCATCTCCAATTATCTTCTTTCTCCCTGCCTCCTTTTTTAAACTTCATTATTTTTGATTTGTTTATATTTAATGACATTTTCTTTTTTTGTAGGTATGTGTCACGGTGTAGTATCTATAGGTGAGTGCACGACGTATTCCAATGCATTACGAATAATGGCTAACTAACTGGGCTAATTCATACAGTGTGCCGCTAGATGTCAGGTTTTGTTGCGACCCGGTTTTTACACAAAATATAAAACTATTCATGTATAACGCATAATATTCTATATTTTCAATGATTACCTATTATCTTTTGTCAGTTCTATGTATGTATTTTGTACAAATTCCATACAGAAATGTTTCTATATTTCCAGTCAAATTATTAAACAGCATATGTCAAATGCACTTGTGTAGTTGGCTGCCGCTAAATTGCACATTTTTGCATCTTAAAAAGACTATATTTCTCTTTATTTGATCTATACCCTGTTGTGCATCTTGTAGCAAAACATTTTTTGTCAAATGGTAACGGGTCGCGTTAGCGCCATTTTGTTTCCCAGTTACTTAGCCATGTCAACGCATCTCGTGCTCTCACCTATAGATACTACACCGTGGTATGTGTCTAATCTTTTCATCATTGATTCCATCTCTTTATGCGTTTTAGCCAATAGTATCAGATCGTCTGCATATGCGAGGGTCCAGAATTTAGTGTTACTAACAATTACTCGTCTTGTTTGCCCTTTCTGAAAGTGTTCCTCTATATCCGATATGTATATTGCAAAGAGAGTTGGGACATCCTTGTCTTAGACCTGCTACGTTCCAAAATTCCTTTGTAAACGTATGACTGATCTTTCTACATTCGATGTTTCCCTATATATTGCTTGTATTTTTTTTTATAAAGTGTTCATCTATTCGTTTGTTTTTCATAGTTTTGAATAATATTTCTCTGTCTACTTTTTCGAATGCTGCTTGAAAATCTATGAAAAAAGTATATAAATTTCCTTTTTCTTTTGTGAGTTGTTGTTCGACTAGGTAGATTAAGAAATATATACATATATATATATATATATATATATATATATATATATATATATATATATATATATATATATATATATATATATATATATATATATATATATATATATATATATATATATATATATATATATATATATATATATATATATATATATATATATATATATATATATATATATATATATATATATATATATATATATATATATATATATATATATATATATATATATATATATATATATATATATATATATATATATATATATATATATATATATATATATATATATATATATATATATATATATATATATATATATATATATATATATATAGTACTTCTTTGTTGTCTGAATCCGGCTTGTGTGTCTGGGAGGATGGCTTTGGTTTCTAATTCTTCTTGAAGTTTCTGGTTCAGGACCATTGCGTAGATTTTGAACAAAGTATTTAAGATGGTGATTCCTCTATAATTGCTTGTTGTACTTGCGTCTCCTTTTTATGTATCGGCACAATAATTCCTTTAGTCCATCTTTTTGGGAACTTATTACCTTTCCAGATTATATTTATAATGTGAGTTATAATTTTTAATATTTTCTTCCCTCCATGAATGTAAGCTTCGTTTGGTATTTCGTCTTCACCTTGCGCTTTATTCTTTTTTAGTTTGCGGATTTGTGCTCTTACTTCATCTTCTGTAATGATATTTTCTCCGTTTAGATTTGAGTGTTTATTAAAGTCAGCTAATTCTGGGTTTTCTTCTACTCCTTGTAGTAATTTCTTGAAATGTTGTTCCCATTGTTCTTCTGAAATATTCTCACCTACGTGGATTTTTTTTTCTTCTTTCTTTACTTATATACTTCCAAGCCTGTGCTTCGGAGTTGATGCTGTAGAGTTCTTCCTGGGCTTTTTGCTGTTGTGTTTGTTGTTTTGTTTTGCACAATATTTTGTATTCCCTAATTTTTGCTTGTACTTATCGCTTGGAATGTGTCCCTTTCTAAGTAATCTTAGATATCTTCTTGTTTCTCTTTGTTTATCTTTGCACTCTATGTCTCATCAGTCGTTTTGGTTCATTGTGTTCGTGTAGATTTTTTTTTGTCATAGCGTTGTGTATTTCGATGGTTAATTTTTTTATTTGTTCATCTACGTCCATTACTTCGTAATTAACTTCTAATTCTTCGATCTTCTTTTTATATTGCTCAGTTGTTTCTTCGTCCCATACTGTAATTGTTTTTTCTTGCAAGGGTTTTTGGTTTTTCAATGTTATGCTTATTAGTTGATGGTCTGAGTCAGTTTGATCTACTACTTCGAATTTTAATATTTTCTCCATTGCTTCATTATTTGTTACTCCGTAATCAATTACTGACATATCGTTTCTTGCATTTATAAATGTATACTCTCCAGCTTCGTCACCAGCGTAATTTCCATTTAAATGTTCCACCCTCTCTCTTCACACCCCTTTATTAACACGGGTTCTTCTTTATTCAGAACTTTGTATTTTGAGTTGCGTTTCTCAATGTCACCTGTTCTTATGTTACAAAGTCCGACTTCTTCGCCTGTTCTAGCATTAAACTCACCTCCTAGTATCAACTTGTGTTCGTTTGTTTCTGTATTATCAATTATCTCTTTGAGAATTGCATGCAACCTGTTATTATTGTATATTATAAAAATTCGCCATGTTTCATTGTCTACTTTCATTTGTCTTTCTTGAATGTTTTCTGCATAGATCGTGTTTGCGTCTATTTCTATTATATTTTTCCTAACCCCTGTAATAATGCCCCGTCTTGCCCTGCCTTTTTTATGTATTCATGCCGCATAAACGCATTTCCAATTATACTCTTTTGGCAGTTTTTGTTTCATTGTTTCCCAGTTTTTATCTTCCACCCAAGTTTCTGTGAAACCTATAACATGATATTTTTTAATGAGATTCCAGAAATCCTTATTTTTTCCCTTAATTCCCTTTATATTCCAAAAACCTATTTTTATATTTTGTACATTACTCATGTTTTGTCTTATCGCTAGTTTGTCTAAAAATTTCCTTTGTTTTTTGTTTTAATTCTTCTATTTTATTTTCCATTTCATTCCATGTGAACCATTTTTCATTTATCCTTGTTTTTTTGTATGTTACCGTTGTGGAATTACCTTTTTCTCTTTCCTCTTTTGCTATCTTTCGAAGTGTTGCTTGAATTTCTCTTTCTTGTAATGTAAAGTCGTGATCTATGTAAATGTAAATATACATGTAAATTTTCTTATTTTTTCTGATATTACACATTTAAATTTACTAATTTGGACTGTAATCCATAGAACTAGTATCTAGCACTGTGGATTACTAGTCACAATTAACTGATTTCACATGTTAACCTCCCATGTGTCGGTCGGCCTAAGACACCCAGTATATATATATATATATATATATATATATATATATATATATATATATATATATATATATATATATATATATATATATATATATATATATATATATACCGGGTGGAACATCATACCTGTGTACATAGGCGATTCATATGAGAAAAACAGTTTTTTCGTGCCCATTGCTCCCCAAATTATTTTAGACAAAAATGCTTCAAATAAATGTTGTAGAGCATAAAATTCTGCATCTAAATCAATAAACAGAATTACTTTTACATGTTTTGTAACGACACAAATTAAATAAGAAAATATTGAAAATTACGTTGAAAATATCAAATAGCCATGGAATTGAAACAAAAATAGAAACAAATAAATAGGTAAATTAAACTCATACAAAAATCTCCATACCTATTATTACGACAATTGTACATTTCAATGAAATATTTATTTTTTATAGGATTTTTATTGAAAATCTTTTTAAATTGGAAATAATTCATGTAAACATTAAGACCTATCTACTACAATTCAAATTTCAAACAGTAATTCTCTGAATAAAATAATCACTACAATTTATTATTATAACAAATATTCGAATAATCCTCCGTTTTCAGCCAAGCAATAACCAAGTCTATTGTAGAATGAATTTCTTACATTAGCGAGCTGCCTATTTGTGATTAAGGCGCTCTCCTCCATGATAGCTTCTCTCAATGAATTAATATTTGGGTGGCGCTGCTTATAAATTTTACATTTAAGATGACCCCATAAAAAAAAGTCGCAAGGTGCTAAATCAGGAGATCTGGCTGGCCAATTTAAAGTTCCACCACGACCAATCCAGCGATTTGGAAATGCTTGGTTTAAATAATCTCTAACACTTACTCCGAAATGAGCTGGGCAGCCATCTTGTTGAAACCAAACCTCCTGATTTTCGCGCGCTACGCTGTCTAATGCAGGGCCGATCTCATTAATCAAGAGTTCTAAGTATGTTTCAGAATTTAAGTTGCCAACGATCTCAAATGGTCCAATAATATTGCTATTAAAAATGCCTGCCCAAATATTAATTTTTTGAGGATATTGCGTTCTGGTGGTAACATTTAATCTTGGATTTTCTAGAGCCCAGTGCCTATCATTTTGAACGTTTGGTTCATTGTTTAATGTAAAAGTACACTCATCGGTAAAGCAAATAGATGGAAGAAAATCACGATCCCGATTTGCTCGTTCTTGCATATCTTCACAAAAAACTCGCCTACTTTCTTCATCAATGGGCGAAATGTCTTGATGGCATTGCATCTTATAAGGGTGGTATTTATGTTTTTTAAGAATGCGCAATACAGTAGAATGAGCAATCTCACATTCCTGCGCTATTATTCTTGAACTTAATTTAGGATTAAAATTTATTAATTCCAGAACTCTTTGTTCGTTTTCTAAATTAATGCGATTATTTTTATTTCCTATAAATAAAGATATGATTTGTTTGTAAATCTCTTAAAAAATATTCAAATTTAAATTTACCTGTACTATTTTCCGCCGCAACACTTGCCGTGGATTCAAATTTTTGAACATACGCGCGTATTGTTGTAGCGCTTGGAATTGGCCTATTTGGAAATTTCACGGCGAATAAATCTCTAACTATACGTAAACAATTTCCACTATAAAAAGTTTTTATTATAAAAACCCTTTCTTCGTTAGAATAAACTGAATTCATTTTGATATTTTACCGTCAAATTAGTTATTTATCTGTCAAACGTCAGACATTTATTTGTTTCTATTTTTGTTTCAATTCCATGGCTATTTGATATTTTCAACGTAATTTTCAATATTTTCTTATTTAATTTGTGTCGTTACAAAGCATGTAAAAGTAATTCTGTTTATTGATTTAGATGCAGAATTTTATGCTCTACAACATTTATTTGAAGCATTTTTGTCTAAAATAATTTGGGGAGCAATGCGCACGAAAAAACTGTTTTTCTCATATGAATCGCCTATGTACACAGGTATGATGTATATATATATATATATATATATATATATATATATATATATATATATATATATATATATATATATATATATATATATATATATATTTACCGGGTGGTGAATTGATTTATGCAATATAGGAAGTTCAATGCTAATTTTTCCGTATGTTAATATTTCGTTCCCTATTTATTTTAAAGCAAAATGCTTCAAATAAAACTTGTAGATAATAGAATTCTGCATCCAAATCACTCATCACATTTTATCTCACACTTTTTGTAACGCGTAAAATTGGAATTATAATTTTTATAAAATTGCTCATTTATAGCAATAGCTGTGGAATTTAAACAAAGGTAGGTAGGTACACATAAAGATATGACGTTTGAAATCTCAGAAAAGTTAGTAAGTAGTATAGCACAGATTACGAGACAGATTAATAACGTATTAATAATAAGAAAAGGGAAATGAGTATTGATATCGTTGTACAGCACTAAATAAGGCCATTACTTCAGTTCTGGAGTTTCCGTCATAAAATCATCTTATGCAATGAATTTTTTCTTGAATGTTGTACATATTGTTTTATATTAAACAAAATACCATACATCAAGTAATAAACTTAAAAGTAATTACTTGCGCGAACTGTCAAACAACTGGAAATTATTTTGCATTTGTTTATACCTGTATTTAAATTCCATGGCTATCGCTATAAATGAGCAATTTTATATAAATATTAATCTCGATTTTACGCATTACAAAAAATGTAAAATAAAGTGTGAAGAGTGATTTGGATGCAGAATTCAATTATCTACAAGTGAGAGATGAGAAGAATTTTGCTCTAAAATGAATACGGAACGAAATATCGCCATATGAAAAAATTAGCATTTCATTTTCTATATTGCATAAATCAATTCACCATCCGGTATATATACATATATATTATTTCCGTAGTGTGTTATAAGTAGTATAAGCACTTGTATAATGTAATTCAAATATTCCTGATTCGAATTACCAATTACTTTTTAATATTTTATAACAATAAATTTGGGAAATTTCTCGACTGTGATGTCGATAAGGAGTTAACAATTACTCGAAATCTCAGTCAACCAGAAATTATTCTTCTTACAACACCGACGTTTCAAGGTAGCAAGATCTTACAAATTGTTACAATTCATGTATACAGAATACATTCGTACATGAATTGTAATAATTTGTAAGAACTTACTACCCTGAAGAAGGTGCAAGTGTGCACCGAAACGTCGGTGTTGTAAGAAGAATAAATGCTGGTTGATTGAGATTTCGAGTAATTATTAACACTTTTTATAATATTTCTCTATTACCTAAGCTTTACTTAAATAACATCCTGTTTTTCGATTATGGTTTATGGCCAATTGTTAAGAATTTTATTTTTCTATAATTTTGAATTTAAAAGTAAGAATAAGAAAAACAGAGGAAATAAGGTAGTAAAAATTGACTGTCGGGTCCAGCAATAAAATTATAAATATCGTAATTATGACAAAGCGGCATATTGCTCACTGTTTGCTTTATAATATTGGATGCCAACGGGCCCTTATTTGCGCCGCTGTATTCATGCATAATCTTACTGTTCCTTTAACATAAATGCTATATTTGATTGAAATAATATGAGTATGAAAATTGCAGTTCCAAACATCATTTCAATCAAAACCATGTTGTTTTGATAACGGTATTTTAAAAATGTGAAATTTCAAGATTTAATTTCACTCTTATGTTTTTTTTCAAAATATTTATTTGAATACAAACCTGCTTAAAATAATATTTTGAAGAAATCTTTGTTTAAACATAAGGGCGAAATTATATATTGAAATTTTGCATTTTCAAAACAGCAATTTAAAACAAGGCTTGTGGTACCAGCCATATTTTAAAACCTATGTATAGGTGGAAGGTTTGTAGATAATTTACTATAATTATTAATTATTTGACCTGGAACTGAATTTTAAATATTATGTATTATGTAGTCTGTTTTAAAGATTTTACATAATTTGATATTTTGAAATTATAGAAATCCATGTGTTTTCTGATGTAACTACTATTTTTTTTAAATTTGCTTCTACATATAAAAAATTATGAATGAAGTCATATTTATAAATGTTGATAAAAGGTCAGCTAAACAGATATTTTTTTGCAGGGAACTTCTATGAATGAATCCTATCTTTTATAATTATTTTTATCATATAGTAATTTGTCTATTTAAAATTAAGAAATTACGTGATAAGTAGCAAAATATTATTAATATATCAAATTTTTGATTATTATTTTTTAAGTTATAAAGCAGGGATATATTCATTTTTATTTAATAAATAATATAAATAAATAAATATATCATCACCGCTTATTACCCATTGCTGGGTGTGCCAATCTGCTTTGTACACAGATATCGGTATTAAATTAATGATGAAATATTTACACGGTGCGGGCGCTTATCAGGCGTCACCTCATCGTCTTCCTAAATAATATAAAATACGTGGAATTTACTCAGACTTTTTCTAAACAAAACATGATTTGCCTTTTACACCTAATTGAATTTCAATTTCACTGAAGACTGAAGGCAGGGAGAAAAATAGGTATACGTTGGTGCAGTTCGTTTACTAATAATTTAGCATGTTCTTGTTTGTGTGTGGTGCGAGAAGAACCCTGAGCGCTCACCCTTGAACATTGTAGGTTGATTTGACTCATGTGTATGTGAGAGCTACTCCGGCTAAAAGCAAATCCAGGTAGTTTGCAAGAACCTTCATGTCATTGTGCTCACGGTACAGAATTGAAGTAAGGAGGAAACGGGAAAATTAATTACATATTATTCCCTTCTGTAAAATTGTTCAAATACTCTAAAATGTTTTTTTTTCCTTTTTTTGGTACATACAGTGTGTTAAAAAAGGATAAACTTTTTTAAGAGTATAAATTTATATTTAATTATTTACGAAAATAAATTATTATCATTATTATTTTTATTACTATGAAAAATATTGCATAAACATTCATTTAAAACACTTTTTGAAAAATGTGAAACCGGCTCATTATTCATATGTTTTTATAATTTATTTCTTCAATAAAAATTCACTTAGCATATCGTTGAATCCATAATTTTACGTAGATTTCAAATATATAAAAATATATAGCGTGCCCCGAGGGGTTTCCCATTTGAAACTTGAAAGTTATAATGTCACTTCTGGCTAAACTGGAAGCGCTACAATCATGCCAAATATCATGATGTATGAGTCCCTAAGCCTAGTTTACAAATATATAAAATAGATTTAAAAAATATAATTATAAATAAAAAAAGATATTTGGCTCTTTTAGCACAAAGGTACACACTAAGAAATTCCGTGTTAAATTTTACACTAAATGTGGTCTATATAGGTCCACCAGCTGTAGTGTAAAATTTACTACATCGACATTTGATAATAAACAACATCGAGATATGTGTTCATAATTAACACTATATATTTGTAGATGGGGTCTCGTGGCCGCGGGCCTGAGTGTCTGGTCGCGAATCTGGGAAACCGGTTTCGATACCGACCGACACCAAATATTTCGATTTTTAAATGGCACAAAATTGACCCCTGTGGTGCACTCTCCACGCCAGCAATGAGTGCCCGTGAGGTAACGCCTGGTAAACGCCGGCACGGTACAAATATGTCATCATCATTACCGATATCTGCTTACAAAGCAGATTGGCATACCAAGCAATGGGTAATGTGCCGTGATGATATATTTATTTATTTATTTTATTCGTAAATACTACTATACCGTGTAGTTTTTTAACACTTAAATGAGTTATTTTAACCAAATAATTACGGTTATTAGTACACAGTATAGGGTCATTTTTAACTTAGTTTAGTGTAAAAATATACCTATTTGTGGTGTACATTTTCATCAAACTAGTGTTTAAATTCATAAGTAAATGTTGTTATTAGTGCACTTAATAATAGGTTTCTTTAACAAATTTTAGTGTATAAATATACCTATTTTCATCAATTTTGTGTTTATATGCACTGATTACAGTGTACAATAGTAGGTACTCATTTTTTATTTTTTTACACAAAATTTGTATTTTATTTCCAAAATGTGTATATTTTTCATAAATATTTACCAATATTAGTATAAATATTATACACTAAATCGAGTGAATCGGTAGGTATGATATATAAAAATACGTTTTTCCATTAAAACATAAAAACAACATATTTTATATAAACTCTTGTACTTAATTATATTGATGCAGACATTTTTGTTAAGGTTCATTCACAAATCGAAATTATACTTTTATGTTTTAGTTTTAAATTTTAAGCTATAGGTATATTATAAATATAGTGAACTGACTTTTGGGTACACTTCGTAGCATGACATTACCACAGGATTATCCCAAGCTTAAGCAGGTACAAACACAGAGAGGTATTCTAATATTTTTACTTGCGAACAATGTTTATTACACAAAACAAAAATATATAACAAAAATAAGAATCAAAACATAAGTACAAAACTACTTAATTAATTATCACATGATTAACACGTCAAAAAAAAAAAACATAAAAAAGTAAAAATACAAGTAAAATGAAAAACAAAGTAGAATATGTATGTACCATACGAAGGTACAAAAACGTGAACTCTACTTAGGTAACTAAATATCACATAGTTAATATGTTGTCAAAAAATTAACATAAGCATAACCTAAAACATAAAAGTAAAAATACAAGAAAAGTGGACACAAAATATTTACAAGATACAAAATCATGATCTGAAATATTATATGGTCAATATGTACTCAAAAAATAAGTGAGAAATATAAAAAAGTAAAAACACAAGTAAAATTATCACAAAATATATACAAGTTACAAGAACAAAATTTTTTCAGTCGATACCTACAAAGTCTTCATCTTCTGTTTCACTGTCACTACTCGATTCACCTGTATTTACTGTTATTATTAACTCACTTGTAGTATTATTTACAAATTGATATTGATTTTCAATTTCAATTACGTGACGAACACAATTCTTCCAGTTTTCAGCGGTAATTTTATTAATTTCTGAATTGATTGTCTCTATTACTTTATGACTTACTGTTGGTGCAGTGTTGTGTTTTCTAATCCCATTTTTCAATTGACTCCATATTAACTCAATTGGATTAAAAATACAGTAATAGGGCGGCAATCGAAGAACACTATGCCCCAAATTTTCTGCTGCAGTATCACAATAATAAATTTTATCAACAGGTTTTGATTTCACTACTTCTAACAACTGCGCTTTGTTGTAGCTTTCTTCAAAATATATATCATTTTTATATAAATATTCGATAATTTCAGCTTTAGTGTTGTTTTGCGTGGGAACTTTATTAATTTGTCGGGAATGATAACTTGCGTTATCCATAACAATAACGCTGTTTGCTGGTAAATTCGGTAAAAGTTTTTCCGTGAACCATTTCTCAAATACTTCAGCATTCATATTGTCGTGGTAGTCAACGTTGCAATGACGGATATTTTTAGCAGATAGAAAACTACAATTATCAACCCACCCGTTTTCAGAACCAGCATTTAAAATTATTAACCGTTTTCCACGCGATGCTGGTACACTTACAGTGCATTGTTCACTGCCATTGGTCCAACCTTTAGATTCTGTTTCATAAGTATCGTACCATGTTTCGTCCAAATATGTAATTGGTCGTTGTTCTTCTCTAAACTTTTTAATAGTGAGTAAATACTTATGACGCCATTGTCGCAACCTATAACTTTCCATTAAAACTCTACGTTTATCCACTTTTTTATACGTAAACCCCATAGATTTTAAGGCATTTCGTAACGTTGAAATACTACAATTAACGCCTGTATTATTATCGTTCAGTCTTTGATGCACTGTTTTTAAGGTTGGTAATATATTTTCTTCATACATAGAATACACGGTTCTTCTAATAACGTCTAAGTCAAAATCAGATAGGGTTCTTCGCTGACCCGTATCTTTTCGCGTTTTCCTGACATGAACACCATTTTTTATTATTTTTTGAACTGTTGTAATTGGCACTTTTGTTAAATGAGCAGTTTTTTTCAAAGGGTACTTATCACCATCTTCTTGTAAAGTATTGTACACATTTAATACTAATTCTTTAGCCTTACGCGGCAAATGAACTCGCTTATTTTTAAAATCATTATCTTCTTCAATTTCAGCCGCACTATCATCACACCAAGGTCTCCACATTTTCGCTGTTCAAATACGTTCAACCAACACTGACCGACAATATCGAACAATGCCTGCATAACACAATGTTTGGCTATTTATGTGTATTTCCAATCATACAGTTAACTTACCAGCCTAAGTACAAATTAGTTTTTAATTATATGTACAGTTTAATTCGGAATTTCCTTAAATACAAGCCTTCCTACTGAACAGCGGCGCCCTGTTGTGAGACAGGTAAAAACCGCAAATTATGCAGTCAGGTCAGTTCACTATATTTAAAATTACCGTATAATTGGTCTACTTTCTTGTCCGCTTTCTTCCACTACCATTATTTAATTTTGTAAAACTCTAGCAACAACTGAAGAGTATTTGAAACCTCGCTCTTGTGATGTTATAGTTTGTAAGTCGCTGCAGGTAAAAACTTGCACACTCGCGATGTAACGTGCTTAATAATGTTGCCAATGCTTAAGCTGGATTCAGAGATTGCGTAGTAAACACAGCATGGAAATACACAACACAGGAAAGCATAGAAACTTAAAACCAATTCAGACATTGTACAGAAAACATAGAACTATTGTATGTAGATAAATTCATGTCAGAAAATCCATTCTCTTTTTGTCGTAGAGGATCGGCGACTTCTCCACTAAGCTTATTAACTTTATGTCTTGTTCATAAGAATCACTCATTTTTTTAAATAATTATAATAAACACAACTGCAATACAAAATAACTTAAAAGTTATCTTAACCAAACTTCAAAACAAATGTCGGCAAGTTGTCAACATGAAAAGCACTGTACTAGTAGGCCTGGTGTAACCACGAATACTCACGAAACATAGCGCACATGGCCGAACATGGCAAAACATAGCTTTGAAATAAAATATGACCAATTCCCCATGTTTTGCTGTGTTGTGCCATGCTATGTCTGTAACTCTGAATCAGTACACGCTTTTCCGTATGTTCATTTTCTATGTTTTTCTGTGCTATTCTATGCTATGTTTACTACGCAATCTCTGAATCCAGCTTTAAGCACAGCGTCTATACTTCCGATCGCGACAAAAAATGCGAAAATAATAAATTGTTGCACAGATATAACTTACTATTGTCTGGAAATACACGAAGTATTGTATTTTTTTAAAACAAAAGTAGTGTACTTTGTACACCGATATTTTAAATGTACACATAAGAGTGTACTTTTTACACCGATGTGTCAAATATGCACAAAGTACTGTATTTTCTACACCGATTTTTAAATATACACAAAGTAGTGTTTTTTTCTACACATTATGTTTTGAAATTACATCAGGTAGTGCAGTTGTATAGTGTATTTTTAACAAATATGCTGTGGTAAATTGTACAAAAATGAGTGTAAAAATACAAGTAACTCCAAATTATGCAATTTTTACCCACAAGTGTGTTTAAAACTAGTCTTTATAAATATAATACACCTTGCAGTGATAATTTAATATGTCGTAGAAAATTTTACATAGATATAAAATAGGGGACTACAGCGCAACTGATTTAAGAGAAATTAGGGAAAACTGTTGAAAGTAGGTATATGCTTAATAAAAAAAAATAATAAAGAAATAAAACGACAAAAAAAATTAATAAAGAAATAAAACGACATAATTGAAATACTTCGGAAATAAGGGGATTTTTGTTATAGCAGCTCGTCACTCAAATGAATTCCATATATATTATTTTGATTGGCGACTCAAAAAAGGCCTATAAATATATAACGAATATCCAGTTAGGGGAGGAGCCTACTACCAATGGAAATAGAGATATTCAAATAGCGGAGGCGTGGCTATCAGTCCAGTTAGTGAAATTCTCAAACAGTTTTTATTTGAATATAAATATTTTGCTTTAAACTTAATAATTTAAATACATTTCCAATTATAAATCATGTAGACTTGTACATTATAATAATATCCATTTATTTTTTATAAATAAAAATTTAGAAATAGCATATATTTCAAGAACCTTTAGGTCCACGAAGAAAATGGTTTGATATAAAAAATTATATTCGTGACGTCACACCTATATTTTCAAATTTCGGAGGACTATAACTCGCTTATTAATAGGAATGTTTTCACCGGATTTTCACCGACAGTCTTAGTTTTACTTATACGTTCAGATGAAATTATATTTAAAAAATTGTGGAATCCCCTATTACCAACTTAATCTTTTTACATGCACTAACTTTTATAATACCAATTTTAGTGTCGAATTCTACACGAAACAAGTTTACCACGTTATATTTTAAGTTTACACGGCTCAAATTTAAGTGTGTACAGAACTATTATAAGTCACATACAACTGCATATTTTTTCGATCACAATAGTTTAGTTAGTTACATTTGAAATTAATTACAGAAAGTATAATAATTAAAAAGGGCCCCTTCACAATGATATGCACACAACCGGACACCACTACTGGTCAATGACATACGAAAAATTGCGATATAAGTATATTATGTGAAGAAACCACGTTACCGTTTTTAGATAATTTCGACATTTTTATTTTCTTTGTATGTTTTTGTCGATGATAATTTAAAAAAAATATATTCTTTGCTTTCAAATGAATTAAAATTAAAAAAAAAATCAATGTGATTTATGCGCTTGTCTCAAAAATCAATGTGTTTTGTGCGCTTGTCCTCTTACTACTAGCAGTATATTCCAGTCTTGGTTTAATTGACGGTATCGCCACTCTTAACTTAGGTTCATCATCAGATAATCGCGAACATGATTTAGTTTTAATACTTGTTAATTTTGAGAATGTAATTTCACATAAATAAAAGGGGATTCCCAACCAACAAGCGCGTAAATACAAAACATTACATAAACAATATAGCAAATCAAAAATTTTGAGAAAGATAAATTAACTAAAAGTAAAAATAAAAATTCATAATAAAATTTATATCGTGCCACTAGCGCAAAAACACTGTTCCACTACCTTTTTTCACTATTTACTTTCTACACTACTGTGCCCTTAATGCTGGTTTGCACCATAATACTTTGTTTCTTTGATGGTTACACTTGTTGAATTTGATACAAAGGGTGCGTTCGATCGAGCACTCTGAGCAATCTGATCACGTGACAGATTCAACTGCGATTTTCGATCTGTAGCGTTTTCAGCTTACACAGTGCAAGTGCGTACTGAGTGCAACATATCACGTGACGACACTGAACGAGTTCTGCCCTCATTCGGAGGCAATGCAGTTTAAGCTGAAAACGATTTTGTTTAGTCGCCATATTTGCACCGACACTATTGCACTTGCCTAGGGAGTCAGTGCACGGAAGTCGCACTGGGCCAGTGCACGGTGCAACTTTTTCTTGAAAACGCATCAGCTGACTAAATTTTGCATTCAATGATAAGCTGAAAACGCTCAGTGCAAAAAAGTGCGTACCAGTGCGCACTCAACTTGTAAGCTGAAAACGCTATTAAATAACCGAACGGATAGAGCATGGATGTGTGTAGCTGCCATTTTGACTCTTATTAATTTTGCGCCAAAACAAAAATAGAAATTAATAAAGAACTGTTAATATGTGTAAATACTGCGCATTTTTTATGATAGTGTTTAAGAATAGAAAAATGTTTCCTAAAATTAATTTTTACAATTCACACATTTTTTGTTGATATACGAAAATGACAACATTCATTCATAAAATACACATGCTTCATGGTTAGAGAACGAGCGAGCAGATCGTACTCTGTGAGCTAATAACCGAACGTAGAGCTGAGCAAACGAGATCGCTCAGATGTAATAGGGTCCTGCATCATAACAAAATGTAATAAAATGTATACTTTATACTTAAAGTTTTACTCAATAAATAGCGATTAAGATGAAAAAAAAATCCAATTTTTTAATAATTACTTTGCAAGATATTTAGGTTTATTGTCAGTATCACTGTGACGTCATATTAGTACTACCTTTCTCTCGCTGCCTTATGTGAGAGAAAGATATAGCAATAAGAGTCACCGGAACGTTATGTTAACATTAAAAATCAAATGCAGTTAAACTAGAAACAATTAAAACTACGAATTGATTCAAAATTAATAGAACTTTCATTAAAAAAAAAAAAAATCAGAGTGAGAACCCCATTACCGAACGGCATCGAGCACTCATACCGCTTAGAGCGTAAAACCGAACACAGCCAAAGTAGAAAATATTAATGTGTAAAATTAGTTTATAATAATATATTTTTAGTATTTGCTCTAGAATATCTAGTTCATTTAACAGGTTATTACATTTTTCTTGACCAAATTTCAAAAATATATCATTGAAAGACTGCTTGATCTAACTGTAAATTGGTTGATATTTAAATCTTGATCTTGATCATATTTTAAAATAAAAATTATAAAAATATGATCACGTGATTTAGTTTATGATTTGGGTAATGAATAATCTAGTCATTAGTTGAATTCCACAAATAAAATCTTAAAATTCCGTTTAATTGATCTATTTCATGTTGTTCATCTAGTTGATGACCGTATTTTTTATATTATTCTAGTTGATCTAGTTCATGAATTGGATAATAGGCTATTTCCGAGGCTATTCCACTGTTATCAAACTGTTAAAAGATACGGAAAATTCCATTTTTATTATTATTATATATTACTCCCTTTAAAAAAATACGGGGTGTTTTATTTTTGATGACGCAGGACATGTACGTGCGTGTTTAAGCAAATAGGATGCATGTATAGTATGACTAGCGAATGAAAGTTGACGTTTAAATTATTTAATATATGTGGTTTCTTTTGAAAACTTGTTCCTATATTTGATTCGAAAGTAAAATGACCTTTAAGTATTCAGTTACAGAAGATTAGAATTGTACTCAATACCAATGGAATATTAGGAGGCATTTAAATTGACCTTAACAACAAAATTCGGGGACGTAATTAAAAATTTTAATATCGCAAATTCTGGTTCGTTTGTCTCAGGTGTAAGCAACCCTCGAGTCGGAATTTCTGTTAGAAGAAATTAAAAATAATCCTATTTCAAATAATTCCCAATAGTTTAAAGGTCAAAATATTTTGTTATAATCGAAATAAACGAAAAATATTTTAAATGCACCCCTGTTTTGTCATTCAGGTACCATAGTCGCCCACGTATTTTAAGCAAGACATAGTAATGTATTCCTGTGATTTCCTATTCCAGTAGTATTTAAATGGATTTGTGCAAAATCCTCATAACTGAATATTTCGTACAATTCTATTCTTCTCTAGGTTTTCAAAAGAAACCGCTTCTATTAAATAATTTAAAAATCAACTTTCATTCGCTAGTTATACTATATGAACTTTTAATTTTTGTGAAACTCTACCTGCACAAAGAATATACTTAGTCGGGTGTGTCGGAACTGTTCGGATGTTGTTCGGGTGACCTTCTGGTAGGAAGCTTAGTGGCATAAGCATATTACCATATCCAGGGAACATATCACTTAAACTACATTTCAAAGCAAATTTAAAACTCGGACCTTAATAGCGCGATTATTTGGAGGAATTTTTAACTCGGACTATCACATCTGGTTTTATATTTTTATATACTTCAAGAAAAAAAAAATATCGTGTAATAGCCTATTGGATGAAGCACTTTTTATTATAAATCCATCCATGCCCTAGCGGAGTTCAAATCCGGGACCCTAGCGCTACCGTGCACTTGACTACGAGCAGAACAGAATATTTTAGTGGAATATTAGACATACGTGTTCATTTTGATTTTATTGTAGAATAGTGATGCTTTAATATGTAGTACATTAAAACACAAGTATCATAAGGCAATCTGTTAACGTACGAGTCCAAGTTTAGAAAACGAGCCGCTAGGCAAGTTTTACAAATACGAGTGCGTTAACAGGCCTTATGATTAATATTTTTTATACTATTTTTCTATTGAGGCAATTTTATCCAGTAAGGCCCTTTGAAAACGAAATAAATTTAGGCAAAAAATAGATAGTGCCTAATATCTGAAACTGTAAGGATTTTCGAAAAAATAAATAAAATTTTATCCCCTTTTATCTATCTGTTGTGTTTTAGTTTAAAATATAACATATCAAAATTTCAAACCATTAAGGCCATTTGAAAACTAACTAAATTTTAGCAAATAGTAAACAATTGAAATTTTACATTTTGACAGTGTTGTGAATTTTGTGTGATTGTTTACATTAATACATTGTATCAAACCTAACCATAGCTATCTATATAAGTAGGTGGCTATTAGCAAACAGTGCGTTTATAAATCTTCTAAACGGCGTGTTTTCAGTGATAAACAGTGCTTTTATAGACTTATGAGAACAACGAAATAGAAAAAATAAATATTTAAATTTTGACTAATACATTTAATGGGATTTAAATGTACATTTATATTAAATTATAATTAAAATATGTATAAATTTATCATTTTCATTTGAATAATTTTGTAATTACTATCCCAATAAAAATATTTGACGCGGTCCCTGTATATGTATGCCTTCTCTTTCGTCTTTCTCTTACAAGAAGTGTCGGTTTTCGGTGAGATCAAAGACGACTTGGATATTGATATAATGTATGTAATGAAACGTTATCTGGTAGGCTATCTGCCGCCATTAGCCACATTGGCGGCGGGTTCGCGCGGGCAAAGGGGAGCATATGTCAGCATGATGGATGGCAAGACAAGTCATAGGCGTACTAAAAAGCATTATAGGAGGGGGGAGGAGATAACAGAATGGAATAGCCTGTGGAGAAAATTGTTTTGTATGAGTTGGTAATGAAATTTTTAATTAAACTATCAAGGAAAACAAATAAATTATAATTTTTTTGTTTTATAGGTATCTGCAATGAAACATTTGAAAATGAAAATCTGGAAACATTATCAAATATAAATACATATTTCAAAAAGTTTGATGTATATATTTGTAAAATTAATTCAGTAACATCTATGGACATATTCTAGTTGTTCCTTGGATTTTAATAATATAACTGGAATGTAAGGATAATGATGCATATTGTCGTCAAATAATCTACATCTACAATTTAGTTTTCCGTAGCAGTGTTGTAATTTTTGGTTAATAATTATTATTGGGTACTACATTTGAATGTTATTTATGGCAATGCTTATAAGGATTACATATTTTTATTGAATATGATAATCTAGTTTTTTGATAACAATGACAGATTGTGGGCATACTAATCTAGGTTTAATTCTTCTTGGCGTCTATTTAATTTTATTAATAATTCCTTTGAATCCTTGCGCTTGTGGTAATACTTTATAGTTTTTGAGAAGTGAAGTGAGTTTTTCATAAATGATCGCTAATAGTGATTTATGTATTAAGGGCATAATTCAAAGATTGTAGCACGGGGGAATGTTTAAAGCTCGACGCTTAGCAACAAACACGAAAGCAAACTGCATGGTAAATCCCGACTCCGAAGGAGGAGGGGTTTTACCTAATGTCAGTTTGCTTAAGTGATTTTGCTTAAAAGCAAAATGAATGAGTGCTTAAAAATAAAATTTTATCTGAGAAAATCAGAGAGGTCGTGTGGTATTTGGTGAAATAAATTCCAAAGACAACGGAAAATGAAACAATTTAATTATTATTTTTTAAGCTTGATATATTAATTAACTGTCTCACTGACAGTTGTAAACAATAACAACTGTTTATTTACTTGGTAGCGAAAAATTATCGGAGTTTTATAAGTAAAGAAGAGAGTGAGAATAAATTGAAAATAATTTGACAGATTTTTCGAAAACTTGTTGCCAGGCAATAGTCACGGAAGCCCATAGGGCGTGAATGGCATTGCCAAATGGCAACAAGTTCCCGAAAAATCTGGATTTTTTTTTCTAATTTATCGAACTCTTGAATTATATTCAATTAGATTATTTTTGAATCGCAAGTCTCAAACGACAGAATCAGGCTGTCATGCTATTGTAACGCTATCTACTGTCGTAATAAACTACCTTCATTCATTTACATAGCTCAGTTGGTAAGTCTGCTTTAACAACTAGAACACACTTTGACAATGCAAAATAATCAAAAGATATAATTACTAATAGGGTACTATACCATAGTCAAATTTTAACTATCTTAAATAAGAAAACGAAAATATACATCAATTAATGAATATTAGTGAAAAAAATTTGTTTCAATATTGATTAGGTCGCAAACTACAAGCGATTAAAGTTGATTACTAATTAGGTATGACGCGGTAGGTCCTAAGAATTTGATTGGTCGCCTGATTTTAAAAACGAGATTCGCGCGTCTGCTGCTGTCACCTTTGAAAGATTATGAACTGTCACGTCGTTGTATAACCTAACAAAGAATTTACATTTTCATGTTTCATGAATTTGTTTAATTATAATATCTAGTAATATTAACAATAATAATGCATTTATAATTAAATCAATTTGTAATATGTATTAATTAAATTAATAATAATGTTAATAATCAAAACAAACAAACAAACACTAGCGCCATCCGCCGTCGTACTTTGTGTCATAATAATGGCAAACTGTTTCAATGTATTATAATTTATTAAGAAAAAAATGCTTATTATTTATGTTAAATAATAATTTCTTCGTGAATATAACGTATAAGTTTTTATATAAAAATATTTCAGCTATGCAAACATGTAAAAAATCTGGAAGTACCAGCTACGTCACGCAAGAAATTCTTAACTTTATAAATTCATATCTCGCTTATTACGTAAAATTTTTAAGTCGCGTTTGCACTAAAATTCTTATTTCATTCTGTTCTTACAGAAAAAAAATTAAAGAAAAAATGGTATAGGACCCTATTATGGTATTTTTAGAAGTGGTTTCTATAATTTTTTTGTTTATTTCATGATCAGAAATGGCACAAAATTGGTATTTTTCGCTCATTTTACTTTGTTGATTATTATCTGACATATGTCAACATAAACAAAAGCTACAGGGATTATTTTCGGGAATAATCTCTAGAGCTATATTCTCAGTATAATAATTACAGGATTGGTTAAAACGCAGACATGTGACACAAAATGAAACATTTCATTGGTTGTAAGAAACATCAAAAAATAATCAGTACTGTAACACGAGGGGGGGTCTCCTAAGCTGACTGTAAATGATGCTACTAAGGATGATGATTTCTAACGATGATACACTTATACTGACTGGTGGACGCTTTGATGGCTGGCGTCCACGGCTTGTGAGAAGGAAGAACACACAGACACTTAACTTTTTACACTTTACACTGATGAACACTACGGACATGAACAAATACTTGTTGATTTACTAACTAAACTTTATTTACATGATTATTAATTAATACTAAGCCTAACATACACAACTAACAAGTGTTACATTCCGTAACCCAGCTGGCGAGTGTCGCCCCAAAACTAAAGGACACTACATGTCCAAACCAAAACACGTCTTTCCGACGCCACGTACTAATTTCGACCCTCCCATGTTTATCCCATGGCTAACTAATACCGACTGCCTTAAAACAAAAACGCTATCTTTAGGACAGGATTATCTTTAGGGGTATGGGGTGCATAGGCGAGGTCATTCTAAAGTCACGCTCGTATATATAATAATTTCCAGACTTAAGATCAACAAATAAATGTCGTGACTATCATAATATGATAAGAATTTCTAAACTGAATTTTGACTTAAATAGATAAACAGAGTTAAAATATGAATATTGAAACTATAATTTAGAAGAGTTTATAAAAAGTTATTTATCTGTTACTGTGCTTACCCTCGCCTTGTCACAGTACAATACTGTTCCCATTGGTTGAATTTTCAAATGTTTTGCATCATGATTAGTTATAAACTAGTCGTTGGGATTTATCACCCTAATATCTAAATCCTAAATTTATAGGCCCTAAATAACGTCATTGTTTAGGATTTTAGGAATTAGATTTCAGGTTTTGTAGGAGCACACTATGCCTTGAAGTTGACGCGCATTAATTAAACAAATTATGGGTCCTATTCTGTAACTTGATGGTTAATTTTTAACCACTGGTTAAAAATTTTATCCTATAGATATTGGTTGGACAACTAAAAATCCCTTTTTTTGTTACAAGTCAACATACTTGATTGGTTAAAAAAAATAACCAGTGGTTAAAAAATAACCACTGGGTTACAGAATAGGCTCTCATGTTCGTTGCTATAATTTTTGCAAAATGTCAAATTAACTGTCAGAATAGCTACTATTTTATGAAATATAATATTAACCTTTAATCTGAAGCATCAAATTAAATCGAATTGTATAATTCACGTTTGTTGTTGTCAGTATTCCCATACAAATCAATGGATATCATTAGTGTGCTATTCGGAATTGTATTGATGTATTGTAGACCTAAATACTAAATGCCAAAATACGACATCGGACACAGTCTTAGGAAATGGTTCTTTTCCGTTATATCCTAATTTTAGATTTTTTAATGGCTGAGAAAGATAAATTAATACGAAAAATAGTAAACTATTATTAAAACAACTATGAACAAGACAAGTTATTGTTCATAAACTGTTCCATTCAAGTAACGTAAGAATTTGCTGCGTTTTTAGCATAATAAAAATTTTAAAATAAATTTTAATCTAATTAAACAAAAAATTATAAACGATTATAAAGATTCATAAAAACCTTTTTCCCAAAAATGGTTAACGGCCCATTGTATGTACTTATACTTATATATTAGAATAGAACTGTTTGAGAATCATTGGAATGCAAACTATGATTGTTGACACTGTCGTTGTTTTTTTTTTGTTGGTTGTGTCGGCTAAATAACAGTTACGCGTGGTGTCAGGTGCGAATATAGGGATATAACATGGGATTTTAGTTTTACACAATTTTCTGCTCTCCTATTCATTTTTTCCGTAAAATAAACAGGAGAGCAGGAAATTGCGTAAAACTAATATCCCAAGTTAAATTCCTATGTTCACACCTGACCGTCAATACCCTATATTTTAACAATGGTGTATGAGCCTTCAGTTTTATCTAATATTAAACATTTTATTCATTAAACTATGACTATTACAATCCTTTCCGGAAAAATATCTACCTCCGCTAGTGGCCGGCGTGCCTACCGCAACATCCGCCAGCCTGTAGCGCCAGAGGCGTACGTAAACTTAGACTGCAGATACGTTTGCAGCAGGAATTATCGCAATTATCAGCTGCACGATGTCTTCATGTCTGCCAAGCAAAGTTGCGCACAAGCAAAACATTTTTGAATTTATTACGACGTAACACTTCACACAAACATCCTTGAATTTAAGAAATTATTGTAGGTATTGGACATAACTCATTAAGTTTCTTTACCTGCACTCTGCACTGCTTACGGTTCACGATTCATCGATTTAGTCAGTAATAATATAAAAAGAGAGTGAGAATAAATTTAAAATAATTTGACAGATTTTTCGAAAACTTGTTGCCAGGCAATAGTCACGAAAGCCCATAGTGCTTGAGTAGCATTGCCAAATGGCAAAAAGTTCCCGAAAAATCTGGAAAATTATTTTCTAATTTATCGAACTCTCGAATTATATTTAATTAGATGACGTATGTACTGGCAAATGTCTTAAGATCTGTCAAATACTTTAACATAGTGATGCACAACGAGACGAGAGAACTCTTGCATCGTTATGTCTTGTCTCGTCTCGCGTGCATCACTACTTTAACAGTACAAACATCCCTTATTATTCCAGTTTACCGCTAACTTAAAATTGATTAGTTGGACGTAGTATTCATCGATCGAGTTGATTGGTATGTGAACACAGAATATCCAGTGAAAGAAAGTTTGCAATATGTATAATTTTTTTTATAGAAATTAGAAATTTAAGTTATTTCAAGTTTGACAGATGAGTATGTAAAGTTAAATTTTGACATAAGACTCTGTAAGGTTTTACTTTAGCTACTATTTTGGCTAACTTCGCGGGGTGATATCATGTACTTTAATGTCGATTTCGTAAAAAACATTGTAATAGTAATTTACCAACAAGACCAGAAGGTGATACTTTACTGCAGGGGTTCCCAAAGTGCGGCCCGCGGGCCAAATGCGGCCCGCAAAGCCTGTGAATTCGGCCCGCGATATCGATACGATATATTATATTTTTATTAAAAAATAAATAAGTAAATAGTAAAATATATAATACATATTACAAATAAGATACAATAAAATATTTTAATATTTTTAAAAAATTCTTACAGAACTTTAACCATAAGCGTTTGTATTAATAAAATATTGTTTAGTTTATATTTAAAAAATTATTTTAGTATGTCTAGTCCAGTTATTACACATTTGTACAGAAATATAATATAGTAGTCTCAAATAGATACAGAACTGTTAATCATTTCTAGCGCATCTAATGCAACACACAATTTCAAGGAGTCAGTAACGAATTTATCGTTTTTTTCAATGATGTGCACTGTACCACCAGACCTTGTCCTGTCTACCCAGTTGCCCTGAGCAATACAGGCCTATGCCATATTAACGAATATTCAAAAATGCACTGCTCCAACTCACTAGAGGTGGGACGAAAAATAGGAAAACGCAAGCACAAACAGATCGTCTTTTCTTATTGGTTCTTATTGGTAATTTAGTATACTAATAAAAAAAAAATATATGAAATAGTTAAATATATTTAAAACAAAAAAAATCGTGGTTATTGTTTTGATTTTATTCTGTTTCTTTTTTTTTGGGAACCCCTGCTTTACTGGGTGAGTAAGTTTGTGGGCCCAGTAAAGACACTTTCAAGTCATGTTGAGCAAAAAGAAATATTTTTCGCGGTCCTGAAAAAATAAAATAAAATCTATAGCTATGCATTATTTTATTTTTATTGCGAAGAAATACGAAATAAATAAATAAATAAGCAACTGATCACCATGTAGGGAGCGGTAATAGTAATTTACATTGCAAGACCGTTACTCAGAATTTTACGGGCGTGCACTATTGATCGATATAGTCTTTGGAAACATGGCGAAGCGAAATAATGAATAAATAAATTTGTATACATGTTGCTATGGTTTTAACAGCCCGTAAATTTGTTAACGTGCGGAGTCCGAAAAAACTTTACCACTAGAAACAGAGCTCTGTAATAAGATATTCCGGTCTAAAAAGTGATCAGAAAGAGCACATTTTCTGGGCTATCGCGAAAAATAAATTAATTCAATTACGGGAACGTGAAATAGGAACTGTGGACATTATTTCGTACACTGGGCGCATTATTTCGTGCACGGGCATTGCATTTTAAATTATGAAAATTATTATTAATAAATGAGTATAAATAATTTAATGTTTTGTATTAAACATGTGTAAAAATTTAAAATTGAATGTGTCAAAATTTATACGAAAATTTAACTGTTATCTGTCATATGGACAAGATGTCAACAGAGGCTAAATTTTTAAAAATAATTATACCTGTATCCCAAAAATTAAATTAGTTGTAGTAAAAATATTGTGCGTACCTTGTGCGCGAAATATGTTTAGTGTTCTCGACTGATTTTTTTGACTCTGCAGACAAAAAACTTACACTCTCGTGTACTAAACATATATTTCGCACACATAAATAAATATATCATCACGGCATATTACCCATTGCTGGGTGCGGCAATTTACATTGTACATGGATTTCGGTAATGAGAATGACATTTGTACCGTGCGGGCACTCATTGCTGGCGTGGAGAGTGCACCAATAACAAATAACTATTAATTTTTTTCTTTTATTGAAAATCCAATCGTATAGAAAAGTATGAAACGATTGTAAAAGTACCTAATATTTATTGAACTTAACGGATACAACACTCAACTACTTTTACTATCGCTATTTGCAAGTTTTGTATTTGTTACATAGATATTCTATTCTTGTCATCTTAACATAATATCAGCAAAAAGTATGTACTGTATGTATAGCGTTACATTTATCCTGCGGAAAACTACTTTCCACGCCACTTTTGATAAAAACAAAAGCTTATACGAGCAAACACTGGGCGTACTTAAATGTTATGTTTTGATTGGCAGTAGGAGCGACAGCCTTTTGTTTAGCGTGCAGGGGTCTTTATTACTCATCCATTCCTTTCCGTGTTTTCGTTGTACTCGTATATAGATAAATATTGCACAGTCACATTGACACTACACCCCTCATAGAAACTCATTGCGACAACCAAATTACTTCGATCACGCATTAGAATCTTTAATAATACAGCTTTTCTGTTTCTAAATAATAAAAATGAAGGTTTATTATGCGAGTAGTCGATAAATATGCTGGTGTTAAAGAAACATATGCATGATTGCATGCACAGTCTGGTAGGGTCACTTGGGGTGAATATTAGACAAATTTTAAAATAATTTAAATTCAGATTTAATTATCTCAAGGTTGTAAGGAATTAAAAGGTTTAGTAGGGGTAATTTGAACAGATAATGCTGTTTTCGAATGAATTTTTTATGATTTCTTAAAATAAACAAACTACAACACTAAAATCGTGTCTCATTTTTCCCTGTATTGTGGGGCAAGAATAAGACTGGTTTGAGGAAAAGTGAGACATAACTAAAATCGTGTGTTATTCGTATTTTGACTTTACTCGGTTTGGGGAAAATTTAAGACATACTAGGTAGTGTCTCATTAATATAATATATTTTTTACTGAAAAAAAATACAGTATATGATACTTTTTTAACAAAAATAAATATAGGTACATTTATTAATAGGGGATTCCACCATTTTTTTATATATATAATTTCATCTGAAAGTATAATTAAAACTAAGACTGTCGGTGAAAATCCGGTGAAAAATTCCTATTAATAAGCGAGTTATAGTCCTCCGAAATTTGAAAATATAGATGTGACGTCACGAATATAAGTTGTTATATCAAACTATTGTCTTCGTGAACCTAAATGTTCTTGAAATATATGCTATTTCTAAATTATACTTATAAAAAATAATTGTAATACAAATAATACTTAAAAAGTGTGTTGATTTTTTTGTGAATAGATCAATTATTGATTATAGAATTTTTAAATGTACTGTTGCAGTACTACTTACGACAATAAAATAATAAAAGAAAATAGACATGGCTCAATTGCGCGTGCAACAGCGGGTTATTTAAATACTATTAAAAAGTATTTCATTACAGTTTATTTTATTATTACGAGTACTATCTTATTTTTATGTTTATTATGCAAACTATTAATTTTCATACTGCAAAAAACAAGAGTTAGGGCTTACTCTCAAAGTTTACTCTTAACCTGTTCCAATACAACCTGAGTTTACTCCAGAATGATATTCTACTTACCCTGCTAGTGAGGAGGGTACGGAAATTACTCCACAATATATTCAAACATTGATGCTGAACATATGAAAATAATTTGCCTTCATCACGAAGAAAACATGGTTTTGGTTGAAAATAAACGTAAGTAAACACATTAACATTAATGTTTGTTGTAATTAAAGCAAGGATATTAATATATACACTGGATTGCTAACTTGTATGTTGTGCACGTAATCACCTGTGAGGCAAGCAACTGATGGAAGGATTGGAAGGTAGCCATTTGCAGAAAAGGCAAAATACGCGCCAATTTTAAAATAACATAATAGAAACAAACTATAAATGGAATGAATTAACAGATTTTTTTATATTGCGTATATTTTAAAAATTATACTTGTTATTTTAATAATATAATATACATTTATTAAATATAGAACAAATTCACAATAAAATAGGACTATGAATTTAAAATAATATTTGCTTATTAAAAAGATGCCCTTTGTATATGTGGTGGAAAATATACTACTTGAAAAAATGTCTACGGTTATTCTTGCTCTGTCCATTTGTGCACCCAAAAGCACTACAAGAAGACGGTATATTGCCTTTTATTATGGAAATATCTCACTTAAAGTATTTATTCACTAAGAACACCACTTTATTCAAGAAAACTATCATATAATGCAATAATAGACCAACGAACGTTTGACGTTCTGCTTTTCTGCAAATGGCACCGTACCCCCACCACTTGCCTCACTTGTTAAACATATGTCAGCTATCCAGTGTTTTATTAAAACATCCTTGAATTAAAGATATTGTTGAAAATTAATTTTGTATGTATAGTATACCTTATAGGTTAGATCAATGTTTACATTGTTGTTTTTAATTTTATGGCGATAAACACCAATTATTGAAAATACCACTGGAAGTGGACAAGGCAAAAATAATGACGGCGATGACGAATTTTTACTCTAAACACAACTCTCATTCGTTCCAATACACATTGCACTCTTAAATGACTTCAACATACTCTTAACTCCTACTCCAATACTCCGTACTCTTGATTTGGAACGCAGCCAGAAATACAATATGACATGCAAAGTTGTCAGCTGTCACTGCGCCGAGAATGCGCAGAATGTATACGACTACGTAAGTCAAACGGGAGCCGAATTATGTATATTTTGATACCAACATATTAGGGTATAGCAATAGCACCTATCTTAAATATACATAATACTCTTGGGCGACCTTGTTTTTTTGCCGGAAGCAGATTTTGAAACCTTAAGATTTATAAAAAATACATTTCTTACATACAAATTAAATAAGTATTTTTAGAATTTTTTATTTTAGCCATACGTTAGGCATTTTTTAGCCGTACCTCTGACTAAGATCCATATTAAATCGTTTCTCGCTTGGATAACTGAATTTTAATCAGAAATATTAAATAAATTATGAAATAATAATCTGAGATCTAAAGGCACATTCGTTAATAGTTAATTTAACTATAACACAAAAAGAGCTCTCTTTGATTGCCGGTTTCAAGCCCGAGTAATGTTGAGAGTTGGTGGTAGGAAAGGCATCCGAATGTAAAATCTTCACCGAAACTAAAGACGGTAGGTGTAGGATCGGAAAGTGGTATAAGGGCTAGGGTGTTTCTCGCAAGTGACATGCAGTTATAGTCTCGCCTGAGCTCTGTGCCAAGTCGGTTCGAACTACTCCGTCATGGACGGTCGGGTTAGAGAAGCCAGTCCTCAGGATTAGAACTCTCAATCTCTGGAGTATGAGAATGGCAAAGAGTGGCAAAGAG
>OY720456.1:31784132-31881632 GCA_963082715.1 Harpalus rubripes
CACTGAAAATTAGAATATTAAAACACATTTATCACCCAAACCGGTATATACAGTATTAATACAAAAATAATAACAAATCTAGATGACCGTCGCCTGGCCGAACCCGGTCACGCGGAATTCTCCTTCACGCCGTGATTATTTCTGTAAAAGAATTAACACATGAGAAATACTCAGTGAGGACGCAATCATTTACAAAAGGTTCAGGCATTCACACACCGTACACACATGTTGGCAACTACGGGCAGTACCGCTAGTTACTACGGAACCTCTGCCGCTTCGGTGGTGATCCGGAGACAATCCCCTTAACCAACTGGATCAGATCACTACAGCCCTAACTGCTGCTACCGTTGGCGACCACAGAATGTGGGTCACTACAGCCTTCCCTGCTGCTACGCTGGCGACCCTCGGGTTCACACGAGCGGCCACTACGGAACCACTGCCGCTTCGGTGGTGATCCGGAGACATTCCTCTTAACCAACTGGATCAGATCACTACAGCCCTAGCTGCTGCTGCCGTTGGCGACACCAGATGTGGGTCACTACAGCCTTCCCTGCTGCTACGCTGGCGACCCTCGGGTTCACACGAGCGGCCACTACGGAACCACTGCCGCTTCGGTGGTGATCCGGAGACATTCCTCTTAACCAACTGGATCAGATCACTACAGCCCTAACTGCTGCTGCCGTTGGCGACACCAGATGTGGGTCACTACAGCCTACCCTGCTGCTACGCTGGCGACCCTCGGGTTCACACGAGCGGCCACTACGGAACCACTGCCGCTTCGGTGGTGATCCGGAGACATTCCTCTTAACCAACTGGATCAGATCACTACAGCCCTAACTGCTGCTGCCGTTGGTGACACCAGATGTGGGTCACTACAGCCTTCCCTGCTGCTACCGTTGGCGACCCTCGGGTTCACACGATGCGGCCACTACAGTACCCAGTACTGCTCACATGCACACTCACAATCATACACATGCTAGATTAACTCTCTCACCTGAATCACTATAATATCGATGTTCTCACACTGAAATCTAGAAATAAACTGAAATAAAATACGTGAATACCAGTATCATTAAATGTAGCTCTTATCCAACAGCGTCGGTTACGTACCTAAATAGCTAATTTGAAACAAAACATAATAAATTTAATAAAAATAATCTTACGCAAAATAATATCTGTGACAGTTCGGCCATCCTGAAAAGTTCCTCGTCCTCGAGGAATCAATCCCAAATCCCTGCAGCATCAACATCCGAAGCGCTGTTGTCTTCCGACAGTTCACGTGTACTTATATATCGTTTCATCCTGTCAAACGCCACTACGTTACTATATTCTCCTCTTCTACTTCGATTTGTACCAGGCAAATCTTCTACTGAAAATTTATTTTTCGGTAGAACTTTCTTTATTTGGAATGGTCCTTCATATGGATGGTGTGAAATGGAATCGGTAGTTTCTCAATTGGATTCAATAGTACTGGCTGCTTTCTTATCTGTTGTTTATGGTAAAATCATCTGATACACAAGTCAGTGTACTTCGCGAATTTTCTCATTCCAGGAAACCAGTAATTTCCAAAATGTCCAAACTCATCAAGACAGGAACGTACTATCTGCAGCCGCTGTCCTCTAGGTACAACCCACTACATTCCGGACGCGGTAATTCGCTAAACCCGTTCGTCTCGTAAACAGTAAATTTTATAAATATACGTTTCGTAGTTAGTTTCCGGTGGTTTACTTAAAATGTTCTTGATAATTTTCAATTTGTCATTTTTCCGGCGAGTATCCAGTCAGCTTGTTATATGAAAAAATTTCAAATTCTGCAGAAAGTCCTTCTCCTGACACGGGGTTTCGACTTAGCGCATCGACGCGACCCATTCGTAATCCTGAGCGACATTCTATATCGAATGAATATTCCTGCAGTTCCAGCCACCATCTTCCAATCCTAGGTACCAAATCCTGTTTAGTGCTAGCAGTTCGTAGTGCATAGCAGTTTGTTACGAATTTAAAATGTATTCCCAGAAGATATACTCTAAATTTCTTTAACGTTTCGACTGCTGCTAGTCTCCAGCTCATATGAATGATATTTCATTTCCGTTGGTGAAGTTTGGCGACTGAAATAAGCAACTGGGTGGAATTTACCTGTGTCCAATTTCTGCAGCAGGATTCCTCCTAATCCTAACTTGCTGGCGTTCGTGTGTACCTCTGTTTCGACATTCAAATTGTAGAGTTGCAAAAGTGGTCGTTCCGTAAGCTTTTCCTTTAGGTCTTCAAATGCTTTCTGTTGTTTCGCTTACCAACACCACCTTGTATCCTTTCTCGTTAGATTAGTAATCGGTCGCACAATCTTAGCGTAATCTTTAATGAAGTGTCGAAAATAACTTGTAAGTCCTACAAACTGTCTTACTTGATGCACATTCCTCGGTGCCTGAAATCCGGTGACGGCTTTTATTTTCTCCTTTCCAGGTCGAACTCCATCTCGATCAATCTGAAATCCTTAATAATTGATGTTGCCCTGAAAAAGAAACATTTCTTCATATCCAGTGTAAAGTTGTTTTCCGTAAACAAAATGTCAGTCGCTGAATTCCCTCTGTAAATGATGATGGGCAGATGATGTCATCTAAGTAAGCCATGGCGATGGTGTTATGACATGATCCTACAACTTTGTTGACCAGCCTCTGAAAAACTGATGGTCCACTAGATAATCTAAAAGGGAGACGACTAACCTCGTAATGTCGGTGCGGTGTTACAAATGCAGTTTTGTACTTCAAGCTCTCCGCGATAGGTATCTGGTAATATCCTGACGTCTTATCTAATTTTGTGAAGTACTTCGCTCCTTGCAATTGATCTAGTTGGTCATCAATTCTTGGAAAGGGGTATCGGTCGTTTACTGTTACTTTGTTTAAATGCCTGTAGTCTATACACATTTGCACTTCTCCGTTCTTTTTCTTCACTAGAAGAATCGGTGCTGAAAAGGGTGAAGTGGATTCGCGTATAATGTCGCCATCAAGAAGCTCTTGCACTATTCCCTGAACGTGTTGTCTCTCTGGAATTGACAATCTGTACGGCCTGTAAGTAATGGGTGTATCATCAGTCAGTAAAATATCCACTTCGGTCGCATTCGTGCATCGAATATCCTTCACAGTTTTTACAAAACATTCCCTATATTCCTTCAGCAGACGTATTAGTTGCTCGCGTTGATCCACACTTATATCCGTTCCCACGTGTAGTTCATCCTACGTTAAGTAAATTCCTTCATTTTCTGCGCTTCTGTATTATCAGCTTGACACTTCCATCTTCTTGTTATAATTTTATCCTTCTGAATTGTTCATTCCGCATGTGATCAGTTCAAGACTGGTAGAACACATTCCATATCCTTGTCTGCTACTACATTGTTCACGGGAATACGTGCTCGTTTCCTTCATGGTTATGCAAGTGGACCCCATATCGACGTACGCTTAGACAATAGGGGTTTCCACTATTTTTTAATTTTTTTATATGTTATTCCTCATGAAAACTTATATGTATTACAATAAATAAAACATTTTTATCATAACAGGTTTTCTGTAAAAAAAATATTGAAAACTGTATTTTTTGCAACTCGTTTGAACGGCCAATTTTTACCGCCCCGACAGCGCGTAAAAGGCCGGCTAATGTAGCTAATGCTCAACAGATGGTGCATGGTCTCTAGTGGCGTCATCTGTCAATTGATGGTGTATTAACACTCTTCTATTACAGTTTTCTTGAACTAACGCATAGGGGTAAGGACTGGAGTTTTCACTTAACTACAAACAATTGTTTTATTTCAAACTGAGTTTGTTTGTGACCTTACAATTCTTAGAATTAAAGAACTGAACTTCGAATCTTTCGAGTACGACGTCAAGATAATGACTTACAAAATATTTGGAGATATAAATTATATCATACATAATTTATAATTTAATTTGTTACGAATCCTAATCAAAAATTCCAAATCCCTCGTCAACTGAACATCTGGGTGGAATGTTTGTATCCTGGTTTTTCCACAAATATTCTTTTACGGATGTTTCAACTTGTAAATAATTATAGGCAAAGGCATAACTTCTGGTAATCCCTTGAATTCGTTGCTGGAGATTTACTAAATACTTTACAAATATTTAATCCACGAAATACAATAATCTATAAAATACGTATACCTTAGAAAATGCTTTACCAATATAACATACGGCAAATAATAATAATAATAATAATAATTGTATTCACATTTTTAACTAGTTTATAATACCTACTTCATTATTTTTTAAATATAATGTTCCAATTTGAATGTGCTGCCATCTATTATCACATAGAAAGATATTAAATGTATTTGATGTATGTAGGTAAAATCGAATATTGTAAACTACTCCCATCACACATATATATATATTGACGGCTAACATAGAAACTAAAATCGAGCCGGCAAATGACGTCACTGGCTGGCAGCGTTTCAAACGAAGTAAATTGTTTTCATTCATTTTTAAAAAATTGGAAACATATTTAACCATTTAGGTAGTTTTCAGAAATGTTTTATGATATATTTTAGTGTAATAGTGTTATTTTTCAATATTTTGATTACGGTGGAAACCCCCATTACCGCTTACCTCCGCAGAAGTTGTTAAGATGTTCTTTTCTGGCAGTTGTGGTTGTGGCTCTTGTTGACGTTGAACATGCTGATGTTGACGTTGTTGTGGTCGCTGGTTCCTACTTGCACTGAATTCGCCTCCATTTCGTTCTGCACAATTCGATACTCGTTGCTGTTTTTTGTTATAATGTGAGCGTGTATGTCCCAATTTTCCACAAATAAAACAACAAGTGTTCTCCATTCCATCGTCGTGCTGCTGCGTAGTATAGTAAGGCCACTTGTTCTTCTGAAAAGTACGATGTAAATCGCGTTTAACGGGAGTAGAAAAGTTTCGTGTCGCTAATTTATCTTCGATCGTCTTCAAAAATAATGAAAGAGACTGCGGCTTCTCGCATTCTCTGATAAGGGCAAGTGTTGAGTAGCGCCAGCTTCTCATAATAGTATTGCAACATAAGTTCATCCGGTTTCTTGTTGCGAGAAATCATTTCTTGAAGCAACTGAAAATAATTTTCCTGTGACGGAAATGCCTTCAACAACATAGCCTTCTATGACTCCCAAGAATGATTTATTCCTTGCAGCGCTTTATACCATATTTCTACATACCCTCTCCAGCGACATCTCACATACATGATGGTAGTTATTTCGTCCCATTTATGCACAGCGCGTAAAGTGAACGTACATACTGAAATTGAGGACTGTTGTTAGGTAAAGTCATGTTGTAATGTTGTTCCAGGTTCGTAATCCAGCTAAACATAAACGTAATCAATATCCGCACTGTTCCAAAAACTTTGTTGGTGTGATCCCAAAAGCTGAAAGTTAAAAATGTTCTGATCCCACTTCTGAAATGTTATAAATGACGGTTAAATGTTAGCACTGAAAATTAGAATATTAAAACACATTTATCACCCAAACCGGTATATACAGTATTAATACAAAAATAATAACAAATCTAGATGACCGTCGCCTGGCCGAACCCGGTCACGCGGAATTCTCCTTCACGCCGTGATTATTTCTGTAAAAGAATTAACACATGAGAAATACTCAGTGAGGACGCAATCATTTACAAAAGGTTCAGGCATTCACACACCGTACACACATGTTGGCAACTACGGGCAGTACCGCTAGTTACTACGGAACCTCTGCCGCTTCGGTGGTGATCCGGAGACAATCCCCTTAACCAACTGGATCAGATCACTACAGCCCTAACTGCTGCTACCGTTGGCGACCACAGAATGTGGGTCACTACAGCCTTCCCTGCTGCTACGCTGGCGACCCTCGGGTTCACACGAGCGGCCACTACGGAACCACTGCCGCTTCGGTGGTGATCCGGAGACATTCCTCTTAACCAACTGGATCAGATCACTACAGCCCTAACTGCTGCTGCCGTTGGCGACACCAGATGTGGGTCACTACAGCCTTCCCTGCTGCTACGCTGGCGACCCTCGGGTTCACACGAGCGGCCACTACGGAACCACTGCCGCTTCGGTGGTGATCCGGAGACATTCCTCTTAACCAACTGGATCAGATCACTACAGCCCTAACTGCTGCTGCCGTTGGCGACACCAGATGTGGGTCACTACAGCCTACCCTGCTGCTACGCTGGCGACCCTCGGGTTCACACGAGCGGCCACTACGGAACCACTGCCGCTTCGGTGGTGATCCGGAGACATTCCTCTTAACCAACTGGATCAGATCACTACAGCCCTAACTGCTGCTGCCGTTGGTGACACCAGATGTGGGTCACTACAGCCTTCCCTGCTGCTACCGTTGGCGACCCTCGGGTTCACACGATGCGGCCACTACAGTACCCAGTACTGCTCACATGCACACTCACAATCATACACATGCTAGATTAACTCTCTCACCTGAATCACTATAATATCGATGTTCTCACACTGAAATCTAGAAATAAACTGAAATAAAATACGTGAATACCAGTATCATTAAATGTAGCTCTTATCCAACAGTCGGTTACGTACCTAAATAGCTAATTAGAGACAAAACATAATAAATTTAATAAAAATAATCTTACGCAAAATAATATCTGTGACACTCGTATATGTAAAACGGTGTAGATTTGCCTACCTGTTATTCTTTCACTTTTATACACTTATAGAATTATTATACTTCATTTCACGTAAGAAAATAGTTTTGGGAAGATAGGTGCAGTTTAATCTTGTTCGAATGGATAATATCTGGGTATTATCCAATCGAAGAAGATCAAACTGCACCTATCTTCCCATCACTAATTTCTTACGGAAATGAAGTATAATAAGCATGAACAAATTGAATATAGTTTGGAGATAAAGTAAAATGTAAACTTTTTTTTAAAATCTAACAAGTCTATTATCACGTAAGAATCATAATTCGCATCTTATTGAGGGTCACTGAAGTGAAATATAAACGGTACGAGTGATCCAAAGAAAGATCTCTTGGATTCTATTTCTATCATGTCTTTCTAGTGAAGTGGTTAGATTGTGAGGACGAGTAGTGTGTATTGGAGGACCTAACAACGCAGTTATTCTTTTTCCTAATAGGATTTCAAGTTTCATTCCGAGGAATTGTCATTCCGATTCACACAATAATGACTCAGCGGAACGTAATGAGAAAACTATCCCATCAAGACTACAATCATCTATTGATCGAGAAATGAGAATCATTCCCCAAGAAATAATCCACGAGAAATGAGGACTTTTATTATTTTATTTCACCAACGTATATGTTCACTATAGTTTGTTTTGTTATTTCATTAAATTTCTTCTAGCGAAATATTGTAGTATGTACTCGTATCTGTAAACTGACAACGCTAAGGTGGATTCATGCAACATTCATTTTCATTTACATTACATTTTAATTTCATTTTCACGTATAGTAGTGTGTTCATACAATTTCACTCAGTATCGTAGCCAGAATTAAAACAAGAGGGGGGGGGGGGCAAGGGATATAAAATAATAATGAATTTTAACCCTTTACATAATAGGTACGTTCTATCGGTGTGAGAAATATTTCTACTAGAATAAGAATATTCTTAAAGCAAATAGAACGCTCAGTAGCAAATAACTGTCAAGTAAAAAATAAATACGATAGAACAGTGGCAATTGTTACGTGTTATTGCTAGTTAACTAAAGATAACTTTGTATGGTTATTTTGGATCTTTAAAATGTTGTTATGCAAATATTCCATAGATTATAATAATAATAAAAACGTAAAGGAGGTATTTTATATATATATATATATATATATATATATATATATATATATATATATATATATATATATATATATTATTTACTTTATTTCACTAATGCACGTCATTATACATGTCATATTATTATTATTATTATTATTATTATTATTATTATTATTATTATCATTATTATTATTATTATTATTATTATTATTATTATTATTATTATTATTATTATTATTATTATTATTATTATTATTATTATTATTATTATTATTATACAGGGTGTCCATCTATAAATAAATCAGCAAATATCTCGCTTATTATTACTATTAGCGATTTCAACTATACAGCATAAATTATAGTATGTTAACTCCTCTATAAAATTTCGAAAATAGATCAATATTATTACTTCCGGTTTTGGAATAAAAGAAATTTGCCATCCAACTGTATAAAATAATTATATGTAATATTATTAAGAATAAAATGGCGAATGATTAAAATATTAATTTTTTATTAAATGTAGGAGGCATTGCAATACAAATTTTATGAATAAGAAATTTATAATGACATGACATAAGAGATATAATAATTAAATATATTAAAGTAACTGTACATCAATTTGAATATTTAATTAATTGGTATTCTTTATATTTGAAAGGTGTAATATAAAATAAATGAAATGCAAAGCCTCCTAAAATTAACAAAAGTATAATAATTTAAGCATTCGCCATTATATTTTTTTAATAATACAACATACGATTGTTTTATACAGTTGGATAGCAAATTTCACGTACTTTTCAAATTTGAAAAAATATATTGGGTGTTCCATTTGAAAAATAAAAGTTGCTATCAATTTCTCCAGAACCGGAAGTAATAATATTGATCTACTTTACTGCTTTAATTTTTACTGCATCCCTACTGATATCAGCAAACATTAATTTTTATCAACGGTTCTCAAAATATGGGACCTATTTTTTTTGTTTTAAATAAGAACATATATTTTTTATTCGCTTATTCGCCAGAGAATTTAATTCTGAATTCAACGATATAATCGTTTCATACCATTACATAGCGAATTTTTTAAGAAAAATCCATAATAAATTTTATATTAATTTGATTTACATATGACTATAATTCAGAATTAAATTCTGTAGCAAATAAGCAAATAAAAAATATATGTTCCTATTCAAAATAAAAAAGTTAGGTCCCATATTTTCAGAACCGCTGATATAAATTAAAGTTTGCTGATATCAGCAGTTTTGTAATTCAGAATAACACAATTTTGCTCATTTAACCAAATTCGTATCTCTAAAGTACTAATAGTGAGCAAGCTTATTGAGACAGCCTGTATATCAAATATAAATAATGTTTTCATACTTACATCTATAATAATTATTAGTAATAGGTACCACTAATGGGGTTCAGAAATTTGTTTTTATTTTGTTATGATGATGTTTGAAAGTACCTAGCGGTAGTGGGGGTAAAAATACCAGAGAAACCAGGATTATTTCGTGCGTGCCGTGGTTCGACTTTTTACCAACTTTTTTCAGGAACCGGGTTTCAAATATAAACCGGTAAATAATTTCAGGACTTACGGAACACAAAACCGTAAACCTGATCGAACCGATTGTGTTACGGAACATACTATTAATTTCGATAATATAAATTTGACTTTTATATTTACTATTTGGCTACTTATATAAGTACAGTTGAACCTCGGTATAAGACGGTTACAATAAAGTGGAACCTCGATATAAGACTGTTTAAAATACGTCCAACTTCGTATACGTCAGGTTTGGACGCGAAAATTTTTGTTTG
The DNA here is from genome assembly GCA_963082715.1 of Harpalus rubripes. Taxonomy (NCBI): domain Eukaryota; kingdom Metazoa; phylum Arthropoda; class Insecta; order Coleoptera; family Carabidae; genus Harpalus; species Harpalus rubripes. The sequence goes on from OY720456.1 coordinate 31,793,731, forward strand.
GTATGCGACATTTGTTTGGAATACAATTCAAATTTGACTGCGCGAGTACTACCCTTGTTTACCTCTTTCGAGACAATGCTACACCACTTCGTGTGAACGTCAGTACGCCTGTTGCTACTAAGAAGTAAACAACACGCGCTATTACTATAAATTTGTACATGATCTTGTGTTTTTTCGCGTTTTGTTTGATATACGTCCAGTTTGGTACACATCCAAGGACCTAGAACGGATTAATGACGTATATCGAGGTTCCACTGTACTTCTATACCCTTTCAACATCAATTTCAGAAAAAGTAACGAGGTTCAGGAAAGGTAACTTCAATTTCAAAAATAGGTGCTTCAATTTCTGAAAAAAAATATCAAAATATCAATTTACCTTTTCCGAAATTGATTTACTTTTTCTGAAATTGAAATTACTTTTTCAGAAATTTAAGTTATTATTTCTGAAATTGTATTTACACTGGCTTGCAAAAAATCGCGTAAACTATTATTCACGAAAGATGACTATTCAAGGTCATTTGTGAGCCGTCTGATATAATATTACTTGCAGATAACTTCATTGCATTTCGTAAGCATAGGCGTACCACATGAAATATTTACACACATTTTAACTGAAAAAATAAGAGTAATTTATTTAAAAATTATGTTTTGTTCTAAATAATGCCTTTCTGAAAGATTTATGTTCTTCCCTTATGTTTTTGCAAAATTCAAAAACCTAGTCTTAACTATAAATCAAGTAATAATAATTTGATTTAAACGGCAACGCTACTGGGTAAATATTAGCACAGAGGGCAGTGTAGTAGATAAGTAGGTATCTGTAATTCTACGACATACGTCCTTTTTATGTATAATGTGTTAGAAAGTAATGCCACTATTTACGTATATCTGTCCCACCACAAAAATTAAATAGACATAGGTCAAATAATCTTTCTCTTTCTAATACAAAATGTTGCTAAGCTACTGCTGTAAAGTAATGTGTATTCTTTCTTCGAACAAATTACCTTGAATAGTCATCTTTCGTGAATAATAGTATACACCTATTTTTTGCTAAATTGAATCGATCTTGATTTGTAATTTGTTAATGTCACTAGTGTCAATTAGGATGTCAAAATTCTTTGTTCTTTCATTTTTCTGGAATATATTTGTAATTTAACAGTAGGTAAATTAAACACAATGAAAACTAGGTTCATAATAGATCAAATAGTGATGACAGTGACAACATTGCCAGTTTTTACATTATTTGCAGAGCTAAAAAATTACAAATACTCGGTTACTTTATTTTTGAGGTGTACGTGATTTTTTTGTAAGCCAGTGTACCTACATTTATGATATTGAAGTTATTTTTTCCGAAATTGAATTTACTTTTTACGAAATTGAAGTTACTTTTTTTGAAATCGAAGTTGAAAAGGTATGGTATACATTATCAAAAAATTTAAATTTCACATAATGATACTCCTCTATTTAGTCGTTATTGCAGGATAATATAAATTAATGTGTCATTTTCAACAACTGACGCATTACTAATGAAATGTGCGAAGAAAAGTATATACTTATTAAACATAATAATGAAGATGTACAGCATACTGACACAGAATATATATTCCTTCCTTCTTATGTTATGACGGATAAGTAATTGCATAATTATCCGTTATTATAATTTACAATATGTTGTAATTAACACACATGTGTGTAACTACATTTTAATTCGAAAGCACTTTTAGCTTTTAGTGCACAATAATTCCAACAGCAAATTATTAAATATATAAATCACTTTCTACACAAAACAAAGATTGAATGAATGAAAAATACCTTTAAGCCTTTCATGATTTCCATAAATTTTTCATAGAAAAAAATATACACAGAATGTCTGGATTTCGAAGGCCACCATTGGGATCTCAGAAACTATAAAGGCCAACGCGCATTTCAGCGACGCGCAGCGAATCGAAGAGAAGTTTTTTCATTCAATGTATTCTTATGTGAATAGTCGCTTCGTTGCTCTGCTCTTCGCTGCTCCAAAGTGCGCGTATACACATAATAAATACATTGAATGAAAAAACATCTCTTCGCTTCGCTTCGGTCGCTGAAGTGCACGTTGGCCTTAAGAGATACGACTTCATTTAAATGGTATAAGCTGTCGGTGGCACTCAAAGCTTGGACTAAAAACATACGTAGTTTTTATTAATTATCTCTTATTATCTAAGCATATTTTCAATTATTGACCATACATTATTTTTACAAGTAGTGTTAAAAAAGATCACTCCAATTATTAGCGAAATCCACTGTTTGAGAACAAAATCATCTCTATATCTACGTCACAATATTAAATAAATTATTTCGGCTTAACGAATAACAATAAAGACTTTCTAAAACAAACTATAAATCGCTTTCAATTTAGGTGAAGTTTTATATAAAAAATTAAATATAATATAGTGCAGGATACCATTATGAAGTACGGTAGGTATGGAATAAATTAAGTAAAATAAAATACTATTTTGAAAAACTAATTATAGTCTTGACCAAAAAAATTTGATGAAAAAAAAATCTAAGGGTAAAACAAATTTAAAATACAGTAACCAATCGAAAGACAAACAATAAGTATTTTCAAAAAATTTATGTTATATCCTGAAAATTTACCGATAAAATATTTCCATACGCCACATCTACGATGCCCCATTTAACCGAAGTCGTACCTCTTATAGTTTCCGAGATCCCAATGGTGACCTTCGAAATCCGGACATTCTGTCTATACATCTGTCAATTTTCCTTAAGGTGGCTTTACACGGTTAAAGATTTACAACGAATTTTACAACTTCATATTAATAACATTTTATTGCTATACCAGTAAAAAAAATTTGATGTGGTCAATGAGCTTTAAGTAAAGTATCACTTCGGATTGATCGTTTCTCGTTCCAATAAATAGAAAAGCCTGTAATACGAAATTTTGGATTATATTTTATTGTTTTCCTCGAAAAACTCCAAATTAAGTACCAAGTATAGTCAAAATCGAGTTTTAAATACCAAATTTGATAAGTTTTAGATCATGTTTATCAATTTTAGAAAAAAATCTAATATGTCGTTCTCATTAATATAACAGTCTTAAATACCAAATTTGAAAAGTTTTGGATTATATCAATATATTTTTCACGAAAATATGTTCAGAACTTCAAATAAAGTATCACTTTCGGTTTATCAATTTTAGCCAAAATCTAATATGTTGCTCACCTTCATATAAAAGTCTTACATACCAAATTTGACAAGTTTTGGAATATATCATAATATATATTTCACGAAAATCTGTTCAGAGCTTCAAGTAAAGTATCACTTCCGGTTTATCAATTTTAGAAAAAATGTAATATGTCCTTATTAAAAGTTTTATAAAAAATTTTGTTATATATCATAAAATATTTTTCACGAATATCTGTTCAGAGCTTCAAGTAAAATATCTTTTCTGGTTTATCAATTTTAGAAAAAATCGAATATGTCGTTTTCATTAATCTAAAAGTCTTAAATACCAAATCTAATATGTTATTACTTTTCATATAAAAGTCTTAAATACTAAATTTAAAAAGTTTTTGAATATATCATAATATATTTTTCACGAAGATCTGTTCAGAGTTTCTAGTAAAATATCACTTCCGGTTTATTAATTTTAGCCAAAATCTAATATGTTATTCTCTTTGATGTGAAAGTCATTAATACTAAAATATCAAGGTCATGTAATACTAGTAACTTCTAGGGATTGTTTTACTCCTGGTAGCATTTGTGTGCTCATTCAAAGATAAAAGAATAAAAGCAATCAATATAAAATAAAATAAAAATAATTTAAATTTCAAGAAAAGTTTTTTGTACAAGTTTCAAAAGTACTACAATAATTAATAAATATAAAATTGTAATGAAATTGTCGCTCAGACATTCAGCAGATATCATTGCTATCAAATTACAAACTTGGTACACCCACATTATAGGCAAATAAATGTTTGTTTACTTCTAATATGTAATACTGAACCATTTCATATAAAATTATATTGTATGAATTTGATCCAAAGGAGAGGCAATTCCCTACCATCTAACGCCATCTTAAGTACTTATTTTCATTATAAGCTATTTAACTACTTTAGGAACTTTTGGGACAATAAATTTCGTCTCTTTAAAAAACTTCATTATATTTTCATCTTCTTACTTCGTAAACATAAGATAATCGAGGATTTCGTCATCTTGGCAAAACTAAATGCAATAAAGCCCTTCAGGTACACGATCGCGTTATGTCTCAATCAATTTCCTGGTGGTTTATTTGTCATTGCCTCGCCCACTGCGCCGGCAAGTAGTGTTCCTCTTTATTTTTCCGTTTTCATTCGTTTTTTTTGCGTGAAACCCACTACGAATCCGCAAATCGTGATCATTCGTGACTTGAGTCGCAAGGTGGTTAGTGCACAAACTGCCCGTGTGGCGCTACTGTGAAAAATGGCGGAGAACAGCTGATTTACCACATTGCGAATAGTTTCGTGATTTTGAAATTACAATCTGTTGTGCATTTCATTCATATCAAGTTTAATTATAATAAAACGTTATACAAAATATTGGACAATGAAAATGAGCTTTTATACAAATTGAAGTATTTTTGGTAAGTTTAGATTTTGTGTATTTCTTATATTAATTATTAAATTTCTTATGTTGAATTAGTTTTTCTATTTCGGTACTCGTACAGGTCTAAAAAGCACTGCAAACGTTTAAATAGAAAGACCTATAAGCGTACTGTTTGATACAATACAATCAGATAAAATTCATAAACTGTCAAAATGTGAAATTTCAATTATTTAGCGGGAAGGGCTTCTATCATAACTAACAATACCAATTCACATTTTTGAGGTCTTATTTTTTAAAAATCTCATTGTAAAATTACCTTACGTACTTATACAATAAAGGAGCTTATTTAATTTCTTTTATTTGATTAAACTATTTAAATTGTGGGAACAGCAATATAATTTTTTTTGAAGGACTAAAGAATAGAAAGTATTTTCTTATAAAATATGAACTGCCTTCAATAAGCAAAGTGAAGGATTGTATTAAAATAACTTCTACTTCACTTGGATGCTCGTAAACGTTGGTTTTAGGCCAATATAAGGAAGGGAGGGTAAACAGATAATTTCATACTTGTTTGAACTTGCACTTTTTATATTATTTACAGTTAAATGTTGTAAGCAATACAAGAGGGTTGTCAAAAATTATATTTTGTAAAACGGAAAAATCTGTTTTTTTTAAAATAAATCAAAGAAACCATGATTTTTAAAATAAAAAATGCGCGCCTTGTTTTGTGAAAAACGAATTTGCAACTAAGAAACAATGGCCCGTATTCTTACCTCTTGAAGAAGCTCTACTTATGAAGTAGCGCTATTTCGATTTTTTAAATTTTGTTTTATAATATGAATAGACAATAGGTTTAGGTTTAATATTTTTGTAAATGAAACCTATAATATTTCAAATAAGTGCTATTTACAATTTAATTTATTTTTATTTCTCTAATTTTGACAGTTGTAGTAGTGATTTTCCGGAAGTAGCACTTCTTCAATAGGTGAGAATACAGGCCAATATTTTTTTAGGAAGTATTCATAAACAATATAATAATAATAATAACAATATTTTTTTACTAAATGAGGTGTTGCAAAAAAAATAATCGTGAAAATTGAAATTGTTAAACAGGAAAACTTTTTCTTCTTTTAAACTATTGGTATTGTAATTATGCCTTCATATTGACACTTAGAATATCTACATTATAATTTATGTTGTCATTTTACCGGTCGGTTTATAAGATATTTACCCGACAAGGTACCAGGTATACCCAAAGTCATATTAGTTCGGCCGGTTAGCATTTTCAACAAACATATTGTAAAACACCCAAATTGTGAGACATTGTGATTTTATTCAATCCTGCTCTTGAAACTTGTTGTTTCTTACTTGGATACGGAGATTGAAATCTTGTTTTGTCCACCCAACTCATTCCTATGGCAACGGGCAGGCGAAAGTAGTGAGCGAAACTTAATTATCGCCTACTCATATGTTATTACCGAAAATAGGAAAAAAATAATAGAATGCATAACATTTATTTACTTATATGAAAATTACCTCCACAGTTATTGAAAACAGCATTTACTTAAACTAAACATGACTGCATATGACATTTCATCTATTTCAGTGCCTTCCACAGTATACCGTCTATTTCCTCTACCTACGCGAATTTTTTACTGGTATTGGCGCCCGCTTTACTAGTTTTTTTTTTTGTAATTTTTACCTTATTGGTCACCGACTTTAATATTGGGTTACTTCGCCTTTATTAGTTATACCAGGCTTAATTCTATTAGGTATTGTATCCCTAAGGTCTGGTTTTTCAATCTTCTAACAAAGTGGCTAATAAATATAGCTTCCGACCAAATAAAATATATTGTATCGAAAAATGACATAACATAACGATTGCAAATTGATTAATAATTTCGATGCACAGTTTGTAGTTTATTAGACAGAATTTTTTTTGGTTAAACAATTATCCAATTAAATGTCTGTATTTCTGACCACGTGTGCGAAAGTAACCAATCAAAACAAACTTACACTGATAATTATCTTAAGACAATTATCACTTATGTCACTAAGTTGCTAAGTAACTTTTTGACAGATAATTAAAGATTAATTGCATAATTTGAAAATGTCGTTTCCACGGTACGGCAGTGAAAATAATGATTCAATTAATAAAATTATTGAAGAAAATACCCCCAAAAATACCTTTGTAAGTAAAATGTGCGCATAGAAAACCTTTATGGACTTTTGCGACACCAGCAAATATAAAACTGAACGTGCCTTGTCTTCTCGTTGTGTCAATGTCAATCTTATTATCGTTACACTCTTCACGCTGAACATATTCATAGCTAGCTACTACTGACATCTATGGGTGATTTTATAATTATAAAAGTTCTGCTGAATACAAATTCTTCATAAATTTAATTAAAATTGCAAAAAAAAATTATCACCGAATACCCCTCGATCATTGATAAATACTTAAAATTTTATCACAATTATCAATGTCTTCGGGATATTATAGCTGATAATTTTATTAGGAGATTGAAATACCGAGCCTAAGCCCTCTGCACATTTTCCTGTATTGTACCATATGTCTTGCAAGGTAGATTTTACTGTACGCACTGCATTTTTATGTTTGTGCCAAATGTCTCAGTAGAAACTAAATCTGGACCTTTAAAATACCGGTCTAACTATTATCACCAGTCATTTGGCCCACAGTTTAAAAAAATTAAAGTAGACGAAAGAATTTTGTAGAAATTTCTAACCATTTTTTGTGTAGATTTTATAATTTATTGAAAATGTGAAAGGTCGAATTTATATGAGTACCTAGTATGCGTATACATTCATTAGAAGTACCTAATTCATTAATATTTGAAATAATTTGCTGTGATTGTTTTAGCTATATGATACATGTACATCGTTTGTATTTCTTGTTGTTTTCTACCTGGTCTTTTTATGCAGATGAAAACAACGTTGCTTTTTATATATATAATTAATGACATGGTAATTATTTTCTACTTTGTAATTATTTTTAATTGAGAGTTGCCATGCTTCATTTACGTATCATTTTTTTTTTCGATAATCCAGTCATCTACTTTTATTACTAAGGTATATTACAGCGTTCAGTTCAAGACATGGACGACGTATTTAAATTTATATTTATAACTGTTACATATTTTGGACATATTCCCTGTGAAGGAATTTAGAGTATGTTTCATAATATGAGGTAAAATTCCAGGTTTGATTTAAATCTTTGTGTAGCATGATATTCAATTTGAATATTCTCAGATTTACTGGCCAGTCTTGCGGTAAGATTAACAGACCGGCAAATGGAATTTTCAATAATGTGTAACACATCACATTCTTCACAACATATTCTATTTTTCAGTTGAATTATATTCATATTACACGCATAAGTAGAATTTTCAAAATTGCCATTTTTTGGAATATTGAAATGATTTTTTTAAAATTACAATATCCGTAGCTTAACTATTTATGTATATGTATAAACAGAAAACATCTTGCAAAAATGTAGATGGTAGATTAACATCTTGCATTTATGAGTGAAAAAATTCTACTCATTTTCAATACAAATATGTCACTGATATGTGACAATTATGGATAAAGTAGAGTATGGGGTCTATAGGACTGTCAAAAGTATTCGGTTAACCGGTTGACCGGTTAATCGGTTAACCGGAAACCGGTTTTTTCAAACTAAAGTATTCGGCTAACCGGCTAATCGGTTTTTGGCCGAATATTAGCCGGTTTTTAACCGGTTTATATCCGGCTTATAGCCGGTTTTTATTCGGTTTATAGCCGGCTTTTATTCGGTTTATAGCCGGTTTTAACCGGTTTATAGCCGGTTTTTAACCGGTTTTTAACCGGTTTATAGCCGGTTTTTTAAATAATTTACAGTCGGTTTTCAACTGGTTTTTAGCTGGATTTGACCGGTTTACAGTCGGTTTTTATCCGATTTATAATCTGTTTTTGATCAGTTTATATTAAATTTTTAACTTGTTTTTAGCCGGGGTTTACTAAATTTTAAATTTATTAATAGAGGTAGAGACCAATCGGTATCACTATCGATGGTTTTTTTCTATCAAATACTATCGAAAGTATGTAGCGTCGGTAGCGTCATTTCACGTTTTGAATTTTGTTCAACTTGCGGTGTTTGTTTATGTTCTCGATAACAAAATGAAAAATTGTAGTGGGCCTTACAAAAAAAATAAAATGTGGGAGTATCTTATTTTCGGCAAGAACATGAAATGTAAAACTATGATTGTTATTGATTTAGATAGGCACAATAAACCTTAAACTAAAAATTCAAAACAAATTATGTCAAAGAAATTTTACGACAGAATCACGATAACATATGTTCACAACCAGAAAATTACTTAACTCTAGTGAAATTTTAAATATTTTGCTGACCTGGTACTTAGAGTAATGAGTTGTGCTATCAACATGACACTAACCTTACGTAAACAACACCTCCAGGGAAGTACTTTAATCTGTTGAATTTTTAAAAATATTGCTGTCCCGGTACCTACGAATAAAAATATATCACCAACATGAAACTTACCATCCTCGGAATATGAATACTTAACTCTAATGTTAACGCTTTTGTACACTCTATACTAGGTAAAGGTATTAAAGTTTCAAATTATTAACATTACTTTACGTATCCGGTAAGCAAGATTTTTTTAAAAAATCACAAAAGTAAAGTATCTATCCGGAAATGATCTTGTTTCTTTGGCCTTGTTGTATGATTTCGTAGGTGTTAGTTTCCTTAAATTTTAAGTTACGGGCGATTACGTACTCCTGAGTAGACAGAAAGCAATTTTTTGATGGCCAGTAAAATATTTTTTTTCTTTTTATTCATGTTGAACATGTTATTTAAAATTGCCGCTCTTAGTGACTGTACTTCCCATGTCCGTCAGCGTCAGCCCCGTGTGGAGCATAATCCCACAAGTTAGAACATGCACATGCACTGCACACTGCACTTGTTAGTGGTGTTAGTGAGTGATGGTGGGTGAGTGAAGAAATGAGTCAAATGAACAAAGATATATATGTAAGGTGGGTGAAACAGTGGTAGCTATTAAAAACCTAATTCTGACCGGTTAAAAACCGGTTTTTTCGGCAGTTAAAAACCGGTTTCTGACCGATTAAAAACCGGTTTCTAACCGGCGAAAGAAACCGGTTTCTGACCGGTTTTCTAGCCGGTTAAAAACCGGTGATTGTTTTATAACCGGTTATTCGGTTTTTCGGTTAGTCGGTTAATAAACCGACGGTTAACCGGTTAGCAATTTCAGCAGATTTTGACAGCCCTAGGTCATACCAAAAAGAAAAAATGTTGATTTTTCTTTCATAAATGAAAAATTTACCTAATATTATACATATATACATCAAAAATATTTAATATTATTATACTTTTCATTCATGATTTTCTTTATAAAGATTCTAAGTTTGGTTTTGTGACGTCACAGTTTTGTACACAAATACACGATAGTGAGGCACACCCGTACTCGTGCTTTTACTGTACATGAACAGATCTGTCACTTTTTTCTAACATAACCTTATATAACCAATATTTTGAAAGTAACGTCAAAATCTTTGCAACAAGTTATTTTTTTTAAAAAGTAAGTACAAATAACAAATTATGCTAAATAAAAATATAAATAAATACAATTTATGTTTGATTTAGATATTACAATGGTTGTACAATATTGTTGTGTCGTCCTACGAGAATAACTCGTTGAGAAGTAAAAATAATTTTTTTTTGTATTCTTATGGCTCAAGATGTAAGGGAAAGGTGGTATAAGGCAATAAATACTCCAGAAGTTTTGAAGACTACGTTTGGTTTCAAGCGTGGTTTCAAAACACAATGATAAACGTCAAAAGTAGTTCCATTTTTGCTCGGTAGATGTCACTACGGCCGCAAAACTGTTACGTCATTCGAAATTTTATATAAACTTGAATAAAATATTAGTGTAAAGCTAGAAAATTATGTGTCATAAAATATATATTTTCGTAAGTACTTTTAAATGTACTTTTAGAAAATAAATAAATTGGAATTACCAGGATGCTTGATGGGTGATCGGAACAGGTGGAAGTAACTTTACGAATTAATAGCGTTACAGGATTAAGGTGCTGATGTTCTGGAATTATATAATACGCTATGTGCATTATTCACAGAAGGCGTTACCACAAAGTGTTAAAAATTGGAAAATCCGTAACAAAAATTGACAAATGATTACAAATGCGCCAGTGCTAATGTGAGGATATAAATATAATTTATATAGTTTTCTAAAAGATAAGATGGTCAATAAACATTTTCTTTATTTTAAAATTTACTAACTTCCAAAGATGAGAATTAAAATTAATTTAAATGGTAAAAAAGTCAAATTTAACTAAACCTATTATAATTACCCCTTAACCTTAAAATTGATTTTAATAAGAATTAAATACGTATTTCGAGAACTAAATTCTCATCATCAATAGTAGAACAAGGAAAAGTTAAACAGAGTAGTCAAGATTACTCAAAATGTCAACTATGCCAGGGGTCCTAACAACTAATCAACAAGAATTGTTAGGACCTCTGGTTTATACCGCGTGTGTAGCTATCGTAATGAAAGTTTTATTTGCTTGATTTGTATGGTTTAAATATTTCGGTTTTATATGTAATCACGGCTGTGTAAACCGCTTTATTACTCCACGGATAGGTCTGGCTTACTGCTTGTATTGTACGGCTGTATAGTTAACTTTTTATTCTGCAGCTAAAAATAGAAACGTGTTTCAATTCAGTCTGCGTAGGTGGATATTCTGTTTTAGATTATTTATAGTTGTAGTGGTTTTTATACGCAAATTAAAATTATTATTGTATATTAAAAGTTATAGAATTCTAATTAATAAGTCAGAATCATATCACTGAACTCATATAAAGAAAATTTACAAACTATATTTTGAAAAACTCATTGCCTCTATCTGCTTTCGAACTAATGAATGTAGTACGCCGCTCGATAGAAATATATTTGTAGCGCCACTTTTTCATTTTAATTGTATAAATTGGTATAGCTGGCGCGTGTTATGTGACCTTGAATGCGCAGAACCTAATATTCGTACTTGGACAAGCCGAAATGTAATAGTTTCTAATTATGCTATTGTGAGAAGAAAAGACTCCGTACATACATACACAAAATCACTCATTTCACACTTAATGGGTTAGCACAAACCCGAAACAATAATAATAACATCAGCGACAAAAATAATCACTCTCTCTTTCAACAACATTCTTACTAACCTGACATCATATAATCATATAACAAATATTCCTCACTCTTAACATATTAAAGTGATCGATTTTCGGTAGAGAAATACCGCAACCGGACCACAATAATAGTTACGAAACAACATTTAAAATAATTGGTATAAAGGGAAAAAGGATTCGTTAATAAGCCAAAGTATGCGTAACTATCGCATAATATTTTATCAACTGTATTAACTAAAATAATTGTCAATATGGGCGAAATAAAAAATTCAAAGACGATATTAATTTTGTAGCAAAATACATAGTTAAATATTGTATTACTATGTACGTACATGTAAATAGACCTATGTTTATGTGAGAATGTTATTTCTTTTTTATATACGTTCCGCATGAAATTAATATGAACAGCCAGGGAAACAAGGATGAATGTCCATTTTCTAGCAAAATGAGATGATTGAAAGTTGCGCTAGCTTTCAAATTGTTAAGTAGGCAAAAACGGTAACAGTCTTAGGCACAGGCTTTAGAAATTGTAATGCAAGAGCTAAAAAGGATGAAACGATTAAGGTCTAAGCGTCAGGGTATAAAAAGTTGCATGTCCATTCGACATCGATATGCGCAAGCAAATTCTCTGTAACTCAGAGTGGTTAAGTTTTATCAACTATACTGTATCTGGTTCAAGATTGCAGTGGTGGGAAGATAGGCGCAGTTTGATCTTGTTTCCTGACTGGATAGTACCCCGATATTATCCAATCAAATAACAAGATCAAACTGCTACTATTTTCACACCACTGCAATCTTAAACCAGATACAGTATAGCTAAAAATTTCATCTGTATTGATATACATACATATAACAAACAATTGAATTTTTAATTGTCTATCATTGGATAAAATTAATCACTGAGTTACATAATAATCTACTTATTAAATATGTGTAGCATTAATAAAACCACCAAACGACACAAAAAGTTTGGACGAGTGACTGATTAGCGAAAAAGTTCAGACTGCAAAGTCATGAAACTGGTGCAGATTGCTGCTGTAAACATTTTAAATACAAATTCGAAAACAACATATGCGAATTCAAAAACATTCGAAACTTAACTTACATTATTACCCCATATTTAATTTTAAAAAATAATCTCTTCTATTTACTCTAATACTAGTAGCTTCGCCACATTTTGTATTAGAAAGAGGAAGATTATTTGACGTTTGTCTATTTAATATGTGTGGCGTGACAGATATACGTAAATAGGGCCATTACTTTCTAACACACTAAAAATAGCAGTGACGTATGTCGTAGAGTTACAGACATGTAATAATCTACTATACTGCCCTCTTTACTAATGTTTTTTCCAGTGATATTGACATTTAAATCAAATTTTTAATTTATGATTTACGTCTATATTTTTGTTATATGCAAAAACGTACGTAATGAAGATAAAACTTTGAGAAATGCATTATTTAAAAAAGAAACGAGATTTTCAAATAAAGTACATTTATTTTTTCAGTTAAAATGTATCCATAAATATTTCGCGTTGCATGCCTACGGGTACGAAATGAAGTGAAGTTATTTGCAAGTAATATTATATCAGACAGTTCATAAATGTTATTGTTTGCAGTTATTAAATTTGCATTTTCAAAAACAAGCATTTGTGTTTCTTATTTAATATTATTATCCATTTTGTTCACAAAATTAATAATATATGAAGCCGTCAGCTAATGTCATGTGTAAAATAAAAAAAGGTTATTGCGCACGTCTGCTCTTGTGTTCCCTCGTTTAGAGGTGGAACTTATATGGAGCGAGTTCTATTTGCTCTATTCCGAAATACCGGAACGCTTTTATAACACTCCAAATTGAATACCCGAACACACAAAGTGCATTGAGAGCGAAAAGAACAAAAAGATTGCTATACCCAAACGCACCATTTGCGTCAAAGCTTAGAATATACTCGTACACCTGAATATTCGTGTTCACAGCAACATAATATTTCTTTCCAATTCCAACTTTGCAAGGTCCAAACTTTTTAATTCCAGATGGAAGTAACGCATGCGCATAGTGTTGCTGAACGTCAAATGTCAAGCTCAGCTGTAATTATTTGGAGGTTATTGTGAAATATTAGAAATGATTCGCAACAAGCGCTTTAACTTCAGTTATCTTCTTTCAAAAGTCGCGGTGTACACAAAATGTGGGTATAATCGGGCGACAAAAAACACAATATGTATACGCACGTGGAATCTGATACTTTGCGCATGCGACAAAAAATACGAAGTAGAAGTTGAAATTATTTGGTTTTGAACACAGCTTTATATGAAAAAGGCCTTATCATTATACTTTGTACAATTATTTTTCTATATTTTTAAGGAATTATCCATTATTTTGTATGAAATAATTTTTAAGGGGTCTCGTGGCCGCGTGCCTGAATGTCTGGTCGCGAATCGCCCGCACGGTACAAATATGTCATCATCATTACCAAAATCTATGTACAGGGTGTCTCATTTTCGATGTTTTTTAAGGTATCTCGGGTAATATTATTGATAGAGCGAAACCGCTTGCACATTGCAGGGTCAAGTTTTCGAGAAAAGTTTAATAGTCTCCACAAGAATTTTCGATCTTTCTTTCAGAGTTACAGGCAAAAACTCGCTATACGCTCATTTTGAAAATATATCATATCTTATTTATTATGATAGTTACAGAAAAAATGTTTTTACAAAAAAAATTACAGTTTTCTAATGGCGTAATTAGATTTTTTGAAAACTTAATAATTCTTAAGATATAACACAAACTTATGATTTTTTAAATGGGAACCTATGTTGAAAATAGTCTCGTCTTTTTGCTTATTTTATAAGCTTTTCAATGGTATATAGCAAGTGTACATTCTTTTGTTTTAAACATTAATAAAAGACGAATTATTAATTTATTCAAATGAAAATATTGGAAATTATGAATAAACAAATGAAAAAAATTATTACAAATCATCATTTCTTTATTTTGCTTCAATATCTATTAATTATGTTATCAAAATTATTCTTAACCAATTATTTTCGGGTTAGTTAAATTTCTATTTATCGACGTTACAGTTGGCTTTGACATAATCCGAAAAAATGGTTTAATATGCTTTTGAAGTAAATAAATTGAAAAAATGAGTAAAACTGAAACAAATACTATTAGAAATATGCCAGTGATGATCTGTAATAGATTTTTTAATTTGTTTCTTAATAATTTCAAAAAAAACGAGACTATTTTCAACAGTTTCCCATTTAAAAAATCATAAGTGTGTGTTATACTCGAGAAATATTAAGTTTTCAAATAATCTAATTACACCATTTTATTCTATTTAAAAAAGGGTAAAATTTTTGTAAAAACATATTTTCTGTAACTATCATAACAAATAAGTTATGAGATATTTTCAAAATTAGCGAAAAACGAGTTTTTGCCTGTAGCTTAGAAACAAAAGAAAACGGTTTTGCTCTATCATTAATATTACCCGAGATACCTTTAAAAAAACATCAAAAATGAGACACCTGTACAAAGCAGATTGGCACAGTCAGTAATGGGTGATGATATATTTATTTATTTTTAAATTAATTTTATTTTTACACATATCATGTATTTTTTGAACGCTGATATGTTATTATCGTATACCAGCCAATTTAACCATTTTTAATTTCTTGGATGCTGTATTAAAGTTTGAAACTTGCGGCTATATTTTCCCCACGTATTTTAGATTAGTTAGTGTAGCGTAAGTAATTTAAAATATGTATAGGCGGTAGTGTCTTTCATTACCGTTCATAATTAGCTCGGCTAGTGGAAATGAAGGCGTATTTCACAAGCTCATGCTAATACTGTATTCATTTACCATCACTATACACGTAAGCTTGGAAGTTCGCGGCAGTATCATTTCAAGATAGCAATGAAGATGCCTACACTCTTGCCCATCAACGAAACTTTGGTTTCGTTCGGACATTGCGTTATTGAACGTGCCAGTTTGCCAGCAGTGTAATTAGTCCCGTAAGAACTAACGATTACAAGAGTGAGAGCTAAAATTTCTTCGTTCATTGTAAAGGTTTCATACAAACTAGATACCACGCTAAATTATATTAAATTTGTAAATAATATTTTAAAACCCGAAATAGGTTATAAACGAGTATCGTAGATATGCACGAGTAAAGATTCGAACATAATTTGAGCAGTATTTTGTCCAAAGTATTCTACAGAGTATTGATTTTTACTATATACTCTTGTACATAACTTTAATTTTATAAAAATGACGTAATACAATGGGGTGTGTGATAATAATGAAATTTCAATAATGTCATAAAATATAAAAATTTAACCACTTTTAATAATATAGATATTTGCAACTGAATGTTTTGGGGCAGTATGGCCTGAGTTTATATTTTTACCTCTATCAACATCAACCGCTGAGGCATGTTGTCTGCCTTTGTCTACCACGCTTGGTAGTACAAATCAAAATTCATTCACATGCCCTATTATTTACTTCCGCTGTTAAAATTTGACTTACCGTACTGATTTCCATGCGCTAAACAACAAACTCAACTTGACAAGATGTGGTCACAAATACAAACGTATTTGGTACGGCGTGAAAATAACTAACAGCTGCTGATTCATTACGCTACGCACGGCCACAATTTTTTTCTGTTAAATGGTGTAGATAACTTTTTACTTTGGCGCCTATATTAAAACTACTAATTTGACATTTCTCGAAATACAAAAGTGACAAAAAAAAATTGACCATCGCTATTCGAAAGAGCTTGACGTCTTCTCTCGCGAACCTCGAAAAAACGGCATGTAGGTAATTATTCGACATAAAAATTTATTTAATATTGTACTTTTACTCGTAGCACTGAAGAGTTTCAAAATAATATATTATATGACGTAACAAATGATGAATGTTGGACCATTCACGCAATCACAAACTTGTAATTAAAACAGTGTTTCCCAAAATGTAGTCGGCGAACTCCCAGGGGCTCGTAGGGTTTTTTGAAAAAGTGCCTTATAGCCTATTAAAATATATTATACTACTTTTGCATAAATAATAATGGAATTAGTTTCTTTTAAATTACATGTAATATAATTTTTCTGCTATGTTGGCTTAAATTAAATTTAAATTCGAAAATTACGATCGTTACTCTGTACACACTTTTGTACAAATCCAAGTCAAGAGGGCCGCGGGTCCGCCGTCAAATTTGAGAGAAAAAGGTGTACGCGGACCAAGAAAGTTAGGGAAACACTGAATTAAAAAAACAATCTTTCGTGTTTGGTTAAAAATGACGGATGTTAGACTGTTATTATAGTGGCTTTCTTTTTATCAAGAAGATCAACTCCGAGTAGCACACATTTACCCTAAATCGTTCTTTTTAAAAGGGGATCAATGATCTTGTACTACCCATTTTCTTCGTCCCCGCACCCGCGAAGCACCACCTTTGACACAGGATCATATAGATCCTGAACTGATCCCGAATGACATGAATAGAAGAAATTAATTAGTTTGAAACGTTATATCATGTTTCATTACCATAAGAAGTACATCCATATTTAAATACTCAAGGTAAAAGAATTTAATATGTCAAAATCAAATCACATATACAAATACAACAGACTATAACCACAAGCAAATTCAGTATATTTTTATATTATAAATATAATGATATACATGTTTTTATCTTCTACTTCTTATTTTAAAAAATAAACTGTTCTTTTTAGGAGTAGTTCAGTTCTGTTCAATATGAGGTAAGATCAGTTCATTTGCCCCCTAAAAAGAAAAGCACCTTATAACTGTGAGAATATAATTCATGAGTCACGTGACTTGTTTTCCGCCTATCAACATTCAGAATCTCCATAGTTGCATGTCTATCACAGCGATGATAAAAAACAAAAAAATTATCACCTTATTTATATTCGTTACTAAAGGATTTGTTTTCTTTATTTGACATTGACAGTTAATTTTCAGTATAAAAATGTGCAATAATCGTTGGGTTGATATCAACAACGATGAAAATAATAAGGCAATTGTCAAATTAACCATGTTGTAATACAATATATTAAAAGTTAGGTTAGCAGCACATACAATGTGTGCCTTCAGACTCGTGAGATCTGCAACTCAGTTTCACTCGAAAATATCATCGATGATAATCATATCACTTGCTATATTACGTATGACTATATGGTGTGTTTCAAGATATTTGCAAATCTACCTACCTTCGTAATGACGCGGTACACCGCTAAACGGCATGGTATTTACGGTCCTATGCGTCAGGGCAGGATTAACAAAATTTGGGAAAATGTTGCGGTACTTTCTCAATATCCCTCTAATTAAAATACCTACTTTTATTTATAATTTGCGAAAATTTGGTGTAATATCATATTCTTTGTTCTATATTTCTTAAAATTCAAGTGAAACATTAAATTCTACACAAATATTTCGTGTGGTGGATTTCAAATATTTTGTTACAACCTTGTCATGTTAACCATGAAGCCCATTTATATCACCCGCTGCGTAAGTTGAAGCAGGTACGTTTGCAAATATCTTAAAACATCTCATCGGAAAATAGACCAATCAGATAGCTCAATTTTTCTTAGTTACGCTGTATTGGCGACTAAAACTACCGATGGCGGCGCTAGTGTTGTAGCATACACGTGCTCTGAAAATGGTATTGTGCTATAAGATCGCATACGGAAACATTGTATAAACAACATTCGCTTTGAAGTATATTAACAAATTCATTAAACTTTATATAAATAGTGTTAGTAATAATTTTATGTACATACTTAAATTATAATGACATTCGAAGAAATTTATCTTAGACTTATTTCTAAGGAAATGTTTACTTATTTGGAGGCAACAAATTCTTCTCGAAGTTTTATAGAAGGGGGAGAATTGTTGAATCGTGGGTTGTTATTTTTATGTGGCGTTAATGAACATAGTGCATATTTTTTTATGGATGCTAAATAAATATGTTTTTACTTTACTTAGTTAAGAAAATTAAAATGGAACTAATGTCAAATATCTTTCAAATTGTTTTAATTACAAGTGTAAGAAATATATTTCATGCTACACATAAAGTGAAAAGTGTATTATTTGACTCTTGAATTGGTCAGGAAATAATACAATACTTTTCATTTTTGTTATTCTCTTATGATTCGTCACTTGTTTTCCAGTTCGTATTTTTCTAATCCAGCCCTCTTTTTTGTCGATTTGACCAAATTTATTTTGGATGTCACTCTTCCTTTCACCAATTTTTGGGACAGATAATTTCTTACTACCCCGAGAATGACGGCCATAAACGCAGCAATTGACATTTTAATATTTTTTCGTTCTTTGCTCATATTACAAAGTAATTTATATGTACTTTAAAACAAAAAGACAAACAAGAAACAGGCAAAGAATCCAATGCACTACATATATTTACTGTATAGTTGAATAACAGAATACCATTTTCAAGAGTTGCAAATATCGTCCGCTTGAGGGATTCACGTTAATTTTAGTCGCCAATAACATCGGCTATTCGTGTGTGTTTCGGTTCGCAAACAAATGAATAATATGTAATCATATCATCCATGGTTATAAATGAACAAGTAGTATTTTTGACATTTCGTAAAAATATAGTTGGTTGATTCGTTGTATAATCTTAACATATACAACTCGAGCTTCGAAAATCATTTGAATATACAGTTTGCAGAGTCGATGTGTTACCTGAAAACACAATTCCACCTACGGTGTCGTTGTGCTTCCTATAGGCAACACATCTCGTCCTCTCAACTATTTTTGTTATGCAATATTTATTTTGATATGTCAAAATTTGCAAGTATGTATTAACTGATTAGTGCAAGTGAAAAATTGTATATAAGGTATAGAACTCGTGACGCTAACGTAAACGTTATGAATTTGATGTTACGACTACGGCCACAACGCTTGCGCCACTCACACACATATACATGCACATACACGTACAAATAATCATTATCAATATTATCATGTATTGTATTGTAATAATATATTACCGAGGATGTAACACGAGAAAGCGAAGCCGGCAAGTGTTGTAATTTGTGATAATCCGAAGTAATAATAGCCATTATAGCGAGTTGTATACTATACTCTTCATCTACGGACGATTAATGATCATATACAAGAATTTTTATAATTGTGATTCATAACCCCACACTAAACACTCCATATGATGTATTTTTTATTAAAATTAGTTGTGAATGGTGATGAAGATATTTCAGGTTGAAAATTCAATTTTTTATTTTATTGGAAATATTCTGATTGGTGCATCAGAGAAAATAATGACTATTATCCCTGCGGGATTTAATAATAATAATAATAATAATAATAATAATAATAATAATAATAATAATAATAATAATAATAATAATAATAAAGAAAATAATGACGGTGGCCGGTTTTCGTGAAACACCCTATATATATATATATATATATATATATATATATATATATATATATATATATATATATATATATATATATATTAAAAAATAAAGAACAGACATCTTTTTAACCAAATTTAAACAATTGTTTCTATAAAAATGCAGATTTTTCAAGTTTTTACCTCCCGCTACCCTTGGTAAGGGAGGTATAGAGATCGTGCTAAAAATCGCATATAGAGATTTTGGTAAATGACCATGTTTTAAGGTCCCTAGAATCCAATTTTAACATTTTCACGATGATGCTGTGTGTAAGTGTGTGTGGATCATCCACTCTAACTCAAATACTATCATTCAGAAAATTTTGAAACCTTGTATTACGAACTTTTTCTGTATTGGAAAGAGCCCATTAGATTTTGGTGCAAATCGGATAACCGGAAATGGCACTTTACTAGAAGATCAAAATAGTTTTTCTTCGAAAAATACCTTTAAATGTAATTAATAAATAAATCAAAATGCATTAACAGAAAATATGTATGTGTGGTTGTTTAGCCGTAGAAAGAGTATAAATTAACAAAGTGTGAAGATAAATTATTTTCTTCAAAATTTTCGAAAACTGACAAATATGAAAAAAATGTATATAAACAATATTAAAATAAAATTCTCTATCAAAGTACATTAACAGAAAGTATGTCTGTTCGGTCGTTTATCCGTAGGAACTGTTTCTCATAGTTTTTTTTATTAAGTAGGTAGTACTTGTAAAATAAATCATTTTATATGATTTATTTATAAATATTTACATTTTTTCTTATTTTCGTTGTTTAGAACATATATTTATTTTGTTTTATATATTTCAATGAAACTTGTAACTTATTTTTAATTTTCAAATTCCCAGTGGCTTATTTTGGTGAAAATAAATACGTTTTTCAATTATTTACGAGTAATGTTACTCTAACCATCTATTCCCTTTCTATCACTCCTACGTTTTCTGATTCTTTTGTAAATAAACTCCTTCCAAAAATACTTTGTTTTAATTCAATTAATAATCCTACACGTACACTCACGCAACCACATTGATATACGATTAGGTACCGTATTGTAAAAAGTAACGTGTTAATAGAAATAGTGCAATAGGTAGGTAATGTGATAGCCATATATTTTTATTTTACAATAATAAATTGAATTTCGTTTATGTAGTATATTTAAATCTCATTCTTTTTAATTCGAATAATCTCTGTGAATGATTGTTATTGTAATCGTACACACCTTTGGCACATTTGTAACTTTGTTGTGGTGTGTGTTTGAGATTGCAGAATCGGTTGTTTGATGTGGGTGAAGGCGTGCGGTGTGCGGTCGCTAACTGCATTAGCGGAATCTGTCCCTTGCTTCCACCCTCCCTCATCCTCAGACAACAGTGTCAACAAGCCTCACAATGCTTTGTCGGCCCGCACCACAAATATTACTCCTCTTTGTCAGTGTGTGTGTCATTCAGGACTGGAATCAAAATATTCAGTGACACATCGTATTGTATGTATCACCATACATAAATACGTAAGTGTGCACCAAGTGTTTCAAGTGACTTGGTTCAGGCTTCAGAAAGATTAGATCAATTGCGCTGATAAATAATACTTCCGGATCATGAATTTTCAAACTGTGCCTACTTACTAATTAAGTTCAAATATGAAATTTATTATCGTTTTTATAAATGAAATTTGACGTAAAATTAATTTTAAAAGGAATCTAATAAAATACAGGACAGGGCCATCACGAAAACGCATCACCAAATATCTCCACCATTAAGGGAGATAGCGATACATATTTCTCAAAATAACGAAATTTAATGTGGGGACTACGGCCTATTTGTTTGTATAACTCTAAACATGTCAATGTAATTATGTCAACGTGCTTTTAAAATATTTTAACTTTGGATAATTTTCAGGATTCTAGGAATATTTATTATATATTCTGTAAATAATAGGACAAATCTGCTAAGTTTGTTAATATTGCAAAATAAAATGTTTATTTTTTTGTTCTTATTCTATTTCTAATGGTTGTAATCAATCACAAAATGTAAATATACACACATTTTGGCATTACCAGGTGCTCAGTTCAGTAATGAGCGTCCATTGTTAAAGCAAGCATAACATAGTGGATAAGAATTTTACTGTGCAACTACGGTCCTTCGGAACCCCAATTTTTACCCCCAACCCCCAACTTTTGCCTATTTAAATAGTTTCAAGCAATTTTTAACTTTCATAGACATATAATGTACACTGAAAAGAATCTATATTTGCGTGAAACGCAAAAATTTTCACTGTAGCAACGATTAATATTAATACGGAGAATTTAAAATGTATTTGTTTAAATGATTACTGGACGAGCTATACACAAATTTCGTGTGTCTCCAAATATAGAAGTAGAAGCAAAAATTTATAACAAAAATAGATTTAACATGTCAATCATTATTTTGTCTTTACTTTGAGTCATAAACAAAATTATTTACTTCTTGTTAAAGAATTTTTTTTTACAGATCGCCATTTTTTAATAAAATTAAGAAAAAGCTATTTAAGTCTTCTGAATGACGATTGTTAATATTTTCATACAATTTTTATTTTTCAACGAAAACACTATGTTTGAACAAATATATTTATTTTATTTATTATTTTTAACGCCTTGGTCTTTTGCCCTGATAAAGCTGTAAGTGGCAGCGAAACGTTGGCCTAAGACTAAATAATAAACAAATTTAGATTGCATTCCTGCTATTATTCCTCCCATCAACATCATCAGTCGTTTATTCCATTTTACGTCTATCTTTATTTTTGCGTGTTCGTAAAAGATTCAATAATTATGGATCTGAAACATCTGTGACAAGCTAACAAAATATTTCGAACAGCTATGGCTGAATTTATAAAAAATAATATGAATTTAAATTTGTAATGAAATAAATTTCTCCCAGTCCATCTCTGTCGTAGAGTGATGCATCTTGTGAGTCTATAACCGTTCGTGTGTAGATAGAGAGCGAGGTGTCTTTATTGTGTTGATGCGTTTGGTCTTTTCCTAGCCTGTGTGCAGTGTGCTCGGGCCAACAGCTGATCGCATGATGAAGAGTTGACACTCGCCCATGTGTCTACACACACAGCAACATGTGTATCTGTGTGAGTGCTCTTTCATCTTGCCGACTTGTTGAAATGTAAATATCGACGTTTGTAAAGTTTACACTGCCTACACAACTATTTACTAGCAATTTATTGGTTACATAAGTATATCAACATGAATTTACTCTTCGTTTAAATGACCCATAGGTAATAGATTTTATATGGGATTATTATAAATTCTGAATGAACTTTGGAGATATTTAAACAAGAAAACAGTTTTTGAATAATAATTTTTAATTAAAATTTACAAGTATTTCAAACAATAAACTATAAAAGTTGGTCTGATATATAAAAATTATTCCTTGTATATCACGTAGAAAAAAATTAAGTTAATCTTTAGGTTACATACTGTTTGCTTCTAGTGTTTTAATATATTTAATAATGGCGGACTTATTTTGGACTTTAAATTAAATATCCTTGCTGCGTGATTGTTAATCCTTGACATTTCGATGTGGAGTTTTAATTTTAAAGTTTGCAGATGTTATTAACTTTAACATCAAAGAGAACTATTACTGCTGCTCGTTTATTTAAAGATACAACAAAAATTACGAAATTCTTAAATGTCTTTGTCTTTATGAATTTCCGCTTTTGCAGTTGCGTACAGGCAATTTAATAATGTATATTTGTGATGTACTATGTACTATAAAATTATAAAATATTTATTGAAATCTATACATATATTATTATTAATTGAGGGTTTTAAGCGCTGGTCACTTTTGTCACTGCGACCTGTAAAGGGCGTCTCCACTAAGCAAATGTTTGTCAAATATTTGCTATAAACATTTGTAAAGTATTTGCTAATCGTTTGGCAAATGTTTAGCAAACGTTTGATATACATTGTTTTAATTCAAACGTTTGTCACTGACTACAAACATTCAATGTTTCCCGAGTGTTTGCTGCGTCGCATTACATTATTATTTGAATTGCAAATTGCAAGCGAGTCCGAAACGCCGTAAGGAAGGAAGATGTGACCAAGAGAAAACGATACACTTCATCAAATTGTATGAAAGTCATACGATGCTGTGGGATCCACGGGATAAAAATTATAAAGATAAAATTATAAAAGTGCTGGTAATTGCGGAAGCCCTTGCAGCAAGTTCAGAACAAATAACCAAAAAATTAAATTCGTTAACACACGCTGCGAGAAAACTTTACTGAAGACAAAATCTGGTACTGCAATGTTTGCAAGCTGCTCTCGCGGAAAACATTTCCACCATAAATAAACGTTCAGCGAACTTACAAAAATGTTTGGCAAACATTTGACAAATGTTTGTTAAATGTTTATTTTCATATTTTTGCTTAGTGTGGACAAAGCTTTACACGGCCCTATCTTAGTTTTCTGGAAGCAGTTCTAGAGTTTTCATGAAGCCAGTTACTGCTCCAGGAGTTAGTTTCCAGATCTCATTTACCGTGAGGTAGCTTTTACTTATAAACATACACTTAACAGTATACTTACGCCGTAAGTCTTACGGCTACAGCTGATACTCACATACAATGTGCTCCGAAGTTTCTTCGTCCTCTTCGCAGAGGCGACAGATACTGTTTTCAGCTATACCAATCTGAGATAGGTTGTATTTCAGAGCACAATGACCAATAAAGACACATAATTCTAAGGTCCTTTGTGCTGAGAGCTAGTCGCTCTTTGGCATTTGTAGAAAAGGGTGAAATAAATTTCTTCGAATGACTAAGCCCTAATACCCTGATTCCTCCAAGTTTTTGATCTCCTTTATATGGCTTTTCAAGAGGTTCAGGTACGTAAAACGGTAATTTAGCTTTCGTTTTAGCGACCTCATCTGCTTTTTCATTACCTAGAACTCCCTCATGCCATGCCCCGGTACACACCACATAGTGACGTGGTTGTGAAGGGTGTTAATGCAATTCCAGACTAGCTTTGACTCACAAATGAAGGCACCTAGAGCGTTCGTTTAAAGCAGCCTGGCTGTCTGACTTTATGTTGATTGTTGCTCCTTTGGTTCTTTGAGACCTTTGTTTTTGTTTATTTGAGCACAAAGATTTATTAGTAGATTTCTGCTTGAAATGTAGTGGTACTGTTGCCTGTGGATTCTTTTATTTGGTAACCTGGACCAAATACACCCAATCCAGTTTCTCCTGACTCTAGTTTTGAATCATCCATAAACCAGGACATCCCTTTGAAAGGGTGTCCACGAAAGACGATCTCCAATAATTGTCTTATACGTCAGGTCAAAGTTGTAATCTTATCGTCATTGACATGGCCATTTTCATATGTATATCTTCTTCAGAATTACTAAGTGACCTACGTGATCTCCAGGTTAGAAGTATTTACCCTACATACTACAGAGTGTAAGTGCCTGGTACATCGTCTGTTTCTTCAATTAAAGGTGCAGAGAGGCATTAGCCCCAAAATCACTGCCAGAACTGCAGGAGGTATTCACAGCAGCTGTAATACAAAGACAGGCTAATCGTTGTATTTTCCTCATCGACGCTTGTCCTGTATTTTGTTTAACTTTTAGTCACCATACCAATAATGCGTAAGTGATCATAACCAGTAGGTCATTTTTGGCTTCAGTCCCCAGTTCTTACTAAGAAGATGGCGGCATGTGGTCATACAAATTTCTTAATAATTTTATTAATGTGTGAGTTCCAAATTAGTTTTTGGTGCTCAGCTATCTTCCTGACGAGGTTTTTATACTCCGGCGTCGTTGTTCTAGAACCATCTCCAACATTCTATGTGATATAAACATCGAGTACAAAGGATCACGCCACCGCAAGTAATTAAACAGGTTGAAACATGTCTATTTACGCCGCCCGGTTATTAGCGGCTAGAGGCCTGCACGAGTCCTGACTAAGCCCTCGGGTCGGGCCGAATCTTAAATACAACGGGTCGGGCCGGGTGGAATTGAAATAAAAAGGCCCGTGCAGTCTACTAGCGGCGATTACGTCAAACTTAGACATTGCAGGTCTTGTTAGACTATGTAGCAGAAACTTTTAAGGATTTTTTTTTCGGACAGTTACTAAAATCTTTCGAATGAACCAGTCTTCTAAAAAAAATTTTTCTATGCGTATTTATATACATTTGTTGTGTTATTGCTTGTTCCAAAATTTATCGTAAATTGATAATGATATGTGTTGTTTATCCTCTGAACGGCGAGTAAAATCTTCCAAAAGTATTACAAAAAGAGTTTCAATAAGAACAGTATACTACTTATTATTTCAGAATTATGTAGTCTACAACCAATACCTAGATAATATCGATAATTATTTGTACATTCTCTTTAAAAACTTAAATATAGAAACAGTCAACAACTTGTTAAACTATTACTGAGTTTACGTGCAGTTTTCAAACCGTTCCCAAAACGTTTTTAGTTTTGAAAACGCCATGTATACAGTGTCAAAACGGTTTTGAGTTATCTCGAACCAAAACTAAAATGCATGGGTTTGACTTGAAAACTAGTTTCAAAACTACTCATGTAAACACTTAAAATTCAGTTTCGATATTGCGCATGCGTACATAGCAAAATGTTTTTGTCGCTTGTGTGTTACTAACCTACAAATAAACTGACAGTTGTGTAGTTTTAGTGGTATACAAAGAGGAAAAAATAATTGAAATAATGACAACGAAGAGTTTGGAGTGAATCTGTCACTTACATCAGCCAAATGCGCATGCGCCGAAACAGTTTTCATATCAATCTGTAAACCTGTTTTCAAAATTGCATGTAAACAGTCTCGCGTAATTTTGACTGAAAACTGAAACCATTTTCAAAACTACATGTAAACGTAGTATATGCATAGTATAACATGGGTGGTAGCATGAAAAATGCTTAGGAGATTACTAGTATTTTAACTGTCAATCGTTTATGGTTTAATTTAGAGAAAAATAAAAGCTGCATACCAAACTGTTTATTGTTTTATATTTTTATTGTTTAATGTTTATTGTCTATTGTTTAATATTTATTGTCTAATGTTTAATGTTTCTTGTTTCTTGTTATTGTTTATTATTATTATTATTATTATTATTTACATTTCAGAATTATTTATTATAATATTGTAATATTTTAATGTTCTCAAAATATGTTATGTTAATTTTATAAGGTTTTGCTTGAAACTGCATGATTCACAGTTTAGTGTAATACTTTCTTTAAAAAATGCATAAACTTGTTAAGTGAAATTAGTTTCACGAAAAACTATTAAAGCCACTCAGATCCATGTCAAACATGCACATTTAGCGAACAAGTAACGAGCACTAAACTAAAACCAAGCATAAAACACGGGAACATGTGAAACCAAAACAGCTTTCCATTACTGCTGGCACAAATGCCAACATTCACTGCAGTAAAACTCAAAAACTTGCATGCCTACACATCGTAGCAGTTCCTTCACAAATTTTTATTTTAGCGGTAAACATATTAATTTAAACATGGGCGTGTACAATAACGGAAATAGATAAATATGGGTAAAATATTAAGAATTAATGAATAAAATCTTAAGAACAAAATTGTACAAAAAACACTACTTTCCATAGATAATGATATACCTAGACAGTAAAAAATTTTATCTCGATTTTTGCCTTGTCCACTTTCATAATATTTTTTATACAAGTTCTTCTACTTGTAAACTTTGAAATTTTCTTTCGTTCAACGCATACCACTAATAATATCTAAATGTCTGTAGATCTACAGATTGTATACGAGAGTCACACTAAAATTATAAGAATTATAAAAAAAATAGAATTTATGACTTCCCTTCAACAATAATACACTTTATCATTCTTTCCTACCATTTCTTAGGCTCTCTGTCAATCTTCTCTTCGAATGCTTTCAATTTCTAAGAGATTTAAAAATTCAAAAATTAATTTCTGTTGACCAAAGCTGTCAAACTAATTGTTAGGGGACTTAAAAACTGACAAATTAATACTGTCAAAGCGGTCAAATTTATAAATCATGATTCAAAAATGCTATTTAAAATTATAGTGAAAAGTTTTGTTTTCCTTATTTTTTTATTCACTGTAATTCTAGCGTGACCTTCGTATTAGATTTAGAAATTTCGCTCTGTGCTAACTAGTAAACTACTTCTGACAAACGGTATAAATCACTGATTAAATATTCATTTACGTTATATATTTATTTTAAATGTTATTTTCTGTTTGTTTTGACTTCTTTCGTATTATCGTATTCAGCTTTGAATTAGCGCGAGTGTACCTAACATCACTTAAAAGACTTGTAGTGATCTCCACGGCATCATAAATTTGATTTTGGCAACACCAGAAAGGAACGAAAATATACACGAACCCACACACGTACAGACCGATTCTATGTGTGAACACGTGTACCGTGGTAAACACTGAATCAAAGGCGGCGGCGCCTTTGAAATCATTATTCGGTCGCTGAGTATGCGAATGAAAACATTCAATAAATTCATTGCACGGAAATCACATGATGACATTCTCTTTGAAGAAATGAATCGTGACATTGTTTATTTAAACATTTTCACTTCTGTCTATTTTCACATTTTCGTGATATTTTGTTATGAATTAATTTATATGTGGTGATGGTTTGTTTTTATTGCGTCATTGCCATGGTCAAACTAAATATTTCTGCACTGGAGTGTATTTACAAATATTACATACTAATTTTATACTCGAATACAAATTACTTAATTCTAATATTAGCAAAATTATTTTGCCCCTGAACTGAACTGAAACAAGTGAAATTCGTACCCCTTGCTCTACTTAAAGTAGGACAACTTCAAACCATTTAATAAGTAATATCAAACTACCTGCGTTGCATACGGAATTGAAATTTGATCGTCACAAATAACTTACTTTTCTTGTATTTAAAGATAAAGTTTAACATATCCAAAACACACAATGGAATGTAATTAACTTTAACATCTAATACAATGTGTTAAAAAACCGAACTCGGGTTAGGCTATGAACAGAGAAACGTATGTCTGATCATTATTCAATTCAAGTCAAGTTGCCAAAATTAATCATGAAATGTAATATTCCTGCAATTCAATGTAACAGGCAGCAAAGGAATATTGCCATGTGTCATGTGATCATTTATGTTACAGATAGAATAGTCATTTCAAACTTCATAACGTGCCGATGAAGTTTTAAAACGATGGATCTGAAGCATTCGATTGTCATCACTTTCTGAATTGAAATTATAGTTGAGTTTCTTCTACTATTTTTATTTACTTTGAAGTTTGGAGGTACACACATTGCAATGTGTGCATGCCTACGGAGATTCAATTAATATCCGTGTGTATTTTTCTAATAAGCATTACTTCAGTTAAAATTTTAGGTAACGGTCATAATTGATACCTACCGTGACCGTGTCTCAGGTATTAGGATATATAGTGTGAGTCACTGAAACGGCACGATTTCAAAAAATCATAAAACAATAAAAAATATTTAAAAGATTTATTGATGAACAACAATCTACATGAGTGGAAATTTTGTGTAAGTGCACAATCATTCGTTTTTGAAAATAATGGCTGAATGGCGTCACTCAATCTGGAAGCTTCGTTGCAAAGCTTCCCAAACCTTGCGCAGTATTGCTAGTGGTACTGCGGCCACTTCACTTTGAGTCCTTTTTTTTAACGCCTGGATGGTCCTTGGGGGCGGGGGGTTACTTTAAAACACTTGTTTTTAGGTATTCCGAAAGAAAAAATCGCATGCGGTTAGTCGCGAGAACAGGGTGGCCAGCGTATATTGCCGTTTCTACTGATAAAACAACCGTTTATGTAATACGCTTTGACGGCAAATGCGCGTTGTTCACCCGACCAAACATCCATGGTAACTAACTTCCCGATCTCTAGTCGATACCGGTAATAACCTACCCTATGCACCGAACGAAGCCGATTGAGTGGGATTGACATTAAAAAAAATCCTGAAAAAAACAATACCTAACGCACAAAACTCGAATCCTTATACTTGTTTTTTAAACTTATTTTTTGTACAACCGGACGCGAAATAAGCATTTCGCAGCCGCAATACAGGCCGCAAAATTGGATTTCGCGACTGTTGTTATGGTAACGGCCGCGAAATTAATTTCGCGGCCGTTGTCATGGTAGCGGCCGCGGAATTAGATAAACAATCACTTTGACACTTGGAAAATTGCATGGTTTTGTTTATCAAATGTCAATCCCATAGCCACCTTGAAAGATAACTTTCTATTTACAATGAAACTGTTTAAAATTAGTAAAATTTGTAATTATATATTTTTTACGGTTGCACAAAAAATATTGTGTACACCTTGTCCGCGAAATCATTTAGCGCCGTCGAGATTGTCTTGTCTCGGCCGCAAGCGGCCTTCGCGACAATTTTTCTCTCGGTACGCTAAAGAGTGATTTCGCGGCCTTGATATACAAATAAATATTAAAAACTAATGGGTTTTGCGGACGCGTTGAACATATATGTATCACCTTCGGCATCGTTCGGATCTCTGGGTGGTTTACCAGCAGCGACTAGATGCTAGAATGTTGATGTCGTAACCCCCGCTCCCCTTCTACTTTTCCGTGTTCCCAAATCGTGCCGTTTCACTGACTCACCCTGTACAATAATTGAAGTTGCAAGGGATCTAAAATTAGTCTGGTATTTTTGTTGAATAATGTTATTGTTTATTAAAATATAAATTTATAGATGAATTTAAAAACTTTTCTTTTTAAATAGAAAAGATTGCTTAGTTCTTGTTCTAGTTTGAATTTTACATGCTGTAAGTGAAATACATTTCATAAATCATAAGAGTCGTTCACACATTATATCAGTCCTGACACATCCTTAATTGCAGATTAGTCAGTTATTGGCTGGTATCCAGCAATCAAACTATACAAAGCAGACATTCATAGAGCGGTGTCTCTCCAACGCGATCGTTATTACGGCATCAGAATATTTGGAGTGTGATGGAAATAGCCAGACGACGGCCGACGGCCACTTTGTACTCTGGGCCAGCAAAGTGTAGGCTTCGTCGAGCCCGACGTTTGATCTCGGCCACCTCAAGTGTCCGGCTAATTACTCAACGACCAAACATTTCCTTCTAGAATATTTTTGATGTATTTTAAATCCGTTACATACGTATAACAACTAAACTTTAATTATTATTTACAAGCATTCATTTTGGTACATGAGAAAATTCAAATTAAGTTGCCTATAGTATTTCTTAATAACTGTTTATATATTCTTCATTTTTTCCTCTACATTTGAAAATGTAAATATTTACTAGATTCAAAAATATTTAATAAAATAAGATAAAGAAAATTACGAGAAAATTAAGAAATCATACAACTATAATTTTCATTCTAAAATGCGTAACACAAGACAGCATTTTCTTTCGGAAGAACTGTTTATACCTTGGTATAACTGAGAGCAGAAAAGCAAATCTTAGTTGAATTGAATGCAGTTTGTTTGGTTTTTTTCCCGTGTATTCTCAGCCACCAACTTGTGTCTCAGGGCTGTGCCTGTAGATGGCATCTCGTTTCTAAACTGTCGTATTTATTCTTCAACTTGTAACTTGCTTCGCAGAAACTAACACTGCATAACTTTTGTAGTTGTATTAATGTTTGGCATGGTTGTCAAATAAATTTATGGTTTGCATACATACCTAGGTATATTTATATATATAAATTTAATTAATTTAGTGCTTTTTTCTATTTCCATAATTGAATACTCTTTAAGTGGTCTCCGCTATTTACCCTTACGATATGTCTATTTATCGAGTGCTTTATTTTTCGTAAGTTGATAACTAAATTTTATCGTACTGAATAAAATTCTATTTTTTCTATTACAGATATTTAAAAAAAATAAGAATAATCAATTATAAATAAAATTATTATTTGGACCCAATTTTAAAATTTAATATGTTGTGGTTCTATTCCAAGAATAGAAACTCCAAATCGTCCGGAAACACTTATTTATCAAGTCTAGGCCGGCAAAAGAAGTTGGCATTACTGTTCTGGTGATATGTCAATTTAGGATTATTTTCAACACAAGAATAGGCAAAATTTTTACAACTTTTAATACTAAATTGTTAATTTCTTAAGGTGCGTACTGACTTCAGCATTTTAATCGGAACGAACTGAACGAGCAGAGCAAGCACAAACGAATTGAACAAATAGTCTAACAATACCTCATAATATTCGGAGCGTTTGATGTATTTGTTTTGTTCCTACATTTCAGGGACGGCAAAAACTACATTAACCGTGGTTTTAACTGGGATGAAGGAGGGGCTGGAATGTAATGTTGGGCAAAAATTAATTCTGTTGCATCCTGTAACCTCCAAATTATAGGTTGCGCGAGTCTGAGACCAAATATGAAACACCCCAACTGCTTATACAACTTTATGTAATCACAAATTCCTTGTAATATTCGAACGGCACATTTTAAAGCATTTACCTAGTCTGTATATTGCCATCAAACACCCCAATTGACGCGAATGCTACAAATACCACAAACAGCCGTACTTATTGTGCACCAGCAAGCAACTGATAGCGCATTCGGCTGGTATGGTAGCACCAGTGCGCACTGAGTTCGACTTTTTTTCGTGCGGCGCATTCGGACTGAGCTGCACTGTCTAGTGCGTCCAAGTATCTGTATTCGGCTGGTTCGCACGATCCGAGTGGAGCTCGAATTTTGCGTTCGGCTGACGAGCGTACACGCTCCGAGTTCGCATATTCTTGCACTGAACTTTTTGACGGTGCATGTACTTCTGTCTCTCTCTTCATCATTTTCGGAGCAAATGCGCACTCGTTCCGTGTGAGACACTGGCGTAGATCGAATTGCCCGAAGTCCGTGTAATTGTTGTCCGCACTAGGAGCGAATTCAGTGCTAGTTCGCACAGAGGAAATGCTTGCCAGCCGAATGCGTCTTGAATCTCTTTGAGCAGAGCAAGTAGCAAGTACGATTTACCGACACCTGATGGATAATGTTTGGCGCATTCTGTTCGGCTCGGAGACACGTACAAACTTGTTAAATTCGTTCGTGCGCGCTCTGCTCGTTCAGTGATTCAGTTCGTTCGGATTAAAATGCTCAAGTCCGTACGTATCTTTAAATACACACTTTTTAAATGTAAATAAATATATTTGAAATGAAAAATCCCTAGTTTGGACAATAAATCAAACTCATTTAAATAAATTTAGGTATTTAGATATTACACGTCTAAAAACTACTTTGCGAGTGCTGGTGTTTAACCCGGCATTGGTACACCTTAAAATTTTAATATCAGTGGTACACTGCAATATTATATACCCTAAATTATATTTTATAATGCATTTTTATGATTAGTAAAAAAAAATGTTAGAAAGGTCTGAATGAAAAATTTAATTGCTAATTGAAAAATGGGTTTTTATGTAATATACACAGTTTCTAGCCTAGTGTGTGATACAAATAACTATTATCTACCCTTGCTGAAAGTATTATTTTATCTACTCTTGCTGTTAAACAGTGGCGGCGCCAGGATGTAAATGTAGGGTGGGCACCAGGCACAATCAAAAAACAAGTGGGCATCAAGGGGCGGGGTCGTGGTAGGTCATGCAAATGTAACCGAAAAAAAAGGCGCCGCAGGCAATTATTTTTTTCATTCAAGGTCAAATTGCCTTACAATTAATTTTATCAAGGGATGTGAAACTAATAAACTGTGAAAATTGAATATCACTGCACTTCTACTATTATAATAATTATATTTTAACTGACATCTATATTTTGTAATCAACAAGCCATGAATATTAACTGTGTAAAATACAATAAGTATTTAATTTTATTCTTTATCTTAAATTATAATATTTGCGGTTGTTCGATTTTGGTTTTTTTTTATCAATTCATAGCTTGTGGGGGGAGGGGGTAGTTACCCCCATTACCCCGCGTCCCTTGCATTCGCGCCTGGTGAGCACCCGTTTATTTTAATAATAAAGATACGTAGGTATATGGTATATTTTTATATATACACACAAAAAAACAAAGACACAGGTATCCATATTCGAATAATTACATATCGAGTGTTTACTTTTTTATAAATTGCAGGAAATACTGTGGTGAAATTTTCATAGAGCTGTAATTTCTGACCTATTAATTTTAGAACAAAAGTATAAATACAAATAAATGTTCAGAATTAAAAATAAAATTTTATTCAAAAATATTTAAATAAATAAATAAATATATCATCACGGCTTATTAGCCATTGCTGGGTGTGCCAATCTGCTTTGTACACAGATATCGGTAATGATGAAATTATTTGCACCGTGCGGGCAAAATTATTATTTGTATGTTGGTAATGGGTGGGCACAAGTCTTTTTCGGGTGGGCACAAGTCTTTTTCAGGTGGGCACGCCCCCCCCCCCCCCCCTTAGCGCCGCCACTGCTGTTAAAGTGCTACTACTGTGCTACTTGATTCGCTATTTTCAGTAGACAAGACGAGAAAAGTACACTAAAACCTGCTATAGAAAAAAGAACATTTATTTAAATATGTATTATCATTTCATGTCTCTTATTATTCTAAACAGCTGTATATTATACTTTTATTTTTAAACATTTATAGGTATTTTATTTTTTATATGAAAAAGGCAACAATCTTTTTATCTCATCTTTTATATTTATAGGATTACATATTAACAATTTCTTTTTGTTGCAGGTAAGAACATATACTATTATACTGAAAATTATACAAGCATTTAAATAAATGAAGAAACTCTTAAAGAAATATGCGTCTGAAGAATTGAAGATTTTTTTTCCAAAATTAATTTCATTAAACATGGAACAAGAATAACTAATTGGTCTTCTGCATGGTGTGTAAAGTTGGGACTGGTCACTTACTGCAGCTTGTTGTACTGTCCTAAAAACTCGTCTGGGGCAGGTATTTTATTTCTCACCTGCAGAATTCATCATCCGAGATCAAGGTGGTTGTTTTTGTCTTGCGGTGTTTGTTCTGTGCGGCGAAGCCGGCTGGCTTTGTAACATACCGCAAAGCACTGCATTAAAGACCAGGACACTGTCCTTTGACAATTAGTTGTTTACACGATAGTAAACTGACTCTTTGATGGCGAATTACATTCTAATTCAATTAGAAAAGTTTTAACTATACTATAAGCTTTGATCACAAATTTGATTATGTAATCAGAGTTAGTTACTTTGTGCTTCGGAGTACTCATAAGGAAACGTGTAAACAATGCATACCTACTATATTTTTTCGTTTGTGAATTTATTTCTAAAATAGCTGAATAGTTGTTTAGTGAGTTAAAATATCGTATTCATCATTTATTATCATTATCAAGGAAACATGTCATTACTTGAGCGAATTTAAATACATCACTGACAATCTTTGATACTGAAATACAAATAAATTTGTTACTTTTAGTTTCAGTTGAAAATATTCTTCGTTTTTTTTTTTCTTTTTGGACATGATATCTTATATTAAAAACTGAAACCAGAATTGATACGTCCATAAATAAATAAATAAATAAATAAATATATATATATATATATATATATATATATATATATATATATATATATATATATATATATATATATATATATATACAGGGTGATTCATCGGTCTGTCCTCTCTTTATAACTCTCCAAATATAATTTATATGATATAGTATTATCTATCTACGTACCGTATCCATTTGTATACAGGGTGCTCCATTTAAGCGCAACAATATGTAACTTTATATTTCTTAATGGAACATCCTATATTTATTTACATATTTTGATAGTAAATTCGTTTCCTTTTAAATAAGTATTAAGTAATAAGGGGTCTAAAATTATAAATTAAGAAGTTATTTGCCTTTATTCGTTGAATGATATGTTTCTATCATGTTATTATTAACAAAGTAAGCTATGGATAATTTGATCAATTGTTTCAAATTTAAACAAACAAGTTGTCCAAATAGTTTATCATTGTTGGTGTTGATGTGAAAATGAATAATACAAATTTCAGTAAAGATGAGATGGTTAATATAATATTTATAATAGAAAAATCTATTGAAGTTGAAGTACAAGTTTTCGAGCATTTATTATAATTTTGCATTATTTAGTCTGTCACTAAATTTTAATAGCTTCTTTGGAATTAGTATAATGTTTAAAATAAGTATTAATAAAAAAGGACCAAAATTTTGTATTATATTATGGGTTTTTCCACTCTGAACTACTATTTTTTATGAACGTAAATAACTTCTTAATTCATAATTTCAGACCTCTTATTACTTAATACTTTTTTAAAGGGAATCTAATTTACTATCAAAATAAATAAATAAATATAGGAAGTTCCATTAAGAAATATAAAGTTACTTATTGTTGCGCTTAAATGGAGCACCCTGTATACAAATGCATATGGTACGTAGATAGACAATAATATATCATATAAATTATATTTGAAGAGTTTTTCTATCTGACTTAAAATTAAAGAGTTATAAAGAGAGGACAGACCGATGAATCACCCTGTATATATATATATATATATATATATATTTCAAAAGTTTTCTCGCTTTCACAAACCACCACTAGTCCTTACAAGCATGCGCTACAAGCAATAAAATTATAACCTGTATTTATTAACATCAAAAAACATGTGACTTTTTACACAAGTTTTACTTTTTGGCAAATTTCAAACAATCATCGAATTTTATCAGCATCATCATACTTTAAAACAACAAAAACAATGTAATACCATGTACGACAATTATCTTTCTTTGTTTAAGCTTATTTATTATTATTTATCAAAATTACTGTATTCCAAATTTTAACTCTACAGAGTCCTGAGGAAGCCTTAAATAAAAGACGAAAACTTGACTAAATTTTCAAAGAATCAGCATTATAATTTAGGACTAAATAAATGTTTTAAATTTTACAAAATGTTAAAGTAACATGACATGAAGGAGAATTTCATGCATTTCAAACCGCGTTATTGTATCTTTTACCGGGTCAGAGTTGTGGAAGAATTTGTAGGCAAGCTTTGAAAAAAAAATTTTTTTTTAAATCATCAATAATTTAGTTCTTTCGATGCCACGATGAATGAAATAAATTGTGAAAAATTGTCAGCCATCGTGATTCGAACCCGAGACACCTATCTTGCCGGGATAGTTCACATTCACTAGATGTTTTAAGGCAGTGGTAGCTTATCAACCCCACATCTAATCATGTGACGATTAATAAATCCTCAACAGTTGTATGACCTTAAAAGTGAAAGATTGTTCAGCCATCGAGAAGACAGCAGCCACTAGCTTAGTTAGTAGAGTACTATCCCGGCAAGATAGGTGTCTTGGGTTCGAATCCCGATGGCTGACAATTTTTCATAATTTATTTCAAATATACAAATGTTAAGTCATTGTTAATATTGTCACGATGAATGTTTTAAATAGTAAAATTTATTATACTAAGTATTAAATATATAATATTGTTTATTTTTCGAGTAATTTAAATTTCCATCATAAATTGTTATTCTGGTTAACTATTTTTCTTACCTAGAATCAACTCTTCATGTACGCAATGCATTACATCAACTTTGAATTAAATTATCTTCGTTATTTCAACGGTTACCTATGATTTCTAGTTTACATCCAAATTCTACGAGTTATACTAAATATTATATGTATATTAATTTGATTGTGGCCATCAACGGATTAACTACCTTAAAATTAATAATAGAGTCCTATTCCTATAATATTAAAAAAAATTGTTCTGGAGTACATGATGAACTAAGAATTGAGATATGAATTTTTAAAGTTCAGAATTTGGCGTATGACGAAGCTGGTTCTCACCAGTGGTCGACAAACTGTTAATTCTAGAGTATCTAGAGCAGTGTTTCCCAACCTTTTTTCTGCCATGCCCCACCTTAGCCTTTCTAAAATTCTTATGCCCCCCCTATGTAACATACATAATTTTTAATATTAAAAAATTGAATTGTTCACTTAAGAAACTTAAATGATAGGTTTTAGGATATTTAAGAATTTGCTTTTTTCGTTAAATTTGGCACCGAAATCTAGCATTGCATTTAAATGGCCCTGAGCGAAAGGGTTAAACTCATGTCGAGTCTATTTTCGAATTGCCCCCCTTCACAATCAAATTACCCCCTGTGGGGCGAGGGCCCCACGTTGAGAAAGACTGATCTAGAGGGTACAAATTTTTCAAGTTCGCGCAGCTAAAATATTTTTATATATAAACTTACACGTTATATTCATGAAGAAATTATTATTAAGCATAAATAACAAATAAGCATTTTTTTGCTAATTAATTATAGAAAATTAAAACAGTTTGACCATTGTTTGACAATATTGTGATACAAACTATGGCGGCGGATGGCGCTAGTGTTTGTCCATTGTTAAATCACGGCAGGCGTGCACAAAGGGCGCACGAGTCTCGCTTTTAAAAGCAGGTAACCAATTAAATTGCAAAAACATGATACAGCATCCTAATTATTAATCTTCAATCACTTGTAGTTTGCGAAATAATTAATATTTAAACAAAATTCTTTCACCACTATAATCATTAATTCACGTATATTTTCGCATTCTTATCCAAGGTAGTTAAAATTTGACAATGGTATAGTACCCCATTCATATGAGAGTCGCGTGGCTGAGTATATAAAATTATCAATTGTTGTTCATATAGCCCTAGTTCTAATCTGGAAATTATTTTTAAACAAAACAAAAGTGGCCCCTGTGATGCACTTTGTGTGTAAAAAATGTCAAATAAATAGAATATAAAAAACATTTCAAAAAATGGTATTCTTATTATCTTATTTTGTGCTAATTGCAACAACTGTACCGTTGAAATATTATGATGATAACCGCAACGAATCCTTCAGAATACAATAAAACTACAGTTCATCTCCTGTCAGGAAAATGTTTCTACCTAACCTACCTATCTACTGCTACATGATTTACAGATTCACGCGGTAGATACGCCGTTCATTAGCTTAATTAAAGATACCGTACCAGGAGCAGAGTAGAGTGCATTCACACCCGTTACTGTCTGATACGGAGATATTTGCTGGTTCATTTAAATTTTGGTAATGTTTTTTTTTTTTTTATCTAAACGTTAGGGAATAAGATAAGAGATAACAGGTAATGAAATGAAAGTATAAATATAATTTATTAGTTTTTCTAAAATGATATCATAATTATATTTTTAAATATGAGTTTGTAATTATATTTCAGGAAATATAGTTAAGCTGTAATCCCACTAAAAATTTTATAGAAATTTAGGTAAATATTTTTATAAAACCCGTTTTGACAGAAATTTTATAAAAAGTGGGCCGAATTCAGCACTCTTCACTAAAGTAGTGATCGTCTCTAATAACTATGGAAACAACTTGCATCTTTTCTTATTAATGCATCGATGCATATATCTGTCCTTATTTTATTATTTTTTGATAAGCTTCTGTAGTTAAAGAAGAGTGCTGAATTCGACCGACTGTTGCTTGAACTATGCGTAAAATATAATGTTTGAAATGGCAAAAATTAGAAATTTGAATTCCTCGTAGAAAAACATTTTACGCTGCCACTGTTCATTGATATGCGGTGATGGTAGATCAATTTTAGGATTAGTTTTTGTTTGCAGTTGTAGTATAGCGTACATACCGGGTGTTTTTTTAAGGTGCACATAAGAGATTAACATGGAAAATCAGTTTTTTCCAGGCTGTTACCCGCCGTTTTAACTTAGAACGATGGTTATGGTATCAATAGAAAGATAAAATATTTGATGTGGCCAGCACATAACCTTCCGTCAATTCCATGTTTAAAATAGCAATGAGCTTTAAGTAAAGTATCACTTCCGATTATTATGCCAATAAATAGAAAAGTCTGTAATATGAAATTTTGGATTATATTTTATTGTTTTTCCTCGAAAATCTGTTAAGAGCTCCAAATTAGGTACCGCTTCCGGTTTATCATATAAGTATTGTCAAAATCTAATAAGATGTTTCAAATTATACACAAGTTTTAAATACCAATTTTGATAAGTTTTGAATCATGTTTTAATATACTTTTTCAAAAAAATCTGTTTATAGCTTTCTGTAAAGTACTACTTTCAGTTTATCAATCTTAGAAAAAAATCGAATATGTCGTTCTCATTCATATAAAAGTCTTAAATACAAAATTTGAAAAGTTTTGGATTGTATCAATATATTTTTCAAAAAATATATTCAGAGCTTCAAATAAAGTACTTCGGGTATATTAATTTTAGCCAAAATCTAATATGTTGTTCCCTTTCATACATATGTCCTTCTTATTAATATAAAAGTTTTAAATATCAAATTTGAAAATTTTGGTATATAACAAAATATTTTTCACGAAAATCTGTTCAGAGTTCCAAGTAAAATATTATTTCCGGTTTATCAATTTTAGTAAAATCAAATGCCGTTCTCATTAATCTAAAAGTTTTAAATACCAAATGTGAAAAGTTTTGGAATATATCATAATATATTTTTCACGAAAATCTGTTCAAAGCTTCAAGTAAAGTATCACTTCCGGTTTATCAATTTTAGCCAAAATCTAATTTGTTGTTCCCTTTCATTCATAAGTCTTAAATACTAAATAGGGGATTACAGCTCAATCGAATTAAGAGGAATTAATAAGAAACAGTGAAAGTAGATGCTTAATAATGGATATTAATAAAGAAATAAAATGATATAACTGAAATACTTCGGAATTAAGCGGGTTTTTGTTTTAGCAGGTCGTCACTCATATGAAATCCATACATATTATTTTGATGTCTACTACCAATGGAAGTAGACAAATTCAAATAGCGGACACTTCGTTACCAGTCCAATACTGCAATTCTCAAACAGTTTTTATTTGAATATAAATTCGTTGCATTAAACTTAATAATTTTGATATACTTGCAATTATAAAGCATGTAGGCTTATACAGTGTTACAATATTAATTTGTTTTTTATAAATATAATTTAAAAATAGAATACATTTCAAGAACATTTTAGATCCCCGAAGAAAATAGTTTTATATAAAAACTTATATTCGTGACGTCACGTCTATATTTTCAAACTTCGGAGGACCATAACTCGCTTATTAATAGGATTTTTTTCACCGGATTTTCACCAATAGTCTTAGTTTTAATTATTCTTTCTGATGAAATTATATTTAAAAAATGGTGGAATCCCTTATTTGAAAAGTTTTTGAATATATCATAATATATTTTTCATGAAAATCTGTTCAGAGCTTCAAGTAAACTATCACTTCGGGTATATTAATTTTAGCCAAAATCTAATATGTTATTTCCCTTGATATGAAAGTCTTAAATACTAAACTTGCAATTAAAAATTGTAATGGGCTTCAAGTAAAGTATCACTTCCGATCGTCCAATTTTACCCAAAATCTAAAAAGTTATAACAGGGGATAACAGCTTATAAATAACTGATTTCCCATATTCATCTCCTATGTGCATCTTCAGGATAAACACCCGGTATATGTTATATAGAAAAGAAGATACTATAGAAATATCGTTTTTATTAAAGAATGCCGTATACATATGATTATTCAATCTTATAATAGTCACTTGAAATTTTTCTCAATAATATAGAGTTCTGAAATTGTGAATTATACTCGTAATTTACAATAGAAGCTAAATGATTTTATTTAATAAATCTAATATATTATAGGTATACATATACTTTAAATTTTGAATTAAAACAATAAACGGAATAATTTAAAACTAGTAAATTGAAGCATTTGACATAATGGGGTATGTGACCATAATGGCATTGCAATATATGAGTTATAAAAAATATAAATTAACCAATATAATTTCTGATTGTAATAATTTAAATTAAACATTATGTATTATGTATTAATAAAGTTATTTACATTTAATTGTTTTGGAGAAGGGATACCGTGACGCGAGCGTGGCCGGGAATACCGTTAACACTGCCTGTAATGCTCGTATCAATACCACGGTGATGTCACTGTATATCCCTTCTCCAAAACATTAATAATTTTTTTCTCTCGTAAATTACAAATAATTAATCGAATAAAAAAATACGTAGAATTTATTTATTTTTTGTCGTTTAGTATACATGTAGGTACGAATATCATATCATGTAAAAATTTAGTCACATATCTCATATTGATCTTAAACAAGTATTTTAAATAATTATTTATTATAACCAAGAATTTAAAAAACATATAATTTTGATTTATTATTGGTTTTCACTGCACACCTGTAGGAGCGTACTAAAGCTGCATTTCGTATACTTCATCACATGGATAGCCAAAGCCTTTTTTCTTATTATATGCACATAATTTTTTAGCCCATTGACAAACATTTTTGTAGAGTTTAAATAATGGAGTTCTTTTACCTCAGGGAATAAAAAAACAATGACTTGTGACTTTCTGTAAGAATCCAGATAAGCCGCACTTTTCAGTCAATGTATTGCAGAAGATTCAGTTACGTAAAATATTTGCTGGTCACAGTTAACAATGACTAAGGGCCAGTTGTACAATCTCTGGTTAAAATTTAAGTGTCAGTAAAGTTGAAACGAAATGAACTGTCAAATGACAAATTGATAATTGCTGTCAATAATCCGATTCAATATTGTTTATTTAACTTACAGTTAAAAAAGTCAAAAATAATTTGTGATAGGCATATACTAATGTTATCGAAGATAATAACTTATTTATGATTAACTATTGTTTATGGAACTAGGGCGAAAGTAGGTTGAATCTAACTATAAACAAATATTTATTTATTAACTTCATATATTATAATTAATAATAAATATTTATAAATACTAGCTATATCTGTTGCGAATGTTTGCAACAAACAATATTATGGGACAATGTTATAAAATTATAAATTTACTGTATATTCAATGGGGCCTATTCTGTAACTCAGTGGTTAATTTTTAACCATTGGTTAAATTGTTTAACCAATCAAATATGTTGATATATAATAAAAAAGAGAGATTTTTAGTTGTCAAATCAATATCTATTGGATAAAAATTTTAACCAGTGGTTAAAAATTAACCACCG
The DNA here is from genome assembly GCA_963082715.1 of Harpalus rubripes. Taxonomy (NCBI): domain Eukaryota; kingdom Metazoa; phylum Arthropoda; class Insecta; order Coleoptera; family Carabidae; genus Harpalus; species Harpalus rubripes. Next base: position 31,837,080 of record OY720456.1, read on the forward strand.
AGTTACAGAATAGGGCCTAAAGTTTGGTAATCTTCTACAATATTTTTTTAACCACCGTTGCTTTGTTGGATACATAGGGAGAACTCGGGTTGATTATGTGACACAAAATTTTGTTATAGTTGCCGTCAAATAAATTTAAATACGGATTGGAGATTTCAACATTGTTGCCAATTCGTGGGCAATGTTTAAAATGCTAAGTTATGAAGAAGCGGCAAGACCGCAGGGTAAGGGACAGGGTGCCACCTACGGAGAAGAGAAATTGAGCATAAGTACATATTTATTTGACGGCGACGATATTAATAAATAAATTATTTAACGCCGGTTTGTTAATTCAAGGTTAAAGCAAGGCAAGAAACTGAAAAAAATAATGGTTATAGGTTAACCGAAATCGAGAACGTAATTTTTATAGTTTATTTTTTCTACGCTCGTTAAAAATGCTTTTTTGCATTGATTTTAATGTAAAAAGTAGATACTTTTATAACAATTAAAAAAGTTAGAAAGAGTAAATTACAATGCACTTTTACCTCTTGTGTGAGCATTTAAAAAGAACCGGTTTAATTTATTTTGATTAATAGTTACCGGTTTTTTATTGAATAAAAATTTCGGTTTCGCTTAATAGTCACCTTTTGGAGTTAAAAATCAGTTACCCGGTTTTACAAATAGATTTTAAAAATGTGTTCTTACCTTAGTTAAAAGAAAAGTTATGAAACGTGACTGTTTATCAATAGTGTATGTAGCAGTTTATAAACTTATATTGGGGTATTCGCGACTGAAATTAACCCGTAGCCACCAAGCGGCAAATTTGCAAACCCTCCGAATTGGTAATGGCAGCCAATCACACCGCAGGTAAATTACCAAAATTACCAACTGCGTCGGCCATCTTCAATGAACAGGACATTTTAGTCGCCAATTGTATGTACGAATACCGAGTACGTAGTTATTTTGAACATAATTTTATATGCAGATATCTTAGAAATCGTAGATGTCGGCTTGAGAATTAAGAATACATTTTACATTTTGAAATATACGTGCTTGCATAATTTCAACATTTACGAAGAATTATGTAATTTATTATTCAGACACACAATTAAAATATTACTTTCCATATATCCGAAATGTTATACCAAAAGCAATACATATACACATAAGCAGACATTTTCTTAAGGTACATTATTAATTTTTTTATAAAAAGGTTGAAGGGTACCATTCTTTACATTACACAAATAATACATACAAAAAATATGCTCATAAACATTCGTTATGTATCATACCGCAATGAAAACAATATAAACACGTTATATATTGTATACCAGACCGTATTAAAATATTTTCCAGTAAATTACCCTTGTGTACCCTAAGTTTTTCTCTACCACAATCCAGTCTTCCGACAAGATCCTTCAGGTCAGCGACTCTTTGGCTGTTGGACTCTGCAGAATGCGTTGGTCATGGTATTTAGGAGTATTGCAGACTCCGGGAAAAGAATTTGAAGGCTGGACGGTATCTTGTCGGCGTGCTATGTCGGCATCGGGTGTAAAATTATGTCTAGAAAAGTTGTGATGCCCTCAGGGTTAGAATTAAATTGGAGCATCAGAAAGATAAAATTTATGGTTGATATTGTTGTTGTTTCGTTTTAATTTAGCTAGAAAAGTAGCGAATAAAAGATAAATTATTAATATATCATCACACATTTTATCCACTACAAAATCAAGTGGCCAATGACTGGTGATACGGTATATTAAGGGTCATCTTCTAGTCAAGATTTAGCTTCTACCGAGACCTTTACTTTTGGCACAATGAAAAGCAACTTCGTAAAAATTCAGTGCGTTAGTAAAATGTACCTTACAAGACATATAGGACAATACTCACAGGAAAATGTGCAGGTCTTAGGGATCCAATGCCTAATAGAATTAAAGCTGATATTACTAATAAAGGTGATTGTAACGCAATGTTAAATGGTGGAATACTTGAACTACAAATTCAGTTTTTGTAAGTTTAAAATTAAAATCTATATTTTAAACAAGTCGAAAGAAATTTGTAGAAATTTCTCACCATTTGCGTAGGTTTTATAATTTGTTGAAAATATTAACCGGTCCAACTAATATGAGTTTGGGCTCGTACTTTCGGAAACTTTTCGTTACAGTGATACAGCCCTGTAAAATTCCAATGAATGAAAATGTTGATCCAATTGTTGAAATAATATTTCAAGAAGTATATATATCAGGATAATTTGAATAACGACGTGGTATTCCGCTTAATCCTAAAAAAATGTTGGGGAAAATATGTTAAAATAACTCAAATAAATATTACAATAAATTAAATTTTTAATAATTTATTAGTGCACCTCATCAGGCGCCTTTTTTATTAATAATTCTGGTACTTGGTGCACTACAATTTTGAAATTTGCTATGAGTATATTACTTATTTATATGCATATTTATACTTTCTTTTGTTTCTGTATCTCAACCAGAGGCGTCTCATAGGGGAAGCCATGAGCGTTTTTATCATTATTTTTTTACCTATTAACATTTTTTCATTTTTACTTATAAAATATTACATACAAAGGTACTCTGCTAAAAATTGATACACGCAGTAGTTTTGAAAAATTTTAATTTTTAGTAAAAAACAATTATCCAAAATATTTAGTTAACAGATAAAAAACAATCAAGTTACCATAGTAAATAGAACAAACTATAAAAATAAATAAAATCTGTTTATAGCTATTGTTATATACCTTATTTTCATTACAGGTAAAAAAATTGTTAATTGAAAAAATGGAAAATGTTAGTGCTAGTGAATTTGCAGATATTATGTTTATTTAATGGATTTCGTATCGATAATTGTTATCGTACGTCCAGATATTCGGGCCTATTCTGTAACTCAGTGGTTAATTTTTACCAACTGGTTAAAAATTTTATTCAATAGATATTGATTTGACAACTAAAAATCCAACTTTTTGTTATTTATCATACTTGATTGGTTAATATTTTTAATCAGTTAATACAAATTAACCACTGAGTTACAGAATAGGCCCGAACATCTTCGTAAATATGCAAAAATGAATTTATCTGAATTTCATTGTTTCTTAATTGTTACATAAACTTTTTTGGATACTTGATTTTTTCTAAAAATTAAAATATTTCAAAAACTATTACATTTATCAAAATTTATCAAGAGTATCTTTTTGTGTAATTTTGCATTGTCTGTAATATTTTATAAGTAAAAATTAAAAAATATTTTTAGGTAAACAAATAATGATAAAAACGACCATGGCTTCCCCATATGAGATGCCTCTGGTTGAGATACAGAAACAAAAAAAAAACTATAAATATGCATATAAATAAGTAGTATCCTCATTACCACGTTTCAAAATTTTAGTGCTGTACTCTATTTTTTTAAAAGAATAGAGTGGTGAGAAGATAGAAGCAGTTTGAGCTTGTTTTTCGATTTGATAATACCCCGATATTATACAACCAAACAACAAGATCGAACTGCTCCTATCTGCCCACCACTCTGTTCTTATTAATAAAATTTGCCTGATGAGGTGCACTTTTAAAGGGCTGTATCTATGTAACGAAAATTTTCCGAACATGCCTTCATATAATATTTATTCCTCAAAATGACCTGAAGAATAAGCTGTTAAAGTTTGCAATACTAGCCCTGAATCACTTGGTATACGAGAGCGGAATGGTAAGTGGTTAGCCTAATAGTAAAAAAGCTGTTATATGTATCTCTGTCCTCCCAAGGAAACTTTTAGCTTAGGGAATAAATGGAAATCATAGGGAACCAAAACCGGCGAATAAGTTGGGTGTGGAAGCAAACCGTACTTTAGTTCACCGATTTTACTGTAAACAGATCGTGCATTATATAAATAAAACATGATTTTTTTAAGCGGTAAACCTGTTCTTTTTTATTTTGATGCAATTATTCTAGAATGTTATCGTAATATTAACTATTTATAGTTTGCCCTTTTGGAAGATAGTCTCTTATTAGAATCTATTTAGCATCCCAGAAAACGGATGCTATCACCTTGTCAGCTGTTTTTACGGCTTTGGCTTTCTTTGGAGCTAAGCAGCCATACTATCTTATGTTCATTGTTTTTATTGTAATTTAGACTCTGATGGGGTGTAGCAATGAAATCAAGTCTCCACTGTGGTCAGAAATCGATGTAAAAAATCTTTTGTTTTTTTAACGGTCCAGATAAACTTGGGATACCTGCAATTGAAGACGTTTTTGATCAACAGTAAGCAACCGCTGCACCCATCTTGCCGACAGTTTTTCACACCCAATAATATAATTAACAAATAAATCGCGTGACAAAATTATACAAAATGTAAGACTCTACATACCTAGCTGCACAGTTAGCCTCGCAATTAGCCGTCGCAGTCGGACGTTATCAATGTATCCCTTGACCTTTCAAAATACAATAGTGTCACCTAATGACTGCAACAAATCTTTATTTACTGAAACGTTGTGTTAATTTATTTATTATTTATATGAAAAGATAATGGAAATTCAAAAGTTCTGTTTTAATCAATTTAATACAAATGTTTCAGAAATAATCCCTTTTATATTTTGCTTTCATAACGAAGTCATTACGAAACATAATTGCGTATCGACAGAGCCTTCATTTTGATACGTTTTTTTTTTAGAAGGTTGATACAGTATGTTCATAATCAGAATTGACATGATTTTTCAAATAATTGAATAAATGATATGTCAATCCAATATTACCAATATGCACACAAGTTTCCAGTTTTTAAAAAAAATATTAGTATATAAAAGACGCAAAATATAAAAAATTGTATAAAGGACTCATTTTATTCGACTTTTTTTCGCACTTGTCACTTAGAAAACTCGCCAGGGCTCGTTTTCTAAATTTTGACGCGTATGAAAAAAAACATGTCATAAATCTCGTTCTTTAATATACTATAATGTATCACATAGCACGTACTATTAATATTAATTAATAATTTAAAAACGTAAAAATCATATAACCCTATCCCCTATCGTTTGCCATGCATCCAGTAGCTGCTAGCTCAACCTTAGTAAATGCGTACCCAGCTGCTGTAGTCTCAGTCTCAGGCCGTACGATTGTTGTATGCGTTATTAATAAATATGGGCGCAGAAAAATGTAATGATCCAGGAAACGATTATTTTTTATTTTATAAATTTATAGGTCATCACAATGTGACCAGCAACCCGCAGAACACTTATGAAAACTTACATTTAAAATGATTTTTTAAATATCTTTATGAGTATTTAGTAAAAAATTCTTGTATTGTATGAAATACATATTAATTATTTATATAAATAAAATGCGGAAAAAAATGTTTAAAAATTTCGTTTTATATACTTATATTTTTTTATCAGTCAGTACTACGTACAAAAAATTGAATTGCGGATCCCTGTCTAATATTCTTTTCAATAAAAATATGAGTCATGTCATTGATCGAAGGGCCCCAGCCATGCGCAGCTGCCTCTTGGCTAGCACGGCAGTTCTTCGATAAGTTGAATACGCATATTTGGTACACTGCTGTTCATCGAGAAACGTACCGCTTATACATTGTGCGCTTACAAAGAATACTGGTTCGCTCTGTTCATCAAAAAGCTTCACAATGGTATGTGAGTTTTTTAAACTGCTCTATTAATGTTCATAACTACCTTAGTTAAATACCTTTTCATAATTTCTGCCCCATCAAATTTCATGCATTGTATTGTTATGATATGTTATGACGTTACCTACGGGCATATCATAACCGGCTACCAGGTCCATTTTCTGCTTCACAGAACATATATATTTTTTTAAAGTAATATATAGTTTTTATGTATTATATTTTATTTTCGCGTATCAGAAATAACATACTTATGTATCCATAAAATATCATATTACTTCCATATACATACATATTTGAATCTCTTTATAATTTTGTCGTTTCAAATTGTAGAATATTTATCAAATTTCAAATTATTTCTATATATAAAGTTTTACAAATAGCATATTTTTTTCATGTAAACAAAAATATTAATAAGAAATCTGTCTGTAAAGATGTGTACAAATATATTTCTTTACCTGGGTATAACAATAGAATCATATGTCATGTCTAATATTCATCATAATTCTATATAATGGGAAGTAAATCCGATATTTTTTTTTCGGTTATTAAAATTGATATCTATCAATAGGTACCTTTTTTTAGTACTTATTTTATTTGTATGAGAATTATTATTGCATAGGATTTCACACAGGTATATTTTTTTTGTATAATACTTTACCTTGTTTCTTCAGTTAAATTTACTTATATTTGTATTTTAACATGGTTTTGATCTATTTTAAGTACTTTTATTGCTGTTCATGGTAAAGATATATTTTTTTTTATATAACAGCGTCTTCATAAAATTGTAACTGCTTATACATTGTGAAATATGAATCTACCATTATGAAATTAATACCCACAGGCTTTTCTACCTAAGTGAAGTTCTTTGTTTGGTGGCTTGTACAGTCATCGATTAAAACTTGAGCACTCCCTTGGACTCCCTCTTCGAGCAGAGCAAGTCTGGATAATCGGCGTGCGCCCCTTGATTCATACAATTGTGCGCATGGACCACTCCACATTCTAATCAATATATACGGTTCTTGCTTTTAAAAAGAAAAATTGAAAGAGCTTTTTCAGAAATTTGGAACAAATATATGTATTGCGGGGTGCATCGAAAGCCATAATTTACAAATTGCATTTTATCGCTACCTAATTTTACTTTTAATTGTATTTCTTTTCACTTATTATTGTTTCATAATGCAATATTTAAATAATAATAACAATGCATATTTTTATATTGCAATAACTATAACTATCTGAACTTGTATTGTGAGAGTAAATTAAGTACAACTCTTTTATAGATATTTCATAATATTTCAGTAATTATGTATAATTTATTAGCAAAAAGAAATAAATATAAAACTTATTCCTTGAGAAAAAATAATTTAAAACTCTAGGGTGTAAGATTACTTACAACCACTTTTATGACCTCTATTAAATCTGTTGGTTTTGAAACCATAAAATAAGCCCATCCAAACCGCTTTTACCATCTTCTGGTTTGCAAACCACACGATTTTCTACTGAAATTAATAATATCGACTGTACAAATAAAATTAATTTTTTAAATTATACGATACCTTGATCCAAAAGAACTGTATTTACAATCAATGTAGTGATAGAAATCACATACATGGCATTTTGGTGTAAGACCGAAACTATCGTCTGGTTACGGTTTTTGGTAATTTAACGGCAGGTCGTAGATAGCCGAGGTCGTAGAAATCTTTGTTTATGTAGGATTTCTCCTTTTTATTGATTATTTTAAATTTGTCCATAATGAGTTATTTGGAATAATGAAATAATTTTATATGTATATTCATGAAAATATATGATGCATGAAAGAATATAAAAAATATCCTCATGATGTTAGTATTTTATGATTTCAGTTTGGTGTTCGCCATGAGGTCTAGAGACTGGACAGAGGAGCGTGCTTGTATGTTCTGCCCGCGGGTTCTCTGGAGCCCTAACGATCTACTGACATGAGTGAACGGGAACGAGATAAGGACAAAGCTAGGATACATCACACAGGTAATATATACGCCTATTCATTTCCCCTACTACTCATACGATTATGTCTTGTATGTACCACTCCTCAAATAATTCAGTTATGCTATGATTTTTTAAAGCTAACATCGTGTATTTGTATAACTGAATTTAGTATACTTTAATAATTTGCATGTGATTAAAAAAACATTCGTACGTATAATTGATTAATTAGGATAATAACAAATATGAGTAGATGATGGTGTGTTGCTAGTGTTTGGTTTGGTTGGTGTGTGTAGGTGTTCAGTGCGATTCGAGCTTCAATGAATTGTCGCCGCGGCCGTGGGTGCCGGGCGAGGAACGCGCTCACTGCAAGTCCGACCAGGCCTGGGCCTCTAAGCCCTCGGTACCTCAGCCCCAGCCTAGGAGGGCTTCCCACTACCTGTACAATGGTATGTACTTAGATACCCAGCACCAACACTACACACCGTGCATGCTGCATCACTCACACAGACTAACAGAACGACATACAGCAAAAAAATTAAGTAAATATAAATATATCATCACAGCATATTACTCATTGCTGGGTGTGCCAAAATTAATACGTATAATATATTTATTACTAAAAATGTGTCGTATATTGAACTTATTTGCTAGCCCTCGCTCTCGCTCGGGCGCAACATCGCGCTCTTGTAGCATGAATAACTATTACTTTTCTTCTATTTTTGCGGATGTTGCAAAAAATAGCTTACTAACCTCGAACGGTAAGTGATTTTTTTAGGTCGCGAATGTTTAGGAAATACTACATTCTCAACCTAAAAACTGTCACTTTTTTCATGTTTACCGATAGGATTTTAAGGCAGTAGGCAAATTACTGATCGAGAAGTGATGTGAATCACTTACCGATCAGGAGGCAGGGTGATAAGTAAATAAAGCTTACTTTAAAAATAATAACCAGTAATTTTTAATGTCAAAATAATTTTCAAATATTATTTTTTTTAATTTTATGGGTCGATCGTGCAAAACACGTAATAATCATTTTGGTCAGTAAGTGCACTTCTACCAGTATCGGATATATTTTATTAGAGATCTCGACTTCGTCATCATCCTCAATCGGTAGGAAGCACTTACTGCCATTAATATTTAAATAACTTATTAGGTATTTTTTATAATTTTGTTCAAGTGAAGGTCGGACGACGACAAATCCCCCCATTTGCCCACCATTTTGTCTAGCAAAATAGTGATATCAAGTGTTGTTTTTATTTTAAAGTGTAAACATTAAAACGATTTAACGCAAAATATCATTTATATTCAAAATAAACTACACCAACAAATGATGATAAAAAGTACGATAAAAAGTAATGATTTCCCCATTTGATACGTTCACAAATATCTCACCAGATGTCAGGAACTTTGATTTTTTTCTCCAATTAATTTAAATAGATAATTTTATACCTAATTTCTGTCGTTACAAAGCATTCAAAATTATTTTTACTTACTGATTCAGATGCAGAATTTTACGCTCTATAACTTTTATTTGAAATTTTTTTATCTAAAATAATTAGGAAAACAAGAAATTACGAAAGTATGATTTTACCTGTCAAAGTTCTATATTCGGGCCATCATTGGGACCTCGGAAACCATAAAGGATACCATTTCGAATAAATGGGACATCTGGTGCGCTTTTGGAGGGCCATCTAAGCTTTTTGTTGGGCCAAAAAATTTCATATGCTACAAATAAGGAAGAAAAACTAATTTGTTCGAAATTTTCATTTTCAAAAAATTTTTACACAGATATCGATAATAATGAAATATTTGTGCCGTGTAGGCGCTTACCCACCTCACGGGCAGTCATTGTTGGCGTGGAGAGTTTACCACAGTGGTCAATTTTGTGCCATTTAAAATTCGAAATAATAATAATAATAATAATAATCTTTATTACCATGTAAGTAAAAGGCGAGGTTCAGCCCAAGGCTGTTCTTCCACCTAACCCGGTACAGTACAAAAATATATGACAATAATACATATAAAAATCATCAAACGCGAGACAATTTGACAAAAAAATATTAAAAAATATTACTACATTACATTAGTTAATATAAATTTTTCACTCTGAGTTTGAAAGCGGTTAACGATAGAGACTTCAGGGATTCAGGAATATTGTTATACAAAGAAGGCGCGAGATAGGAAAATGAAGCTCTAGATTTTGACTTTCGAAAGAAAGGAACAATATACAAATTCTTAATACGGAGAGTGTAATTGTATTCTCTGGGTATTAACTTGTCAAAGAGATAATAATTTTTGACGTCTGTCGGGATCGAACCCGGGTCCCCAAATTCGCAACCAGACACACAGGCATACGGCCAGAGACCCCATAAACAATTAGTAATAATAATGAGCGGTGTGCGAAAATAAATTTTCTATTGGTAAATTTTTGATATATAACAAGCTCTTCTATTTCTAATAATAATAAAGTTAGGTAATGTGTTCCTAGATTTTTCATTTTTCATTAAATTTCTTATTATCTTATATACAATTGCAATTTGTAATAGTTTCTGGACATAGTATTTTATTTAACTTAGGTAACTTACTCAATACTACCGATTCTGCTTCATAATTTTAATTAACGTATGTATATCATCAGGTAACAAAACATGTTAAGGATGCGGGTTCAAATCCCGCCGGCTAGCATTCTTTTCACAATTTCTTTGATTTAAATATCATTTAAAAAAATACCACATTCATTTATTTATTTACTATTAATAAAACATATTTTGATGTTAAAATGTGCTTTTATCTACTCAAAATAGTAGATAAAGTAGCACTTTAACCGCAAGGGTAAATGAAATAGCATTTTAACAGCAAGGATAGATAATAGTTATACATATAACTATAAAGTGTGTTAATGAGGGCGATTAATGATTGAGACCTTTTAACGCGTGAGAGTAGCGACATCGTTAATTGTGGAGATCATTCATCGCCAATTAACACACGTGTTAGTTTTTTCGTTGGTCGTATCTTATAAATTTAGAGAAAATCAAATTTTATTTCATGGCCAGTTTTTTTGTACGAAAAGTAAAGAACTTCAAGTTTAGCTGAACCGTAGATCAAAATTGATCGTAGTTCAAATAGTGAACAGGGAAGATTGGGCGTTCAATGAAAATCAAGTTCAATGCTTTCTTCGAATGTTCAACCATTGTACAACGTTATTTTTGATATAGAACCAAGTTCTAAATTGAACAGAGTTCAAAGAGCCTAGTACAACGCACACTTATTCTTATATATTTACATACAAAATCCATAGTAACCCACATAGGTACATACTGGGATTTTAAAATTGTGTTAAGAATTCTATATCAAGGGGAATAACATATTAGATTTTGGCTAAAATTGATAAACCGGAAGTGATATTTTACTTGAAGTTCTGAACAGATTTTTGTGAAAAATATATTGATATATTCCAAACCTTTTTAAATTTAGTACGGAAATAGTACTTTACTTAAAGCTAAAAACAGATTTTCTAGATATTAAAATATGATCCAAAACTTCTCAAATTTGGTATTTAAAACTCGTATTTAATTTGAAACAACATATTAGATTTTGACTATATCTATATGATAAACCGGAAGTGGTTCTTAATTTGGAACTCAACAGATTTTAGAGGAAAAACAATAAAATATAATCCAAAATATCGTATTACAGACTTTTCTATTTACTGGAACAACAGTTATGTATACAAACGATCAACCGGAAGTGATACTTTACGTAAAGCTCATTGCTAGTTTAAACATATAATTGGCAGGAGGTCGTGTGCTGGCCACATCAGATTTTTTTAGATTACTAATGGGAATAGGGTAGTTATCATATGTTGCATTTTAATAAAATTCTTATTTGTTTGCAATATGTAACTCATAATAAGATATACAGGGTGGTGACTTGAACAACGCGGCATAGGGGTTTCAGTGGTAAAATTTTAAGGTACAGTTATTTGCTCCCCTATTTATTTTAGTGCAAAATTGTATTTAGGTTTTTGCTACAGAAAAATATACTGCATCCGAATATGCTATTGTTTATAATTATTCGATTTCCGGAACCGTAAAAATAGTCGAAAACAATAATAACATTTTTTCAAAAATCATTGATGCCATGGAACAAAAATTTAAATAATAGGGTAAACATCTGTCATAGATTCTTGACATTTAAACTTATTTTCAAAACAAGGAAAGTGAAAACTCCTTTATTGTAGTTGTTGACAACAATTTAATAGTTGATTACAACACTGTAGTTTGACGAGAACGAAATTTAAGATTTCTTTAATATTTAAACGTGAAGAATCTATGACAGAAGTTTATATTTTTGTCCTATGGCATCAATGATTTTTGCAAAAATGTTAATAATGTTTGCAACTATTTTTACGGTTACGGAAATTGAATAATTATAAACAATTGCATATTCGGGTGCAATATATTTTTCTGTAGCAAAAACCTCAATACAATTTTGCTCTAACATAATTAGGGGAGCAAATAACTGCACATTAAGATTTTACCATTGAAACCCCTATGCTGCGTCATCCAAGTCACCACCCTGTATACTGTAATAATAGTCGCCACTTATTATGCAAATATTTTTAAAAAGTTATTAAAAAAATATGTTTTCAATCGGCCTCTGCATCGTGACGTCACGTTTGCTTACAATGGCCAGTTGCACCAACAAGGTTTAAATTTTAATTGTAAATTCATTTGAGATTTCATTCCGATGTAATAGCTGTATTCTTTTTGGACAAAATCTCAGCTCGTCTCATATCACTTCAGATAAACTCAGGAAATCGTTGTTCTTTTTGACACAACTGATCTGATTTGTTCTCATTAAACTCACTTCCCCCCTTTCCGATGCTAAACTACCAATGGATGGTTATGATTTTGACGTCACATGCAAGAAAGAGTGCGACAATGTATAAGTTGAGATGGAAAATCGGATTACACAAACCATCGCCATTTTTAAAGTTCTGTCTTCTGTCACTTGTGTTTTGACATTTGAGTTTTACATAATTCAATGACTTCGGATGGCTGTGGAAACTTAAAGAATTTCATATTTGTCATGTATTCTTTATAATGGACCTTTCCAATTTAAAGAGAAAGAAGATATGCGCAATGGGGATCTGCGCATAGTAAGAACAACAGAGATCTATGGCGTTTGTTTCTAAAAAAATTAGACCTAAAATGTGAGAATATCTCAGATAACTTTAAAAAATCCTATCGAAATAAGTTACAAAAGCTTTTATTGATGTTAAAATGTCTAATGATGCAAATTTTCACTGAGAATACAGGCATTTTATTGACTGCAAAATTTTTGACGTTTCGTTTGACGGGCTGTCAAACGAAACGTTGGGCTAACTGGCAGTTGTTCGCGCCATTTTCTTACTATTTGCAGCGATAGAAAGAGATAGCCGTTAAATTGAAAAGGTCCATTATAGCGGGAATCACTATTGCAAAGACCATACACTCGCTTCATATTTGGCATCATCTTGCAACTGTCACCGTGACAGCGATTTGTTTGTAATCTAGCAACGGAATGAAATGAGACACAAGTGTAGTACAAGGAAAATATCAATAGATGGCAGCCCGAAAATATGCCTCTGTATAACCCTCTATGTGCCCTCTATTTACCAAGCTAAAATTGATTTGAAACACTCAGTTTGTATTTTAAGGTTATATAATACAACAAAATGTATATTCACATATACAGATATACTTACAAGTAATATGTTTTCAACATTATCCATTTTTCGTTTATAAGCAGTATTATAATCAGAAAATAAGTCATACAATAATTTTGACAGTTGTTACAGCAAATACTATCGGTAAAGAAGGAAATGACAAAATGGAATTAAACTTGATCTTTTTGCCCACATCATAACTCACTTCCAGCTCAACTCTGAGCTGAGTTTCAATTGGGTTAAAAAGAATACAGCTGTTATTGTCAAATTAAGCCAAGTTTAATATTTAAGTTACGTTGGTACAACCGGCCATAAGCCGCAAATAGCATTCTTTAAATTGACAATGTTGCATCGAATTGAAATATTAAATGAATTATTCTACATTTAAGCGTTGGTTTAACCTTTTTGGTCCAACTGGCCACAAATAACTGATTAAAATACGAATACCGTTGCCTAAATGTGCTGGAGAACTCAAAGAAAAATCAGATGCACGAGCATGTTTATATTGGTACATATTTTTATTAAGTACAGTTTATTTATCTGTAAAAAATATTAGTTTAGAAGTAGATATGTTTTTCTAACTACAGTCAACATTAGTCTGGCTAGCATATAATTTAGTTCTTAACAATGTATCTCAAAATATTTGTTCTTAGATGGGTGCGTGGCGCCATTGGGCTATGAGCCAGAGGGCGCGGTTCGGATTCGACAGCCGCGCGATTCCCCGCCATCAACTGCGACCGCCACAACGACGGCCGGTGTCCCTGCATGTCTACGATGGGCGCGCGCTTTACATCATCTTTTGGAAGACTCCGATGGCGTGGATCTTTTCCGACGTTATCTGCAGGCTGAGAATCGACCTCATGCCGACGCTCTTGACTTCTGGTTCGCCTGCGAGGGTCTCCGCAAGCAGACAGAGCCCGACAAAATTCAACAACTTGTCAAAGTTATCTACAAGTAAGAAAGAAAACAATTTTCTACATGTTGCAGTAATCTAATTTTTAAATGCACTATAGACGCTTCTTTGTGAAGTCTGCTCTGCCTATAAGCGATGAACTGCGAAAGGAAGTTGGGCGTAGAGTAAAAGAAACACAGATGTCTGGTGAACGGCAAGAAATGGTATTTGATGTCGCACAAACTGAAGTAGAGACCTTAATTCATAATACCACATATTCAAACTTCCTTAAAAGTGAAATGTACCTTCAATATATTCAAGTAATTAATAAATATGTTCTATGCTTTATGATTGTATAATACGTAAATATTTTTAGGCTATGCAGAATCCTGGTAGCAGCGAACTAAGCAGCGGTTCCGGATCCAGCAGTTCCAGTAGTTCAGTAAGTGCTCGTGAAATGGCTCTACTTGGCCAGGGGTCAGGCCTTCTTCCAACGCTTCATGAAGATTCAGAACTTATTACAAATATCAATGCTGCTCCCATACATTCTTCCAGTAAGTTTACTCATTCTTATTTATCTTTAACATTTACAAGAAATAAAAACATTTAATTTAAAAATTTGAATAAAAATATAATGGGAATATTGTAGGTACAGGTAGTATAAGTGCGGGGCATCACACTCCAGTGGAACCAATGCGCCTAACTAAAGATATGCTTCTGGCCACACAAAAACGAAGATTAGACGTTCGGCCTAAACCAGAAGCTTATGCAGGGTGAGTTCATTATATCTTACAGCAAATTTTCTTATTTCATCCTCGCAATTCCACTTTTATGTATAAATGTCACGCCATTTGGAACAGAAGGATTTATTTTGCACTTTTGCTTATTATATTTGAAGATTTTTTTACATTTATTTGATAATGCTAAGTATTAAATCATTATTATAGCAAGTATTGTTTAAATTTTTAATTTAATTTCAATGCAAGACAGTATATTATTATGTAGATTAAGTAGCGTTACAATTACAACGATCTTATTTTACACAAAGTTAAGTAGAGTACAAAAATGTTATTTTGTTAATTTTTTTCTCACGTTGATTTGCTTTGGTTTGTTTTGGTTTGGTTTGTGATTTGCTTGACTGTGTGAGCAGCATGCTAGGCATGGGCATGGCTGGCTACCGGCTGAACGGGCCGTACCACCATCCGCACGCCTCGTACTCTTCCTACAACCCCGTGTCTCGCCAGGACAGCGAATTGCAGTCGCTTTCCAGTCACTCCGATGCAAGAACTGAATCTGATAATATGTCTCTTACGGATAGCTCAGTGTAAGTAATTCAAACGAAAAAATATGAAATTTCAAGGCTAATATACATTGATATCGATATTCGATATCATATTGGTATCGATAAAAATTCATTTATCGATAATTAATCAATTAAGTATATAAATTTCGATAAATATCGAAACAGATAAATATCAGTAATATCGATATTATTTATTTATCGATATTTTGATATTACAGATTTTATCTATAATATCGATATTTATTTATCGATATTTAAGATATTAGAAAAAAAGATCGAAAAATATTGATACATCGATACATACAGGGTGTAAATGAAATAAGTACATTAAGTACTGTGTCTGCAAGAAAGCAAACACGAGCCGACAATTTTTGTGCCGTGTGAATCGAACTTAAATTCAGAGGGCAGCCACAATCTGACCATTGGCTGGTAACCAAATTTTAAGCATATCTTTAAAGAATTTTAACTCAAAAAATTTAGAAAAAAAAATTATTAAGAAACATTGCTCTCGACGAGTTATATTGTGGGTTAAATTTAATGTGCTTATTTCATTTACACCCTGTATTTATCCGTCCTAGTATTGACTTATTTATTTATTCAATATGACGTTTTTTACAGTGATGGTATGTCGCTGTACCGATCATCTCGCAAACAAACTCGCCAGGCTTGTCGGCAAGCCCGAGAACTAGCTGCGTTGAACCGAGATCCGTATATTCACCAAACTGTGATTCCTCGAACACAGCGTATAGATAATAAACAGTGTCAACCCTTGAAACCTGAAGAATTTGCTTGCATTCTTATTGAAAAATTAGAAAATCTCAAACGGAAACAAGAAGCTGAAGATAAGCTGGAACGAAAACTTATGGAGGTACGAGAAAATTTTAAGAAATTACAACATTTTATTTAAAAAATTATTCTTTTTAGGGTGATTGCGGAGGAGTTGAATCTGGAGTGCATTTTAACGAAGAGCAGGCAAAGGCCTTAGCAGATGCTATTCGGTCCAAACTCCATATAGTTGATGATGATGACCAAGATATATTAGGTATTAATTAATTTTGATTATTTCATTCATCACAAATTTGACTAATCAGGATGTCTCATTCTCCATTATTGTGCTTTTTACCTCCCGCTACGCTTGGTAAGGGAAGTACAGGTACAGGGATCGTGTAAAAATCTTATATCGAGATTTAGGTAAATAACTAACTCAAATACTATCATTCATAAAAAATTTAAACCTTGTATTTCTACCTTATTCTAATATGGGAAGAAACCAGTAGATTTTGGTGTAAATCAGATAACCGGAAATGGTACTTGACTTGAAGCTCAAAATAGTTAAAATACCTAAAAATGTACTTTTTCGAGATGTGTTATTATAAAAATTAAAGATTAAATTTTCTACAGATTTGCATAAATACTTTTCTATATATTTTATGGATAAATTTATAAAATTATCTATAACTTAAATCCCAGAGCCTACGCTTTAAACAAACTCCTTGGTTACACAGTTCATATCTCAAATGTATGTAAATAAATTAATATATCATCTCGGCATATTACCCATTGCTGGGTGTGCCAATCTGTTTTGTACACAATTCGGTAATGATAATGACATATTTGTACCCTGTGGGCTTTTACCAGGCGTCACCTCATGGGCTCTCATTACTGGCGTGGAGAGTGCACCACAGGGGTCCGTTTTGTGCCACGTAAAATTTGAAATATTTGGCGCCGGTCAGGTTCGAACCCGGTTCCCCAGATTTGCGACCGGACACTCAGGCACGCGGCCACGAGACCGTAAACTAGCAGATAAATGTCACTGTCAAAAAACTAATTATTTCAAATTAATAATAGTAACGTTTTAAAAAGAAAATAGTAAATAGAACCATAGTTATATGGAATGGAGCTTAATACAGTTTCCAGCATAAGTAAATATGTAAGTATGTATAAATTATTTAAATTAATAAAAATTAAATAGCGGGAGGCACTGTGTTGGCCACATCAGATTTTTAAATAAGTGGTAAAATAGCACCTAGCTTTTTAACAGCGATAAATACCAATGACTTGTTTTTAACCAATCATGTTGCAAAACACATGATAATTCAACTAATGGGAACAGTATTATACTGATAAAACTCCGTTACCCCGATAAATTTCCGCTACCAAGTTAATAAACAGTTATAATGGTTTATAACTGTCGGTGTGACAATATTTCAAGTTTAAAAATAAAATAATAATTAAATTGTTTCATTTTGCGTTGTCTTTGGAATTTATCTCACCAAATACCACACGACCTCTCTGATTTTCTCAGATAAACTTTTATTTTTAAGCAATCATTATTTTTGCTTTTAAGCAAAATCACTGAAGCAAACTGACATCAGGTAAAACCCCTCCTCCTTCGGAGTCGGGATTTACCTTGCAGTTTGCTTTTGTGTTTGTAGCTAAACAAAAAAATTCGTGCAAAATAAAAATTTATCGATAAAATGTCTTGTGATATTACTTCTGATTAAATTGAAGCTAGCTTTTATATGCATTGAACCTTTTGAAGGCATAATTAGCCGGATAATTAGTCGCAGAAGCAAGATACTTACATGTTTTTTACCTTTGCTAAGTAAAAAAACAACAAATGAATGAAATAATCTTGACGTATATCCCTCGTGCTAAAGAATTGATTAAATTTGATGTCTGGCTTATTTATAAAATTTTGCCTTTAAAACAGTATTGTCGTAGGTAATAATTTAAGATAAAATCAATTTTTTTCAAATTATGTACTCAAACACTTTTTAAGCAAAATTTATTGCATAAGCCAGATATATCAAATTTAATCGATTAAATTCTTAGCGCTCAGGATATAACTATTGAATATTATGTAAATCTATTATATGAATATACCTATAAAACTAATATACTGCTGGTGGGAGTGAGATTTGTTACACTAACATTGGACGAGTGCAGACATATACAGGGTGTTCAATTTAAGTGTTTCACTATTGTTATCTCGAGAACCGTAAGAGATACGAAGTCAGTTAAATTACCAAACAATTTCTATATTAAAAGACAATTAAAATGAGCATTACAAAAAAAATAAAATTCAACCAGTGGTTCTCAAAATACAGAATTCAACTTTTTAATTTTAAATGAGAACCTACTTCTTTTATTCGCCTATTCGATTCAGCATTTTTATACAGTACAACGATATAAAATGTTTATACCCTTATATAACGAAAAAAATGAGAAAAATGCAAAAGAAAAATTTTCATATTTATTTCTACATGTAATCAGAGTGCCATGACAAAAGCAATTGAATATCTTGTTTTCATCATTGTTTGGGCGATTTAGATGCTTTAAAAAATATTATAAAAATTGTTCAAAATTATTGCCATGCTGATTTATACATAATTCCACCCTTCTGAACATATTACTTCTTACTTTTCTTAAATTTCGGCCGTCTATGTGGGAAATAATATTTTCGATTGCATTTTTTAAATGTTGAATATCTGGATAGATAGTTTTGTAGACTTCATCTTTAACATAACCTCATAAAAAAAGTCCAGGGGATTAAGGTCTGGTGATCTTGCGGGCCACGGAATAGGACCATAAGTACCAATCCACCGATTTGGAAAGCGTTCGTTTAGGTAATCCTTACCTTCACGCGAATTGTGAGCTGGTGCACCATCTTGCTGGAAATAAATGTTTCCCAACTCAGCTACTGGTATGTCTTCCAAAATAATACCCAGCATATTTTGAATTAAATTCAGGTATCTGTTACCACTCAATGTTCCTTCGTACATGTGTACGTAAATATTATCACTGATAATGGCACACCAAACATGTATATTAAATTTTCTGGAAACTTCTCTCGTACAGCAACAGGATTTTCTCGGCTCCAGTAGTGTGTGTTTTTTTCTATTTGACATACCATTATTAGAAAAATTGGCTTCGTCAGTCCAAATAATTGATTTTAAGATATCTGGATCCTCATTTATCAATAAATTACAAAATTCTAATCTTCGCTCACGATCACCGGATGTAAATCGTGAATTTTAATCATTTTGAATGGTCTGTATTTATGTTTCTTTAAAATCCTATGGATCGTGCCCACACTTAAATTACACTCAGCGGCAGTCATTCTAACTGAAGCTGTTGGATTAGCTTCAAAATATGCTAATATATTTATCTCAGCTTCTTGATCTTGTACGTTAACTCGCTTCGATACGAATGCATCCGTATTAGCGCGCAGTGCTAATTCTAATTTTCTAAAATACTGACGACAAGGAACTCGCCGCTCAGGATAACGTTCCCTATACATATTCTTTGCAGCAACAGTATTTTTCAGAGATAATAAGAAAACAAGAAAATTCATAAACGAACTACTTTGACATGTGAGGCAAAACAAAATATTCAATTGTTTTTGTCATGGTACTCTGATTACATGTAGAAATAAATATGAAAATAATAATTTTTCTTTGCAACGCGCTAGCAAAAACGGTTTTCCCGTGTTAAATGCCTATGTAACGGATTTCGAGCGCCACCCGGTATAGCTGCACTTGTCTGTAAGAATAGCTCCGCGCAAGCGCCAGATTGCTTTGATTTTATTGGTGTAGAACGAGAAAGGGGAACTAGCGGAAGGGAAATTTTTACACTAACTGACAAGGATAGGCAATAATGTTTGTAGCAGACTCCTCTTAAGTAAGAGATAGGGCATCAGTAGTATATTTATTTATAAGTATATTATTATATGGTGCGAGTAGACACGTGACTCGAGCGACCTTCAAGTGCTTTGAATCAGCTGATTTGTGTGCACATGTCACTTTGATAAGAGCAATGTCAATTTGAAAAGACCAATGTTTTGGCTTATTTTGATTTAAAACTGCTAAATTGTTAATATTTTATAAATTTCAGACAGTGAAACACACGAACTTAAAAATAGTAACATTTTAACAGTTCAAAATTAAAATAAGTCAAAACATTAGTCTTGTCAAAGTGGCATTGTTCTTGTCAAAATGACAAGCGCACACAAATCAGCCGATTCCAAGTACTTCAAGGTCGCTCGAGTCACGCGTCTGCTCGCGCCCTATAAGACTCGAGAAACCTTGACTTGCTTGGGATCAGCTGATATGTGTGCGCATGTCACATTGACAAATACAATGTCACTTTGACAAGACCAATGTTTTGACTTATTTTGATTTTGAATTAAAAATAACATTTTAGCATTTAACAATCAAAATAAGTCAAAACATTGGTGTTGTCAACATGACATTGTTCTTGTCAAAATGACATGCGCACACAAATCAGCTGATTCTAAGCACGTCAAGGTCCCTCGAGTCACGTGTCTGCTCGCGCCCTATAGGCTCCAACAACGGACAAAAATGACAGTTTTGGCTTGTTTTGGTAACATAACAAGGTTATGTTTTATGTCAGGTCAAAATAGTTTTTCAATTTCTATTTTATAAAATATTTGCAAAGAATGCGAATGATAGGACGTCAAAATTATGTGATACAGTGGGGGATGTAATAATTCTATAACATTAAATGAGGAATAGATGCCCAAGAAAATAACTTTTCAACAGACATCTTCTACTAACATGAAAAATTCTTTTAGGTTTACATATTTTCTAATTGTAAAAGATAATTAACTTATCGTATGATTAAAATTCAAACAATGATTGAAACAATGAATTATATAAAATGTGTATCTGAAGTTAAAATTTCAACAAAATATAATAAAAGAAGCAGAAAATGATCTTAAAATTTTGATACAGTTGTATCATAGAAGGTCTATTTTTGACATAATTTGTCTATTATAGATTTTGTACATATATAATAGCAAAAACCCAAAATAAATCAATATATCATCACAGCCTATTATCCATTGTTGGGTGTGCCAATCTGGCGGATTCATGCAGCCATTTACATTTAATTTAATTTTCATTTAATTCTCATTTATCTTTTTTTAAATGTGTCATTCAAGCAGACATACAAACATTAAATTAAATGAAAATTGAATGCATGTGCATATTGACAGTGACATTGACAAGTATGGTTTGTAAAGTTAATTTAAAAAAAAAAATGTTTAATAAAAGCGATAGTGAGGATGAAGTATTGGCGTTAGCTTTGAATTTATTTATCACAAAAAAAAACAGAAAGAATCAACACCGGAGATTCGCGGTACGTCCAATGAATAGGTGTCGCCAAAAAATGGGGTTTTATAATAATTTGCTGAAATTCATGAAAGAATATGACCATGATAATTTTTTTATATATACAAGAATGACACCAAATTTATTTGATAATTTATTAAGATTAATTGAACCGCATATACAAATAAATACAAATTATATTGCATTGATAACCGTACCCGTGCTTTGCATTTCTGCTCTAATTAAATCCCAAATATTTCTTCTTGCATCCCTATTTTTAAAAAGATCGGTTTTGTCGTAAATGAGTGCAATTAGTCACACTAAATCGACCAATTTATCGTCGTCGAAATTCATTTTTGTTGATTTGTCTCTAACATTTGACAAAATTCCAAACAAAAATTTTGACGTTTTACAACATCGCATGTGCAGTGAATTTTCATTTATATTCAATAGTTGAAAGTTGGTTATCTTATAAATTAAATGAAAATGAGAGATAAATGAGAACATAAATTAAAATGGTGCATGAATGCCTACATTGGTTCACATACTTTTAATTTTTAAATTAAATTAAATGTAAATGTAAATGGCTGCATGAATCCGCCTTTATTGTAATCACTTTCTCGAAATGTCAAAAATGATTGCGTGCCCAAGATCACTCAAGTGGTCGTTAGAGGCGCTGATGCTCAAAATGTGAACATCGCCTATATAACAACACTATAGGGCACGGATGATCACGTGACCTATCATTTGTTTTGTCCCTTTCTCACTTCAGACTCGATCTTCAGCTCTGTCCCATGCTAACTTCAGACTGTACTTTCGACGCAGTGCGCATGCGTCAGTTTGAATAGCTGTCACATTTCTAGCAAGATATCAAATGAGAATCAAATGAAGACAATAAGAATCAAATAAGTTTTTATTGAATTCTTCAATAATATAATATAATGGAAGATAACAATGTGATCTTATATGTATATTCATAAGTATTGCGATCAGGATGCTGTTCGTCTTCATTCTTGCTTAAAAAGCAAATATTACCAACAGTAATTGACAATTTATCAATTTAGGGCTTCATCAACGACGTATCAAATCTGAGTAATCGATAATATGTCAGCAAGTGATATTCTCATAAACATAAACGGCCACGAGCCACAGACGACGTCTCTCTTGTTTTTCACATGTAACCTACCTTGCTACCTACCACACCTACCCTACCTATACAAATTGTCACTTTTTACTTATGTTCAAATATGATTAGGTTTTAAATTACCTCGATAATCGGTGCTTGGTGGGATAGCAAACAGTTTTATATTATAGTCCGACGACAAACTTACAGCCAACAACGCAGTGGCATCGTTTGAAAAAGAATGACAACACTCACAAACAACAGAAAATAACAATAAACGAAATAACAACAAACAAGATAACAAAAAGAAACAAATAATAAAACACTACAATGAACAACACAGTCAATCGTTATATTCACAAGAACCGCCAAATAACGAAATGGCAACAAATTTCACGCTTGCGCAAAATCATTCTTAAAATTTACCGCTAGAAAAATATGGCAGCTATTCAAACTGACGCAGGCGCACTGCATCGTAAGTACAGTCTGAAGCACGTCTGAAGTTAGCATGGGACAAAGCTGAAGATCGAGTCTGAAGTGAGAAAGGGATAAAACATATGATAGGTCACGTGATCTTCTGTGCCCTATACTTCGTTTCACGTATAAAAATAACGTTGGTTTAAATAGGGATATAAATTCAGCCCTTTGATTGGTGAGAATGTAAACCTAGTTTACAAAAATAAAATAAAAAAATATGTCAGTTGTCAATTATCAAATAAAATCTACAGAATTAAGTGATGTTTAACCATGTTATGTTGTAATTTTTAATATTCAAGTCTTGTACATTTTTACAGATAAAACTATTTATTTCACAAATTTAAATTATTTATTTAATGCATGTAAAAACGGTCCGCTCTCAAGCGCCATCTACTATTTTCTTACGTGAAATGAAATGTATGGGTCGATTTTGTTCACATCTGTAAATCTGTAAAAACCTGACAAAAACGCATCTATTTTTGTTGATTAATATAAAATTATACATAAGGGTAGCAGCTTTCGTTGCGATTTTGTTCATTATTTACAAATTTACAGATCTGTAAGATTTACAGATGTGAACAGAATCGACCCAATATAGTCGGTAAAATTTTAACCTACTGAAAACCGATAACATTGCCAACATTGGTCTTATTGACCCGCACTAAATTTAATATAAATTTCGAATGTTTATTTCATTTTTTTATATATTGCTGAAATTTATTAATGTAAAGCCACTATACACCGCTAAAATGAGAAAATGTGGAACTAATGCTTAAACAGAAACAAGTCATTCTATTGGTTCGGCTCCAAAATTATCCTCTTTTGACAAGTAGAATAACTCGTTTTTGTTCAAGAATTAGTTCCATATTCTCTCGTTTCTGCCAACGGAGTATAGGTCTAGTTTTTTGACATTTCTTAAAAAAATAGGAAAATTCTTTGAGCAGATACATACTCGGATTTTGATACAATTACTATTGGACTATAAACAAAAATAATTTACTACGTCAGTTATCAGATTAACTGGAATGGACCTGATACATTTCTATTACACCCTGACGTCATTTGTCAATGCGCCACGCAGTGAAATTCTTATGAACTAGAGATGAGGAGGCATCCTGTTGTCAAGTAAAATGTTCAAATTAAACGACATATATTTATTTTCGATAAAATAGTAATTAACGTATCAAGGGTGTTATAAGGACAATAACGCCTGAGGTCAACAGTACTTTTCGAGGGCCTCTGGCCCGAGATGTGTACGTTGACCGAAGGCATTATTGTCCATTTAACTCCCGTGGTGAGTTCGACGTTTAACGTCCGACTATAATTTTTAATATTCTACGGATTACGGATCAGAAACTTTTAATAAAATTTGCGGAGTAGGTAGGCTATGTATGCTTTTGTTTGTTCTTTAGGCTTTATCCCAGTATCACGGTGTAGTATCTATAGGTGAGAGCACGAGATGCGTTGACATGGCTAAGTAACTGGGAAACAAAGTGGTGCTAACGCGACCCGTTACCATTTGACAGAAAATGTTTTGCTACAAGATGCTCAATAGGGTATGGATCAAATAAAGAGAAATATAGTCTTTTTAAGGTGCCAAATTGTGCAATTTAGCAGCAGCCAGCTACACTATAATCACAGAAACAGGTGCTAAGATAAATTTCTGATTGAAAGGTGTCAATGTCAAGTGCATTTGAGATATGTTGTTTTATAACTTTACTGAAAATATAGAAACGTGTCTGTATGAAATTTGTACAAAATACATACATAGAACTGACAAAAGATAAAAGGTAATGATTGAAAATATAGAATATTATGCATTATATACGAATAATTTAATATTTTAAATATTTTGTGTAAATCCGGGTCGCAACAAAACCTGACATCTAGCGGTACACTGTATGAACTAGCCCAGTTAGTTAGCCATTCATCGTTGCATTGGAATACGTCGTACACTCACCTATAGATACTACACCGTGCCCAGTATCAATATCAATTTATTGACAACATTACCATAGCAACAACTGATTATTTGGTATATAACATACCAGTCGGACGTTAAATTATTTAAACAACACGACTTAATTTTGTCTTTGATTATAAAGAAATTATTATAATTAATTAATTAATTAATTAATATATATATATATATATATATATATATATATATATATATATATATATATATATACCGGGTGTCTTAGGCCGACCGACACATGGGCGATTAACATGTAAAATTAGTTAATTGTGAATAGTATCTCCCCAGTGCAAGATATTAAGATGAAATTTTGCATGCTTATCCGGGGATACTATTTCTATGGATTTCAATTCAAATCAGTCAATTTACAAGTGTAATATTAGAATAAATTAAGAAAAATTGTAGAAGTACCACGAATGTTATTCATATCTTGAAAATAATAGTATCTAAGCAACAGCTCTGATAGAGTAGGGGTAACGTGCGCGCTTCACAATTTAGAGAGTCGGGTTCGAAACCAACCGACAGCAATATTTATTTTTTAATTTTTTCTTTTCAAAATAATTTTTATTATTAATATGTTTTTAATATTTTATTAATATTTAATTTAATAAAGTGGATACATTGTACGTAACAAGATTTATTTATTTAAAAAATATTAAATCGTACCTACTAATTACAACATTAAAATTTAAAAATTATAATAAATATTCAAAATGGCCGCCGTTTTGCGCTAAGCAAAATCCGAGACGATCGTATCATTGCTGTCTCACGTTGCTTAGCTGTCGATTAGAAATAAGCCTACATTCATTCCTTATTGCCGCTTTCAGGTCTTCTAAAGTGGTCAATTCATAATGGCCGTAAATTTTTGATTTTAAATGACCCCAAAGAAAAAAATCTAAGGGGCTTAGATCAGGAGACCTTGCCGGCCAATTAATTGGTCCATTTAAACCAATCCAAGAATCTGGAAATGAATTGTCCAAATATTCTTTGACAATTTGCACGTTATGCGCTGGACACCCATCCTGTTGAAACCATATCCTCTCCATATTTAAGTCTGTAAGTCTAGGCCCAACTACTGTTTCCAATAAATCTAAATATTTTGGACCGTTCAATGTCCCTTCAATAAAATATGGTCCAATAATGTGTGATCCCAAAATTCCCGCCCAAACATTAACCTTCTGGGGATATTGGGTTCTTGATAAATTTTGAAGAGTTGGTTTATCTTTTGACCAGTGGCGAAAGTTTTGCACATTCGGTTCGTTATGAAGAGTAAATGTGCATTCATCGGTATAACAGAGGGAGTACAAAAAGTTTCTGTTTTCATTGGCTTTATCCATAATTGTTTCACAATAAGTTGCTCTTCTTTCTTCGTCGCCGTCTCGCAATTCTTGATGGTTACCTACTTTGTAACTTCTAAATCCATTTTTCTTAAGTATTCTAGCAATTTTTGTTCTACTTATTCCACATTCCATTTGTAAACTTCTTAAACTAATAGTAGGCTCCACTTCAACCCGCGCAATTATTATTTCTTCAAATTCATTTTCAATTGGTTGTATTTCCTGCTTTGTGTGATTAGCAACACACCCAGTTTCTTCAAATCTGTTAATAATACGCCTTACACGGGATTTATTAACTACTTTTTCTGGATTTTCGGCAGAAAATACATCAGCAGTTTGCTCATCAGTACAGCACAGTCAAGGATGTAGAATGACTGAGGTGGTAAACAACAAATTCAAACAAACGGGCCACCGCCAGAAGGCCAACCACACATTTGTGGCTTCAGCCACATTGCTTCACGATTTGAAGCTAAAGATGACGTCGCCACGGAGATGGATAAAACCTTCTGCGTGGACTACCGTAACCCGTTTGTTTGAATTTGTTGTTTACCACCTCAGTCATTCTACATCCTTGACTGTGCTGTACTGATGAGCTCTAACAGAGCGAAACACGTGTCTACAGCTGCTTTATTCACATGGCTGATTTACCCGATATCTTCTTGTTAGTTATCCTCTTGCAGCCGAGTATCATCGTTTTGATTTTTATATATATATATATATATATATATATATATATATATATATATATATATATATATATATATCCTCTTCCTCTTGTTTTAAAATATTCATCATAAACGCTTTGTGTGAATTTATTTACTAAAGTGTTAACAATTATTCGAAATATCAGTCAAACTGTCTGAGATTACGAGTAATTGTTAACACCTTATTCACATCACAGTCAAGAAATTTCCCACATTCTTTTAATAAAGTTAAGTTTTTACCAGAGTTTTTACTTTCTGCCATTTGCAATTTTATTGTAACTGGCCTCCTCAATACGTAAATAAGCTACTGCTCACTACATATGTATGTCATTTTTGTCTATCTCTCTCTTTTAATGTAAAAGGCAAGGTCCATAGTAGTTTTTAGTATGCAATTTAAAATAACACACTGTAAATATGTAAGAATATAACTTATTTTACAGCATGAAAGATTAATTACTTTAGAAAGGTTACAGATGATGTTTAATTGCAATTAAAAAAATATGTAGATGCCAAAACTAAAAACTGTCAAAATAACCCGTGTGGCGGACTTAGTGTTTATTAATTATCTGAAGTTAAAATGATGCCAATGAATTAGTAATTAATGTAATGACATATTTATTTATCATAGATCAACATGTGTCCCGTGTTTGGTCTGACTTAACCCCATCCCGTTCCCCGGGGTTGATGTCTCCACGAGCGCATTCTCCAACACGACGGTATACGGCTGGTGCCGGCTATTCGGCACGCACTAGGCGTAAAGAAAAAGATGTTTTTAGCACCTTCAGTGCAGATTCTGGTAACGTGTACGATTTCCCGGATACTTCTAGCCTTGGACACAGTCACCATGGTGGTCATAGTTCCGCCATTGTCAAGAGTAAATCCATGCCAGAAGAGGCTTATCTTCAGGATAGATTTGTCAGGCAGAGTGCTAGCAGAAGGTACAGTAACAGTATACATAAATTCTTTTATTTGTAATATCATGGGATATTCTCATTGTTGTATGAAAGACCGAAAATTGCACTATACGACTCAATGTGCATATGGGATTTTTCATCATATCCTATACAGGGTCTCCAGGATAACTTTTCCAACATGGGGATCTCGAGAACTATAAGAGATACGAACTCGTTTATATTAGACAAAAGTTGCCGCATTAGGAGACCATTTTAATGGTGTTTTGATATTTGAGAAAAAATACATAGGTTACTAGATATTGGCGAAATTGTAAATTTTGCAGTTTTTCAATTTTGAAAATGTCTTCCAAATGTGAAATAATACTGGATTTTAATTTGCACATCTTAAAGGCATTTTTTTATGTTCTTTCGAATGGTGATGCTCAATTTTTTTATTAGTTTTCGAGTTATGATGTCAAAGTTTTAATTTTTATATGGACGCCATATTGGAAAGTTGCATCATTGAAAAGAGATTTTGTTTAGCTTTCCAATCATGTGAAATTTGTCTATTTTGTCTAAACAAATGAAATCATCAGTCAGGTATTATCATTGTTTAATTTTAGGTTTATAATATTTATATTCTTTAATATTTCTAATGTATATAAACATTGAAACATTTTTTTTTTATTTCGTTATAAATATCATTGCCAGCTATGACGTCCAAATAAAATATTAAGACTATAAAATTTTGAGAACAAATTGAAGAAATTATCAATGAAAATAATTAAATTGTTATTTCCAATTTCCCATAAATTTAGAAATTGTTGTATTATCCTTGTTTTAAACAAATGAAAATAGACAAATTACACAACTTTGACAGCATAAGTCAGTGATAAAAAAATTTGAGCATCGCCATTCCAAAGAACATAAGAAAGTGCCTTAAATATGTGCAAATTAAAATCCAGTATTATTTAACATTTGGAAGATACCGAGTGATTCAGAATGATTGAAGGTTCCGCCTCATTCTGATTTTTTGTTTGCCGCATCGTTGTGATAGTGAAATACGATTGCACATTGCATTGGCGTACATATTTCCACTCATTTTCCTCATTCCTCACAGGAAGAACATATACTTCCAAAATAAACTTGTCATGTTCTTCCATAAACAACCGGTTTACTGCTGCGCCCATATACTTTGCATGGAGGCGGCAGTAAACCGTAGACGCAAAGTAGCGAAACGAACAGACCTACTATATAGCACCAGTAGTGGAACCACGCCGAATCGATATTGCATTGACTTGGACAAGTGATAGCGATAGCTTCATGTCAAGGCAATACAAATTTGATACTATACCAAATCGTTATATAGGTCTTTCCATCTGAAGAGACACCTGCGCGAAGTACGCATTTGCGTCTTAAAAAGAGAGGCAAATATGAGTAACAAGGAATACTACGCTACTCTCTGTTCTGCGTAACATCAGTTTCAATTTTCCTCATTCTGATGTTGACATCGCTTAGATTCACATCGCGCTCAGTTCTGCATTTTGACATTTGACCTACTCGTTTTGTTATTTGTTTGTATGTTTTCGTGGTATATTCACATTGTTATTGTTTTTTGTTTGTTTTGGCGGTATATTTGTTTTTGTTATTGTTTCTTGTTTGTTTGCAATATGTAATTTATCGATTTTTTGCATTTTCATGAATATTTAAATAATACTGTCAATAACATAATTTAAATTAAAATTTATTAATATTTTCATAACGTTTGCATTTAGAAAATAATAAACTAAAAACTGTTCATTTATGAATGAAATAGCGTATATACAGTGTATTTAACTGGTGTATTGCAATATCGGTACTTCAGTTCTCGCACCGCTTTGGTAGGTTGTGTAGTATATCATATAAGCACCGCCTCTACACGCAGGCCAGGTGTCTCTTCAGATGGAAAGACCTATAGTAAAATCGACATACCGTTCGGGTATTCACGGAAAATATTTTAAGTATACATACCATTCTAAAAACATCGGTGTGTATGTTGCTTCGCGCGTGCGCAGATGTGTAGTGACAGTTATTTAACTGTCAAAGATTCTATAAATTTTAAAGTTAATATTTACTGTACCTAGATAAAATGCTACCAGCTAATATTTAGTTGCTTCGTAGAAGTCAAGTGAGAGAAAGGCAACGAAGTTTAAAAGAATTTATTAAAATTAGACGTGAAATGCGAAAACAGCAATCCATTCGTTCTTGATGCTTTTTGAATATTTATTTCGTATTACAGTCTTACAAAAAACTTAGAGTTAAATTTTATCAATGGGCTAATTCCCCATATGGCTTTTAACAATAATCCAAAATAGATACCACCCGAAATGAAAATTTTCACTGCTCTTTCATTTTACGCAACAGAAAGTAATGAAAAATTAATTGATATGTTTTAATATATCAGTGAGTCAATAGTCTGTTTCAAATTGCAACAGAAATGTTTGTTTCATTATATGCAGGCACTTAAGAAACCAGTACATAAAATTTTCATACGTGGATAAAGAAAAAATTAAGATTAAATTATTATTTATGCAAAAAAAATCATTTTCCTGGAGTCATCGGTATGGGAAATATTTTATTATTAACTACTATCCACTACCGCAGGTGAACCGTCATTCGTTTTTGGTCCATCTAATAATTTATACTTTTTACTGTCAATACATAAATAATTTGATCAATATTATAATTTTGAGACGTAACTTACAAACACAACTATGAGGTTAGGAATATTATTTTTAAATTTAAAGAAGAAAAAAATTCTTACTTTGTGTCAATCTTTTAATAATGTAGCAAACTTTGTCGACGTAAACACTATTTAACTTAATTTTAAACAGATTTACAATGATTGCTACTCAAGCGACAACTTTCAACCCCTTGGCAGCATGTCAAGTCAATCTAGATAATTTTTTGTCAATGTCAATTACGTGTGGTACCGGAAAATTTTAAACTATGATGGGGATGGGGGGTACAAGAAGAGAGGGGAATATGTCAATGTCGATTCGGCGTGGTTGCACTACAGATATTCGTTAAAAATGGCTGTATCATTGTCAGTATTTTGTTTCAGATCTTCCAGCAAGAAAACTCTCACCGATCTGACCGATAGTGGTGTATCTGTAGTTTCTGATACTCCTCCGATGCCGCACTTAGGTATTCCAAGTACAGGGAAAGATACTCGCGTAGTTACATGGTTGATGGAGTCAGACCGGCCAGCAAGATCACACACACACAGCGAGTTGTCTGGAGGTGGAGGCTCCAAACACCGACATCGAAAAGGTTATGCGCATTCGCATTCACGTTCTTCAAGTTTGGAACGTGGCAGCGCCGCCAGTAGTGGTGGAGACAAACCGGCTGATGTTACGGCCACGCAGCTTGAAGAAGCTAGAAGAAGGTTGATGGAAGATGATAGAAGGCAGCGGCAACGGTGAGAAAAATAAAATAATATATCAATCTTTTATACAAAAGTGAAAGTTTGACGTCTATAGAAATCTACACCGTTTTACATATCGCCGTCAAATTGTATAGATATGTTCTTTAGGATTTCGGTCATGTCGTAGAAGTAGTTGGTATTCAAAATTTTGAATAGTTTTTTGTATAATTTAATTTACAAAAGAAAAGCATTGGCATGGGTTTCGATAGCGGCGCTAGCGTTACTAATGACCGAGATTCGGGAGTATTCGCAAAATATAAAAACGCGAGTATGAATAGTCACCAAATTTTGCAATTTATTGACTATCACAATCTCTTTCGTTTTGTTTTGATGTCTGACGGTTGTTCATTGCTGTGTTATTGTGTGTTCGTCAACCGTGCATTTATATAACTTATGAATTAGTTTTGTTTCGTGTCTGACATACTGGACAGCTCAAAACGTCAAAATTTGGTAATTCTTAATTATTTAGTAAATACATAATTACTTAAAGTTGTTAAATAGGTTATAAAGTCAAAATGGAATAAATAATATACCTGCTTTACATATTGCCATTGTAAACTTGGCTTGCTTTTAGACCAATCAGAAAGCTGGAATCGTAAGCCCTATCTTACTCCTAAGTCTATTCTTATCTGAAATACAGTATAGTAATAATTAATAATTAAATATTTAAACATATCGCCTTATAAATAAGTTTTTAAACTCAGTTTTGTATACACAGTCAACGAAATAAAGTGAACAATGTGAACTGTCATCTGTCAAATCGCAAAAAGCAAATAATTTGATTTTAAATAGATAACGTAAAACCTAGAAAATACGATAAAGACAGAAATTAAATTATTATAATTATTAAGTGTCAAATGTAAACAAACAGGTGGCCGTGTTTAACTTGTCTCTTTCTATGAAAAACGTTTTGGGCACGTATGTCGAGACCTAATTCGCACATAGTTGGTACGCCATAATGGCAGGAAGAAAATATTGCAAGAGTAAACATTTTTTTCTCCGGTATTTAAAAAAAAATCAAAATATAAAAATTAAAACGCTTTAGATTTAAAAATATTTTGTCATAAATACATCAATAATTCGAAACTCCCCCATTATTAATAATTTTATATTTAACTATAGGCGATGTGCACATTTTGAGCGTCAGCGCCTCTGACGGCTACATTGGCATTTTTGATTACCGAATCAATTTTGACATTTCAAGAAAGTTATACAATTTACAATTTTATTTTGAGTTGTTGCTATTGTATATGAATATTATACATCATAGTATATTGAAATGAATAAAGAAAATATTTAAAATGCTATATATGTGATTTGACAATCAAAAAAGTCAAAATACCTGCGAAGGTACTGTGGCAGAAAATATAATTTTTCTCATAATATGTGTGATTTTTGTAAACCATTTTATCATATTTAAATTTATATTATAATTTATAATATTAGTTAAATGGTACAAGATGCACAATACATGGAAATTGAGATTAAAAAATTGGAAAACTTGAATGATTGGAAAGAAGAAAATTTCTACATATCACGATATCAGTGTATGATGTTAGCATCTTTCTTTTATATTCGCAATGAATGAAGAAGATTCTTCATTGAAAATATACGAGGCTCTAAGTGGAATCAGTTGCACAACGTCGGAAAAGAAAATACACGAAAAATACGAACCATGTGAATTTCTGTCTTTAACATTAACATTACATGTACAAAATCTATAATAAATAGACGAAATATGTCAAAAATAGACTTCTATTTCATACAACTGCAAGTATTATACAATTTTAAGACAATTTTCTGTTTCTTGTATTATATCTCGTTCAAATATTAACTTTAGAAACACATTTTTATATAATTCGCATTCAGACGACCATTGTTGGAATTTTATTCATACGATAAGTATATTTTACAATGAGAAAATATGTACACCTAAAAGAATTTTTCATGTTAGTAGAAGATATCTGTTGAAAAGTTATTTTCTTAAACTATTATTCACGAAAGATGACTATTCAATGTCATTTGTGAGCCGTCTGATATAATATTACTTGCAGATAACTTCATTGCATTTCGTTTGCATAGGCGTGCAACATGAAATATTCATGGACACATTTTGACTGAAAAAATAAAAATAATTCATTTGAAAATTACGTTTCTTTCTAAATAATGCCTTTCTGAAAGATTTATGTTCTTCACTGTTTTTGCAAAATACGAAAACATAGACTTAACTTATAAACCAAGGAATAATAATTTAATTTAAACGTCAACGCCACTGGATAAATATTAGCACAGAGGGCAGTGCAGTAGATAATTAGGTATCTGTAATTCTACGACATACGGCATTATTATTTATAGTGTGTTAGAAAGTAATGCCACTATTTACGTATATCTGTCACACTACATAAATTAAATAGACATAGGTCAAATAATCTTTCGCTTGCTAATATAAAATGTTGCTAAGCTACTGCTATAAAGTGATGTGTATTCTTTCATCGAACAAATGACCTTGAATAGCCATCTTTCGTGAATAATAGTGTATAAACTATTATTCACGAAAGATGACTATTCAAGG
Organism: Harpalus rubripes; assembly: GCA_963082715.1. NCBI lineage: Eukaryota > Metazoa > Arthropoda > Insecta > Coleoptera > Carabidae > Harpalus > Harpalus rubripes. The sequence continues at coordinate 31,871,249 of OY720456.1, forward strand.
TCATTTGTGAGCCGTCTGATATAATATTACTTGCAGATAACTTCATTGCATTTCATATGCATAGGCGTGCAGCATGATATATTTATGGACACATTTTAACTGAAAAACAGAGTAATTCATTTGAAAATTATGTTTTTTCTAAATAATGCCTTTCTGAAAGATTTATGTTCTTCGCTTATGTTTTTGCAAAATACAAAATCATAGACTTAACTTATAAACCAAGGAATAATAATTTGATTTAAACGTCAACGACACTGGTAATTATTAGCACAGAGGGCAGTGTAGTAGATAGAATTAGGTATCTGTCACACCACATAAAATAAATAGACATAGGTCAAATAATCTTTCTCTTTCTAATAAAAAATGTTGCTAAGCTACGGCTATAAAGTGATGTGTATTCTTTCTTCGAACAAATGACCTTGAATAGTCATCTTTCGTGAATAATAGTATACATCTGTTCCTCATATAATCTTCTAGGAAATTTATAAAATTTGATACTTCAATCGGTAATTTTGTAAGAATTATTACATCCCCCACTGCATCACATAATATTTGACGTCCTATCATTCGTATTCATTGCAAATATTTTATAAAATAGAAATTGTACAATTATTCTGACAAAACATAACCTTGTTATGTTTCAGTGAGTAACCATTTTGTCATTTTTGTTCGCTGTCGGCGCTGACTACTTTTGTGCACACCGCCGATACCCTTTACTATACCTCGTTTCACGTAAGAAAATAGTGTTGGTTTAGATAGGGATATAAATTCTGCCCTTTGATTGATCAGAATGCTAACCTAATTCACAAAATGAAAAATATATCACCTGTCAGTTGTCAGTTATAAAATAAAATCTGCAGAATTAAATGATGTCTAGCCATGTTTTGTTGTAATTTTTAATATTGCAGACCTTGTACATTTTTACAGTTAAAAATATTTATTATTGACAAATTTTGGTTTCACAAATTTAAATTATTTATTTAATGCATGTAAAAACGGCCCGCTCAAGCGCCATCTACTACTACTAACGTGAAATGAAGTATAGGAAGAGTAAAGTCTAGATAAAATATTTACAATAAATTTAAGTTATTGAACTTTCAGTCTAAATTAATATTACACACTTTGTTTATGTAAAACTGTCTGTTTTTAAATAAAAGAGATTATAGGGATAGGATAATGACTAAATGTCGTGGCGGACAACTACGGCGAACCAAAGATGCCGCATACGTCAACGTATTGCGGGCGATTTAACTAAAGATAAATTTTATATCGTTTGTACAAAAAAATACGCTATATTTTATTACTTTCATTGCATTAATAGTAATATTGCATGTATAGTAATGCAGTAATGTGAAAAAATTATTACATTTCAATATGACTAAACCGAATGAAATGAATATTTGTTACATGATGTCCGGTTAGTAAGAATGTTGTTGAAAGAGTGAGTGATTATTGTTGTTGTTTTTATTATTATTACTATTATTTTCAGGTTTGTACTAACCCACTAAGTGGGACATGCGGATTTTATGTATGTTATATGTATTAATAATTATTAACTGAAGAACACCAAAGTGTTCAGTTCAGTTTATAAAATGTAGGCTATGTGTAAAGTTTGTAGCTTATTACCTTGCTCCGTAAAAATGTTTTAGGTTAGGGGGCTTCCAAGATTATTTGATTTTTTATATGTTAAATCTTTAAAAAAATCACTTTTTTCGAGACTTCTCTTGACGATGATTTGTGTGGTAGACATCACTTTTAAATTTTTAAAATAAAACGATAAACAAATATAACAAGCTTAAGATTTAAATTTTCATTACGTTAAATCTGCATTTTCCCTGAGGAAAGCAGGTTGGCTGCCGAAACGTCGGATTTGTATTAAAACAAGTTTCAACAAATTTTCAAGACTGTTTTTCTCCGCTTTTACCTTCATTCATTTATCCAGTAAGGAAATACCAAACTACATGATAGTGTTAGTATTATTATTATTATTATTATTATTATTATTATTATTATTATTATTATTATTATTATTATTATTATTATTATTATTATTATTATTATTATTATTATTATTATTATTATTATTATTATTATTATTATTATTATTATTATTATTATTATTATTATTATTATTATTATTATTATTATTATTATTATTATTATTATTATTATTATTATTATTATTATTATTATTATTATTATTATTATTATTATTATTATTATTATTATTATTATTATTATTATTATTATTATTATTATTATTATTATTATTATTATTATTATTATTATTATTATTATTATTATTATTATTATTATTATTATTATTATTATTATTATTATTATTATTATTATTATTATTATTATTATTATTATTATTATTATTATTATTATTATTATTATTATTATTATTATTATTATTATTATTATTATTATTATTATTATTATTATTATTATTATTATTATTATTATTATTATTATTATTATTATTATTATTATTACTATTATTATTATTATTATTATTATTATTATTATTATTATTATTATTACTATTATTATTATTATTATTACTATTATTATTATTATTATTATTATTATTATTATTATTACTATTATTATTATTATTATTATTATTATTATTATTATTATTATTATTATTATTATTATTATTATTATTATTATTATTATTATTACTATTATTATTATTACTATTATTATTATTACTATTATTATTATTACTATTATTATTATTACTATTATTATTATTACTATTATTATTATTACTATTATTATTATTATTACTATTATTATTATTATTACTATTACTATTACTATTACTATTACTATTACTATTACTATTATTACTATTATTATTATTATTATTATTATTATTATTATTATTATTATTATTATTATTATTGTTATTATTATTATTATTATTATTGTTATTATTATTATTATTATTATTATTATTATTATTATTATTATTATTATTATTATTATTATTATTATTATTATTATTACTTTTATTATTATTGTATTAGAGCATAAAGTGATACTTTGTCGCTTGTGAAAGAAGTTGACGCGCGACGTCACATTATTAAATAATTTTCAATTTCACTTTTTTAATAAAATATTTTCTAATTAATCATTATTCTAGTTTAGTTATAACATATTTAAGGTTAATAATACGCAATATATTTTTTTGCCTTAGAGACTCCCCATTGTAGAATCCATTTTTTATTTGTTTATAATTATTATACGGACATAAGTTTGTGAAATGAATGTGTTAAAAATAAATTATATTTTCCGTAGGGGAAGCAGTAAGTCCTCACATATGCACGACTCGTTGTCAAACCAGTCAACGCTGAAGAAGTCTGCAAGTCGATCACGACCCTCTATGCAGATGAGCACGCCCGCCGTACCACCCAGCGAACTCACTGAGTTCACCACCGTTGTGTTCTCCTTCTGTGAAGAACAGTTCCCCTACCGCACCAAAATCCCCGGTACCAAGATCACTCTCCGACAATTCAAGGAATACTTGCCTAAGAAGGGAAATTACAGGTAAATTGCAGGTCAACATTTCTTCATATGACAAATAAATTTAAACTGTGGTGCACTTTATGATTAATACGCGCGTTTAGTGATGAAAGAAGTCATACGAGTATATTTAAAATTAGAATCGTGTAAGTGAAATTGATTAGTAAAGGAAATTAATGAATTTCTATTTTGTCAGATACTTCTTCAAAACAGAGTGTGAAGAACTGGACAATCAAGTAATCCAGGAAGAAATCATCTCTGACTCGGATCTTCTACCACTATGGGAAGGTAAAATAATGGCACAGGTGAAACCCATCGATTGAAGACATTCTCCCTAACCAGGCAGGCCTTCACATCATTTCTATTTGTTTCATCCGAGTTTAAGATAGAAAAAGTGTGTGGTTGAATGTTCGACCTTTCACTAGAGTGTACGTAAGCGTTAGCAAAATTTTATAAATGAAAGAAACTTGCCAATATTTTTACAGACATACATTAGTGCAACTACATTACAATCAGGTGCGTAACATGTGCCTTCAATTTTTAAGTGACTTGTTAGCTACTTATTTCATCCATATTATTTGTTCCTCATTATTTCGTTGTATTTATTTGGCGATTTTTATTTAATGTTCCAATAATATTATATGTGCACTTAATGTTTATATTTAAAAAAATAATTCTATAAGCAATCCAAGCAAAACACTTTAATAAAAAAGAACACTGAAAATAATATTTAGAAAACAGCAGAATAAAAATCGTCTAACAGTTTTCCAGAATAGTTTAATAATTTATTAAAACTATCCGAAAATATTTTTAGATTGACATAAGTTGATAAAATCAACAATTACTAATTTTAAACTGCTCGTGGCAGCTCTTCAATGCAAAAATATTATAATTATATTTTTATTATGATAATAGTTTATGTAGATTTTTTTTTCATATACCTCATGTATTTTTGTAGTTTCATAGTATTAACACATCACTTAAATAAAAGTGGACCATTGTTTCAGTTCAAAATTTAGTCGAAATTTTTGAGAACTCTGGTTGATAAAAACTCGTTTCATATTGTTACATTTCACGAGATCTTTATCCATAAAATTGCACTGTTATTGGAGTTGTTATCAGCTGGATACTTCTCTGTTTTGTTATAAATGAACAGTTTGTAATTAATACTGTATATTTTATTTTATATTTTAGATAATTCCAATTTGTAAAATATACAATATAGTTAATTTTATGAAGAGTCGATTGTTTTATTTTAAGAAATAATATTGAAGGCAAACAATTTTTCATAAAATCTACTTTAAATATAAAGCGAAACTTTTAATAATATAAGAATGATAAATTTTGTTAGGTAATTTGTATAGAGTATAGACTTTATTTTTGAGTTTGCACGGATTTATTTATATATTTAATATGAAATAAGCATTTTAGAAATATACAGAGTGTGTTCAAAAATTACAGTGACTGATTGAAACTATTATATTATATTATTTAATATTAATTCTTTATTTAAAATGAATATTCACTGATTTTTTGATCACATTATTTGTTAATTTCAATGCTCTTAAACTGAAATAATTTTTTTATTCATGATTTGTGTAAATGTGTCGCAACTGTAGCTAGTTTTATATATCAACGAAAACAACTATAATTTATTCCACATTCACGCAGTGAATTGCTGAATTATACATAAGATTTCTCTTAAAGTCACAAATGATTGCAGTATTTTTAATATTTTTATTAATTAACCTGCGAAAATGATTCATAAATTCCAATACAAGTGCCATAAAAATATGGATTTAAATTAGGGATAGCCTATCTCAATGCCTCTGTAGATTTTCAAGTGTTCTGCACATTTGAAGGCTGAATATCATTTACGTGTAAAAATCGCTTCCAATTTGTAAACGAGAATATGACAACGGCAATAATACGAGGAGCGTTAATATATTTAACCACGAATATACATACAGATATATAACAATGTTGAACAAATAAAAATATTTTTTCAATATTGTTGCAAATTTATAAATAAATTCCTGGTTAAATTTCATCTCTCTTTGTACGTATTTATTTCACATTGTAAAAGTTAGTTTTATAATGACCACATATTGTGTGAATATGAACGGTAGCAAGACATTAACTGCGACAGAATATAATTTTTCTCTGTACATTGATCACATTGTATATATATCTCATAACACTTTTTGTATTCATCACAATCACTTGACATCTCCATTACGTTTAAATTAAAAAGATTAGTATTTTCTAAGATGTGTGTTATTATATATCCTTAATGTCAATAAATGCAAGGTGTTAGTACGTATTTGAAAGGAGGGATTGAGTGACTGACTGCTATGTGTTTGTGGATGGAGTGAAAATGGCGAAGGTGAATGGGTTTGTATATTTGGGTAGCATGCTGTCGAGGGATGGACGAACTGATTGAGAAACTGAAAAATGAGTGCGGGATGATAGGTACTGAGTGCTCTGGATACGTTTGCACGAAATGAGAGTGATTTGTCGTGGAAATGAGGTATTTACGTAGTGTATGTGGACATGTAAGGCGAACGCGTGAGAAATAAGTGTATGAAGTATGTATGGTATTGTTAGGAAGAATATTATTAAGAGAGTAGGGTGAATCAGTTGAGATGATTTGATCATATGAAGAGAATAACTAGTGAACAGCCTGTAAAGCGCATAATGTTGAAGTTGATTGCGTGGTCGTTCATTGTGTAAGTGGATGGATGTGATTAGTAGTATGCTAAAGGAAAGAAAGTTTCCCAGTACGAATGTGGCCGTGGCGAAAGAACTGTGGTTGGATAGGAAAGGATGACTGCAACATGAAGGGTTTGTTTCGGGTTCATGCTAACCACGATGTGGGATAAGCGTGAATTTATGTATGTATAAAATTGAAGGTACAGTGCAAAGATGTGAAAGCAGACAGGTGGCAAATAAGCCCACCTGCCTGCCCGTTGCCTAGAAACCATCTGTTGTAAGTGAAACAGTCGGGCATGAAATCAGCTATCATGAAGTTCATTTAAAATTATTGACATCAGAATTCAGTATGACAGAACAAACTGATGAGGAATTATTAAAAGGTAACAGGATACGCCACATATTAATTAATGAAGACTATGTATGTATTAAACTTTCCTTCCATAAAGCTTGTATTGTTTCTTGTCAGCTGTCAAGGAATCGTTAATGAGAGATGGACGTTTACATAAATTCAAAGCAGAACTTCGTGCAGCAGTAACATCAGTTTTAAATAAATCTACTCCGATTGAAAAACCGGAAATTCCAGTAGAGACGCGACTTATAAATGAACTTATACTAGAATATTTAGAATGGAATGGTTATAGATACACAGAACAAATTCTTTTATCCGGTAAGTACACGATTTTATAGTTGTTTTATGTAATTAACAAATATGCTACACTTTTTATTAGAATCTGGACAAAGTGAAAGAATGACAAGAGAAGCATTATCTGCTCAAATGGGTGTTTTAGATGATAATAAAACATCTAAAATTCCACTTTTGTACTTTATGGTAGCGGACTTTGAGAACAAAGAATCTAATCCATCATAGGAATGCTGATTAAATTATTGTTAGTTATAAGAGCAGAATATTTTTAAATGCCATCGTTATATTAATATATCTTGTATATATTTATTATATTCATGAAGAAATGGAATTATTACAATAAATTTATATATATTTTTAATAATTTGTTTTTAAATTAATTCATCTATGTAACGTGTACAAATCTCAACATCTTACACTTGTGGTTTCTTGGTAACGTGTTAGTTACACATAAAATTTTCGGTAAAATATATTCTAAATTTTTGTTCATAATGAGTAGCGATAATTCAGATGAGCTAAATTATGACTGCAATTATAACATGTTTCTGGCCAAAACACTCTTACAAAATCAAAATTCTCCAATGAGTGTCCAAGGTATAATCTTATATTTTCTGTATTTCATTTTATTATATAATTTTTTACAGACCGATCGTTAGCTGTCAAGTGGATACGAAAATTATCAGTGAGCAATAATAACATACCAGAAATGAAATTAAGAAATGATTTCATGTACTACTTAGTTCTAAATATTCAAAATAATAAATTAAAGGCCCCATTTACGAATGAACCACCATTAGGTACTATTATGGAAATTGCACATATGCTGGTATATAATTATATAATGAGAGTTTATTTAGAATTAGTGATCTATTGTATTTTCAGCCTCAAGGAACCGACGCTGCTGCGGAATTAGAATCGTGTGCAGCTTGGGGAGGTTCACCGGAAGCTGGAAAGGGCCAGCAGCCGTTTTTATATACAAACTCGCCGGATGGAGGAGCTTTTCTTGCCTCACAGCCGATTCCACGATGTGGTGCTTTTTGCTATCTGGCTGTTATTAGTAAATCAAATACTTAGGAATTAATCCTATATACTTTTCTTTTTGTAGTCAAAGGAATAATAGAATAGTTATTTTTACTTGAATATATTAATATTAGCGAAAGTAACATGACTTTATATATGTTTAATATTTTAATAAAAAAATACGTTTTATTATCAATCGTTAAATTCAACAGTATTGTTTTATTACATATGCTTTCAATAATAATCCATTTCTCATTTAAAATCAAACTGATACATAATAGTGGAATTCTTATAATTTTATATAAAAATGTTAAATATTAAAATAGATAAAATAAATTTTTATCTCTATCCATGAATATTATGACAAAAGAAAATTTGATAGACGGGTTTCAAAATAGGTAGTACATTTCCAAAAATGTAATTCTAAATTATTATTTGTGATTAAAATGGCTGTAATTGTGGCTTTAACTTGGATAAATCTGACCATAATCTTGGCATCATTATTTATATCGGATTCAACTAGTAGTTAATTTTTAAATTTATAAATAACCATGAGCATTAAACCGAGACCTAAAAAAAATGTTGGGTTTGGGACTGCCCCAACAGTTCCTAAGTTTCGTAGAAGCACTATTGCTACCGGAGAGGACTTGCCAGCCCTTAAAAGAATCTCGAAAGAAATTAGAGGCCAAAATATTAATTTAGAAGATTTCATTTTGCTTGTTGGGCCTCACACGGGAGACAAAGGTAAGTTTTCATTTAGTCCAAAGAAAAATATTTAAAAATAAAAAAAACATGTTTTTAACTTCTAGGAGCTATGTTGACTAAAGTAATGAATGAAGACTTGTCCGCCTTTCGAAGAATGGTTATCAGAATTTACGACACAATGACGAAAGATGCAAGTGACGTAATGGCAAATACACAAATAGAACTTGGTCAACTATATTCAGAAAGACAACGAGTACTAGTGGATAATATGATACGATCTCTTCAAATTATTAAAGACTACGTTCCTGATTTTGATTTCCATAGATATTTTCAAGATCCAGAACAATATCTCAGTACTTTGTACAAACTTGCTGAAGTAAAATATAATTGTATGATTCATTTCAATTTTATATATATATATTTTTTTACAGGCTCCAGATAATGAAGAAGTAGAAGCAGCAAGGAGACAATTAGCTTATCACAGACTTCAGTGGCTGCAGTCAGAAGGAGAAAGATTGCAAACAGAAAATACTAAATTAGAAAAACGATTAAGCGAATTGAAAAAAATAAAACATAAGCAAATTGCAGAATCTATTAGGAAGGAAAAAGAAGCAGAAAAGAAGAGAGAACAATTAGAACAAAAACAAGAAGAGATGCAGGATGAGTAAGTCATATATTTTGTATTAATTAAAAAACATAACGATAATATTTTTAGACTTGAAGTATTATGTGACGAACTACATGAAGCAATAGTCACCGAAGAAAAGAAAACTATGAACGTAAAGAAGGAAAAGAGTGTAAAGATCTTAGCCAAAAAATCAAAGACAACACAATCTATACCTGGTACTTCTCAAAGAAGAGAACAACAATGGAATGTAAAGACAGCAACTGAGTACAACAAAGCGAAATTCATGAGTGAAACAAAAGGTATTAAATTTTTATTTTAACTAACAATCTATATATTTCTAATTCAATTTTCAGCAACTTCTGAAGCAAGTATTTCAAAAACACTCAAGACTTCTAGTAAAATACAAATGAGGAAGAAGCCCAAAAAACCAGTTCCGATACACGCTCGTCCAGCATGGCAAGACGTCAAAGTTGATGAGCTCAACACCGGGGGTGGACATGCGGAAGAATCAGTTCCTGTTGATATCTTGAATGTAGGCACTTCACGTATTGCACGCCCTCCACGTGCTGCTCCTCCCCGGCGTGCTGCACCTCCTCTACGTGTTCCATCTCCTCCACGTGTTCCATCTCCTCCACGTGCTGCATCGCCTCCGCGTGCTGCATCTCCGCCACGTGGTGCTGCACCTCCTCCACGTGGTGCTTCTCCTCAAGCACCTTCTGCTGCTGCAAGTTGCCCGCCTGACTGCAGTGGCTCGCCATCCAGGAGACCAAGGGCTCCTGAATTCCAGCAACCTGCCCCGAGAGGTAGAAGAGTTTCCGGACCCAGAGATTCATGGGGGGGATTCGGATAGTTCCATAAATTATATACGTTGGAAAAAAATATCATTAATATTAAAATTAATTATTTCTAAAAACTAAAATTATATATTTATTATTTTATAAATTGCATAACGCTACAACTGGGCGAGAATCATGTGGGCGACAGTCAAATGGTCGATAAAATATACAATTTGTTACCTATCGCCATATCGAAGGTAAGAGAGGTGATGTATCGGTCCAAAAATTTGATAATGAGTTTTCATTGACTATTTCACTCAAATTTATAAGCCAATCCAAATTCAGTATTCTACCTAGTTA
>OY720456.1:31886632-32076632 GCA_963082715.1 Harpalus rubripes
CACACTTTCGTTGGTAACGAGATAATTAATTATATCCATTGGCAAAATATTCGGAAAATCCGATATATCCTGCGAAAACTCATTTACATCGCAATTGTACGGGTCAATATTACCAATTAACTTGATTTTAGTTAAATAGCAAATAGTCCGGTTGTTAAGGGCGAAATTTTGCCTCCACCCTGCATTTTGCGATGCAAGCAAGCCGTTTCGGTCATATGTTACTGGGACTATACCCTACCGATTAAGAGATGTAGCCATCCGGAAATACCCCGGAGGCACAAGTTATTGCGGGTTGTATACCTCATTGGCGCAGTTTTCTTAGTCGCCGTGGTGCGCAAACCTTTGGATCTTCAAAGTTGAATTTTTCTAATAATAATAACAATGGAAAGGGCTTTGATGCTGCAGTGCAAAAAAAAGTTTGGTTGCATATAATGTATACATTTTCCACTTGAATTTAGCACATTGTGTTTTTTTGAAAAATATTGGCTTCCTTGGTCGATTTTGTAAGAACGCTACGTCATACTCGAAAATAACCCGAATAAAAATTGTAGCGCGTTCAAAGAGCTATCGATATAAGGCTTAGTGGCGTGTCTGTGACTTTCAGAGGCCCACCGACAAGGAAGTTTCTAAAGAGATACGTAAGTGAGCCGAGCCGCCCTGCGCAAGACAGACCATTGTTACGTCAATTGGAGCAAGGCGTTTAGTTTATATGTTGCTTGGACAATACTCTACCGATTAAGAAGTGTAGCCACCCTTAGGCACCCCACATACGCTCCGGTTTTTACGCCGGCTTGTCTGCGCAAGTCAAATACGTGCGGGTTTGCCTGAACTGCTTGCTGTCTCCACACTACACAGAATTTTGCTTCAGTTTTTAGTTGCGAATAAACTGCCAACATGGTAAAAGTGAGTAAAAGAACTTTTGAAGTTATTTTATTAAGCGTTTTAGCCGCTTGTGCGTTAAAAACGAAAACTAAAACTAGGAGAAATAAATGGGTTAAGGATTGGCTGTTAAAGAGTCAACATTTTTCTCACATAAATTTGCTATAAGAATTGAAGCTTACAAAGGCTGATTGGTTTAACTATTTACGAATGGATGAAGCAACTTATCTCCAATTGCTAAAACTAGTTTCACCATATATTGTGCAAGCCAAATATCAGGATCAGTCAGAAGATGCGCAGGCCGGGCTTATAGCTACTCAGGCGGCCTGAGTTAACACATACACGTTCCGGTTTAACTGCGCAAACCAGGTCCGCGCAGGCAAGCCGAAGAAAAAGCCGGAGCGTGTATAGGGGCCCTTAAAGGTTGCACAGGCTCTGTGTATTGAGGGTTGTATACTTCATTGGCGCGTTTTTCTTAAAGCAGCAGTGGTGTGCAAACCACTGGGTCTACCAGAGACATATAATCTACTAACGTCTACAGAGCAGAGGCCCGCCGAGATGGAAGTTTCTAAAGGGAGGCGTAGGTGCACAGAGTCGCCCTGTGGGAGAGAGAACAATGATGTGTCAGTTCGAGTAGCCGTTTGGTTCATAAGTAGCTGGGAACAAACCCTACCGATTAAAAGGTGTAGTCATCCGGAAATGCCGCGTAGGCTTTGTATATTGCGGGTTGTATTCCTCATACGCGTCTTTCTTTATTAAAGTCGCAGTGGTACGCAAACCATTGGACCTACAGAGCTGCTTTTATATATATATATATATATATATATATATATATATATATATATATATATATATATATATATATATATATATACTGGGTGGAACATCATACCATATATATATATATATATATATATATATATATATATATATATATATATATATACTGGGTGGAACATCATACCATATATATATATATATATATATATATATATATATATATATATATATATGGTATGATGTTCCACCCAGTATATATATATATATATATATATATATATATATATATATATATATATATATATATATATATATATATATATATATACTGGGTGGAACATCATACCTGTGTACATAGGCGATTCATATGAGAAAAACAGTTTTTTCGAGCCCATTGCTCCCCAAATTATTTTAGACAAAAATGCTTCAAATAAATGTTGTAGAGCATAAAATTCTGCATCTAAATCAATAAACAGAATTACTTTTACATGCTTTGTAACGACACAAATTAAATAAGAAAATATTGAAAATTACGTTGAAAATATCAAATAGCCATGGAATTGAAACAAAAATAGAAACAAATAAATAGGTAAATTAAAATCATACAAAAATCTCCATACCTATTATTACGACAATTGTACATTTCAATGAAATATTTATTTTTTATAGGATTTTTATTGAAAATCTTTTTAAATTGGAAATAATTCATGTAAACATTAAGACCTATCTACTACAATTCAAATTTCAAACAGTAATTCTCTGAATAAAATAATCTCTACAATTTATTATTATTTATTTTCGCGCGCTACGCTGTCTAATGCAGGGCCGATCTCATTAATCAAGAGTTCTAAGTATGTTTCAGAATTTAAGTTGCCAACGATCTCAAATGGTCCAATAATATTGCTATTAAAAATGCCTGCCCAAATATTAATTTTTTGAGGATATTGCGTTCTGGTGGTAACATTTAATCTTGGATTTTCTAGAGCCCAGTGCCTATCATTTTGAACGTTTGGTTCATTGTTTAATGTAAAAGTACACTCATCGGTAAAGCAAATAGATGGAAGAAAATCACGATCCCGATTTGCTCGTTCTTGCATATCTTCACAAAAAACTCGCCTACTTTCTTCATCAATGGGCGAAATGTCTTGATGGCATTGCATCTTATAAGGGTGGTATTTATGTTTTTTAAGAATGCGCAATACAGTAGAATGAGCAATCTCACATTCCTGCGCTATTATTCTTGAACTTAATTTAGGATTAAAATTTATTAATTCCAGAACTCTTTGTTCGTTTTCTAAATTAATGCGATTATTTTTATTTCCTATAAATAAAGATATGATTTGTTTGTAAATCTCTTAAAAAATATTCAAATTTAAATTTACCTGTACTATTTTCCGCCGCAACACTTGCCGTGGATTCAAATTTTTGAACATACGCGCGTATTGTTGTAGCGCTTGGAATTGGCCTATTTGGAAATTTCACGGGGAATAAATCTCTAACTATACGTAAACAATTTCCACTATAAAAAGTTTTTATTATAAAAACCCTTTCTTCGTTAGAATAAACTGAATTCATTTTGATATTTTACCGTCAAATTAGTTATTTATCTGTCAAACGTCAGACATTTATTTGTTTCTATTTTTGTTTCAATTCCATGGCTATTTGATATTTTCAACGTAATTTTCAATATTTTCTTATTTAATTTCTGTCGTTACAAAGCATGTAAAAGTAATTCTGTTTATTGATTTAGATGCAGAATTTTATGCTCTATAACATTTATTTGAAGCATTTTTGTCTAAAATAATTTGGGGAGCAATGCGCACGAAAAAACTGTTTTTCTCATATGAATCGCCTATGTACACAGGTATGATGTTCCACCCGGTATATACAGAGTGTCCCATTTAAGGTACGAATGCATTGGGATCTCGAGAACCGTAAAAGCTACGAGGTTGGTTAAATTAGACAAAAGGTGCCCCATTAGGAGACCATTTTAATGGTATTTTATTATTGTGTTACCAGAAAAGAACTATTGGCAGTCGTGAAATCCGTGGAACATTTCTACAAATATTTGTATGGAAGGAAATTTTTGATTAGAACTGACCATGCTGCATTAAAATGGCTGCTACAATTCAAGAATCCTGAAGGTCAGGTGGCTAGATGGATTGAAAGACTGCAGGAATACGATTTCAAAATCGAGCATAGAACAGGTACCAGCCATCGTAATGCCGACGCATTGTCCAGAAGGCCGTGCCAAGATGATTGCAAGCATTGTAGTCGACTAGAAGAGAAATTTGCCATCGTCGCCAGAACAACAGTAGTCGACGATAATTGGCAGCCCGATGGACTACGCGAAGATCAAGAAAAAGACCCAACTTTGAAAATTATACTCGAATGCAAAGCAGAGGAGAGCAAACCAGTATGGGAAGATGTTGCACCACACTCACCAAGTGTAAAATCGTACTGGGCGCAATGGGACTCCATGGTGATTGAGGATGGCATGTTAAAGCGTGTGGTAGAAAATGCTGATGGAACTGAGAAGAGAACTCAGTTAGTTATTCCTAAGAGTAGAGTACCAGACGTGTTGAAAGAGATCCATGACGGATCTGTAGGCCATTTTGCAGTCATCAAAACGCTAGAAAGATTGCGTCAGCGGTTTTACTGGGTTAACTTCACGGAAGATGTTAAAGATTGGTGCAAGAAATGTGTGGTTTGCGCTGGAAGTAACGGTCCGCATAAACGACGAAAAGCTCCAATGCGGCAATACAACGTTGGCAGCCCATTCGAGCGTATTGCGATTGATGTGGCTGAACCATTCCCAGAAAGTGACGAAGGAAATAAATACATCGTGGTTGTCATGGACTACTTCACCAAGTGGGTTGAAGCGTATCCATTACCTAACCAGGAAGCCACTACGGTCGCTGAAACTCTAGTTAAAGAATGTATATGCCGATTCGGAGTACCACGTGAACTTCACTCCGACCAGGGAAGAAATTTTGAGTCTGCCGTTTTCCAAAATGTCTGTAAGATATTAGGAATTAATAAAACTAGAACAATAATTGCGTAGGCTTCCACAGTCTGAGTCATGAGAAATATTCGTTTTCCGGGAATGGACTGTGTCATATTTTGAGTCAGAGCTCAACGTTTCGCCCGCAGTCATATGGGGCATCTTCAGGAGCAAGAGGGATAGTAACTAGAACTAGAACAACTGCATTACATCCGCAGTCTGATGGCATGGTTGAACGAATGAACAGAACGATCAACCGATATTTGTCGAAGGTAGTCTCCAACCACCAAAGAGACTGGGACCGACACCTCCATCTGTTCCTGTTGGCTTATCGTTCATCCGTGCATGAAACAACAGGGCAAACTCCTGCAAACATCTTATTCGGGCGTGAGTTGCGCTTACCATGTGACTTGGTGTTCGGCAGTAAACCTGGGGAAGATCTGGCCGGGGAAGATTATGTTACGGACTTACGGAGAAGAATGGATGACATTCATGAACAAGTCCGTACGAACATTCAAGCTGCTAGCGACCGAATGAAGGACCGGTATGACATCAAGGCCGAAAAGGGTGGATATCAACCTGGGGATTTAGTGTGGCTTTACAACCCACAAAGTCGTCGTGGGTTATCACCAAAGCTGCAAAATAATTGGAAAGGCCCCTATGAGGTAGTCAAAAGGATAAACGACGTGGTATACAGAATTAAGAAACAACCTAGCGGGAAGCCGAGAGTAGTACACTTTAATCGGCTAGCCTCTTTCGCCGGAGACAACCACGAAGTCCATAACGGAGCAACGGTTCGTCGGATCGTAACACAAGAACCAACTTTTGAAGACTTCATAGAGAACTATTCCTTTGGCCGCAAGGCGCGGTTCGGCGTGACGAAAGAAGAACACCGAGATCTATTCACCGTGTCTTCAGATTATTCCCTCGGTCACTGCGTATCAGAAGATTTAAAGATGTCCCGTGGCATAGCTTCAGCCTTTAAGGCGAAATTTGGGCGACAACAAGAACTGGCCAACCAACGCCCAACTGTTGGGAAAACGCTGCGCCTTAGGGATAACAATGCAGACCATCAGCGGTACATCTATTACCTGGTTACAAAACCTCGCTCGTACCAGAAACCGTCGTATCGTGACCTGTGGAACTCGCTGTGCGATTTGAGGGATCATCTGCTTAAGAATGACATTTTGAAGCTAGCCGTACCGAAGTTAGGCTGTGGTCTAGATGGTTTAGATTGGAGGATTGTTAGGAACATGATAGAAATCCTCTTCCGTTTTACCGGTGTTGAAATTCTCGTTTGCAGCTTTAACCCTAACGGACATAAAGAAGAAGTCGAGCGGACCATTGACTGTCATTTCTTCAAAACTTCGAAATGCACCAAGGGTAATGCATGCAGATTTCGTCATCATGAACTGTTCCGGGACGAAACAGTCTTAAGGAGGGGGCAGTGTAATGTGCAGTGCCCGCCCTCGCCGCCACTGTTACCGCCTCTGTCCCCGTCGGTGTCGCCGCCGCTGTCGCAGGGACGAGCGAGCGTCTATTGTTAGCGATGACGCAACCGACTGGCCGGCGCCTGCTTAATTACGCGGTTGATGTAACCTATTGTGTTGTATCTAGAAGTATTCCCGTGCGTTCTCGAATTTTCGGCTACGGTATATAAGTACCGTTGGCGAAAGCACTGGACAGTCTGATATAAATATTCGTTGCGTGTTAAACAGTTGGTGATATAAACAGATAGTAGACAAGTGGTGAATATAAATAAATATATTTGTATAAATAAATAAGTGATCTATATATTGCTTAAATAAATAATCTTAGTGTTTAAGTGTTTTATAATATTCTTAGTTTTAATTAATGTTTAATATTTGTTTAATCCTAGTGTTCGTTATATTTATCATCTTCTAATTATATTTATCACTATAATAAACTTTTATTTTCATTAATAACAATTGTCTAATATTTACACTTCACCCAAATAAATAAAAACGTTACAATATATACATTATATGTATAAACTATATACACCGTTAAATATGAACAAAATAATGTTCTAAACTAATTTATTTGTTCCTGGGGTGATCCGAATGACCCTTTTTCCTCATGTTCTTTTATAGCTATCGAAATATTACATCGTCCTATGCCCGGTTCTGATGCCACAATTTGGACACTTTCTAATTTGGAATATGCATTCGTGGCACGATATGTGCAGTATAAATTATACGCTACTTTTTTGCCCGCTTCGGAGGGACTTTTCCTTTTGGATATTTTAAAACATTGGGAGAGCCAGGTTCAAGATTTTTATCCATAATATTAACGAAGAGAACAATAACAAAACTAACGAACTACTAACTAAAAACTAAGAAAACGCGCACAATGAAAACTATGTAATATGACATATAACGACAAAACACTATGAAAATTATATAAACGAAAAAAACAAACAAACAGAACTGAACAGAAATTAATAATTTGTAATAAATCGTGTACTATTAACTCTGTTGACATTTATTTATTTTATGTCAGACGGCAAAATAATTGATACAGTTGTCAAGTAAATTGAAATTTCGCGGCAATTATTTTACTGTGTAAACTCGGTTCACGTTTGAACCAATCAGAGAGCTAGAATCTTAAGCCCTATCTCACCCAACGCTCTATAGTTAAAACGAATAGAGTATAAAGTCTTTGAACGACTGAACATAACATATAAAGCTCATAAAGAACAGTGTGTTTAAGACAACCTTGCCATCTCCCTTACCATAATTCCGAACACACTTGGGTTGATCACTATTTAATCATGTCATCAGCGAGTCTGGCTGCCCCAACCCTCAAATACAGGAAGATGCTACGCAGAAGAGAGTATACGAAATTAGACATATGGTTCAACAAAACCTGCTTACAAGAAAACATCTGTCCCAAATACATTAACAACAAGTTCACCAGGGTAAGCAACGCTCTAACTACCGACAATAGGCGAGAATGGACCTTTCCAATTTAAAGAGATAGAAGATATGCGCATAGTAAGAACAACTGAGATCTATGACGTTTGATTCTAAAAAAATTAGACGTAAAATGTAAGATAACTTTAAAAAATCTTATCGAAATAAGTTACAAAAGCTTTTATTGAAGACAAAATGTCTAACGATGCAAATTTTCACTGAGAATACAGGTATTTTAATGACTGCAATATTTTTGACGTTTGCAGTTGTTCGCGCCATTTTCTTACTATTTGCAGCGATAGAAAGAGATAGCCCTTAAATTGGAAAGGTCCATTACTTAAAACCAGAACTATTCTTATAAAGAAAGAAATCAGGAAACATTATATAAAACTAAATAGTATCAACCTAGAACTTAAGATCTTATATGACAAAATATGTAATTCCCTACCGCCTATAATATTAGATAATTTTTTATCAGACTGCAATGAAATGGTTTCGTACACTAAGAATAAAAAATTCATAAAACTTAATAACAAAATACGTCTAATTAAAATAAAAAAATTAACTAAACAAAAAGATAAATATAACACAACGGTACAATATAAACACATTTTTCACGAGACAGTTAAAAACCTCTCAGACACAAATTTTGACAGAAAAGAAATTGACCTACTTAACAAAAGTCTCAAATATAACCCCATTCTTACTCCATCTATTAAGCCAAGTTAAGCAATTTGAAACCTTCGTTGCAGATGTCGACAATTTAGTTTCATTTACTAAAGATAATCAAATTTTAAACATTGTTACACATACTCTCACTAAATACAAAAACGCTACATTCTCTAACGTTAAGAAACCTGATACAGAAATGGAAACCCTCAAAACACTTTCATCCATTAAACGAAAAATTAAACAGAACGATCTTACGGTCACTAAAGCTGACAAAGGCAATTGTACTACTATAATGAATACACAATTTTACATAGAGAAAGTCGAAGAATTTTTAGAGAATAACACTTTTATTGAACTTAAAACAAATCCATTTAACTCTTTCATTCAATGTCTTAAACAAGAACTTAAAAAACATAACGATTTTCTTCTACTTTATAACATAAAAAATATTATTCCCATGAACCCGAGATTTCCAATTCTGTACGGGCTCCCGAAATTACACAAGCCTGGTTTTCCTATCAGACCAGTTGTTTCTTTTATCGATTCACCGACACACAAACTTGCCAAAGAAATCAATAACATCCTAACCAATAATTTTAACACTACGTCAGAATACTCGATAAAAAACACACCTGCGCTGATAGAAAAACTGAACACTGTAAACAACGAGGAAAACGGTATTTTGGTTTCATTCGATGTCTCTAATCTTTTCACCAATGTCCCTGTTAATGAAACCCTTAACTTAGTCTCCGATATGATGAACGATTCCCCCTGGTCAGATGATTTGTGTGTTAGTTTCATGGCACTTCTCTCCATTTGCTTAAAACAAAATTTTTTCATGTTCAATGTATAAACAGACAGAAGGCTTAGCAATGGGCTCTCCTCTTTCGGGAACTATGGCAGAAATCTTCATGAAACACTTCGAAAATAGAGTTTTCTCAGAACTGGTCAATTTTACTCCCAAAATCAATTTCTGGTTACGATATGTAGACGATGTGCTGTGTCTTTGGACCGGCTCCAGTAGCTCCATGCAGCCTTGAATAACTTACACGAAAACATTAAATTTTCACTGGAAAAAGAAGAAAATAATTGCATAAACTTTTTAGACATAACAAAAATGAAAAACAACCATAACTTTACATATAAAATCTTCAGAAAACCATCGCACACAGCTGACTCCATTAATAACCTATCTAATCACTGTCAGCAACATAAATTAGCGGTTTTCCAATCACAGACCAACCCAAACATCATAGATACACTCATTAAAGGTAAAAAACATAAATTGAGGCACAAAGAAGCGTTCGCAAATGATCTACATATCGAAACGGATAGAATCAGATTCAGCATTCATTTCTTACGTAATATAAGCCACAAAATAAAAAGTATATTTACAGAATACAACATAGACATAGTTTTCAGACCTTTAACAAACATTAAAAAAGAAATATGCATAAAATTAGACAATCGCCCACTTATTGAATCGTCAGGTGTTTATAAACTTAAATGTCAAACTTGTGGCGCCGTCTATGTCGGTAAGACTGGCAGAACTTTCTACACTCGGTTCAAAGAACACGCGCGAGTTTTGAACGCGAAATCAGGTCACTCAACGTTCGCTGAACACATCATCGATAATAACCATCAGTTCGATTTATACAGCGACTTTGAAATACTCCATATCCACAAGAATGGTAAAACCCTGGATTTCCTCGAAAATCTCGAAATAAGAAAGTCCATAGCCGCCAATAACAATTTGTGCCTGAACGACCAGATAAATCTCACACATAGTTCATTACTAGAGATCCTCCTATGACAAAATCCCTATTGTTTACTAGTCCTTACAAGTAAACAAGTATTTTCCTACACCCACATGTAGTTTTTTCATTCGTTTGGGCGTTGTCCCTTGGTTCAATTGCCTTTTTACTTGTTTTCTAAAATAAAATTTTTATCAAATTTTTTGATATTTTCATGATGAGATCTAGACCTACCATTTTTTCGTTGTCTCCGGCTTGCTTCCTGTAGTTTGTTAGTGTGAGTATTATTCTGTATTTCATTTTATAATTAATACGTTTTGTATTGCTTGTTTTTTTTTTTATTTTTTACTTATATGTTTTTGTATCCTTCGCTCTGTAGTCTTCCGGTTTTCCTTGAAGATGATTTTGTAAGAAATCGAAACCGGTCGAAATAAATGCTCATAAAGAACAGTGTGTTTAAGACAACCTTGCCATCTCCCTTACCATAATTCCGAACACACTTGGGTTGATCACTATTTAATCACATATTATATTAACTAAAAGTCCCTAAGTTACTGATGCTCTCTGGAGAGGCGGGAAACTAGTGGTGTTCCAGTCTCCCCCTTGGAAGTATTTAACCGACCCGGTGATACTTCAACAGTAGCGGCGTGGTGGCCTTCTTTCTCTGGGAATTCTTGGCGCGGATGGGGCTGGCACCTCTGGAACAGTAGGGACCACTGTCGTCTTGCGGGGCCGCCCTCGCTTCCTAAGTTTCCTTACAGGGATAACGGGATCTGCATTTTCAGGGCTCCTGAAAGGGGTGAGGTCAGCGACATGATACTTGCCAAGGAGATCCCCTTCCGGTGCACATATTTCGTATGAAGTTGATGAGGCTTTCTTGTCAATGACATAGGGACCGTCGCGCTTTGTGGCAAACTTAGATGTAAAGCCCTTGGCGGCGTTACTGAGTTGATGGGATGTTACCAACACTAGATCTCCAGGTTCATACTGGGGTGCATTTCGTCGTTTCCCATCGGCCACTTCTTTGCTGCGGTCCTGGACTTGTTCTATTCGTTCGCGTATCTCTGAAAAAGAATTAGCAAAAGTCTGAAGGTAAGCTGTAATCTGTGGGACGTAGTTTTCTGCATCAATTATCGTTCTCAAATCATTAGTAACGTCTGCGGGCGACCGTAGGTCTCTGGCAAACGTGAGATAGGCTGGGCTACGCCCAGTGGTCACCGTGGTTGCAGTGTTCATTGCGTATCTGATCAGTGGGAGACGTGAGGACCAACTTTAATGATCTTCACCCACTAATATGGCGAGTTGGGTCTTCATATCTCGGTTTTTTCTTTCTACTGGATTACTGGCGGGGTGGTACAGGGGCGTAAATGATTGCGTAATCCCAAAACAGTATGCAACCTTCTGCATAACTGCGCTCACAAATTGCACTCCGTTGTAGCTTATTATTTTCCTTGGAAATCCAAAGCGGAGGAAAAACTCTTCGATTAGTATCTTTGAGCAATCTTCTGCTGAAGCAGTCTCTAAGGGGTAAAGCTCAATCCATTTGGATGTGGTATCTTCTACGATCAAGATCCATCTATGACCCTCACGAGTTGTTGGCAGTGGTCCAAATAAGTCGACAGCAATTATTTCAAATCTTTGCTCCGCGACTGGAGTCTGGAGAAGTCCAACTGGTTTCCTGTTTGAAATTTTGTACCTTTGGCAAGGTAGACACTAACTAATGTAGTCTGCGTTGAATTTCCTCATGCCCGTAAAATAGTACTTTGCTGCTATTATCTGGTAGGTTTTTTCTGCTCCATAATGGCCAGCTGTTGGAACATCATGGTAATCGTGTAATATTTGGGCACGTTCTTGCTGTGGTACTACTCGTTGTGCGGTTTCTTCATCTGAAAAATATCTGTAAAGCACTCCTGCTGACATAACGAACCCTCGTTCGGCCCAACGAACGGCTTCCTCGGAGGTCAGGTCTTCTAGAGCTTCTATTATTTTCTTTACTTCAACATCCTTTAATTGTTCAATTCTTATATCTTCGGCCGTCCTTGTTGGCATCTCTACCATCACTGTGCACACGGAGCATTCTGCTGGTGTTGTACATATTGGTCTTGACAGAGTATCTGCTACTACATTGAGTTTTCCGGGTGTCAACTCTATTTGTAGGCCATATGCCTGCAGGCATAGCGCCCATCGCGCTAAGCGTCCAGTTGGAGACTTTAGTGAGAGCAACCAACGCAGGGGTTGGTGGTCATTACCGATACGAAACTTTGCACCTTCGATGTATTCCCGATACTTTTCTACGGCGAACACCACCGCCAGAGCTTCTCGCTCCGTCGTAGAATAATTCTTCTCAGCGGGCGTCAGCAATCGACTCGTGTACTCAACTGGTCTCTCATCGTTCCCCTCCCCTGGAGAAGGGCTGCTCCAAGCACATAATCGCTTGCATCGGTCCGAATTATGTATGGCTTGGATGGGTCGGCTTGACGAAGGATGGGTGCCGTCGTTAGCAATTCTTTCAACTGGGCAAACGCAGCTTGTTCCTTTACACTCCAGGTTCAAGGTACTTGTTTCCGAGTGAGCTTAGATAATGGCTCTGCGATTCTCGAGAAATTGGGTACGAATTTGCGATACCAACTACACGTTTGAAGGAATGTTCGTAGGTGTTTTATATTTTGTGGACACGGCATTTCCCGAATGGCACTTACTTTTACGGGGTCAGTGCTTCTTTTGAATCGGAAAGTCCCGAAACACGTTACGAAGCACGTTTTGCCACGGTCGCACTCACGAACCGCCACTTGCCAATAACCGGATTGCAAGTCAATCGTGGACATGTAGTTTGTCTTTTTTGCACATTGCAGAATGTCTTCAATTCGCGGCATTGGATATGTGTCACCTTTTGTAACAGCATTTAAACGTCTGTAATCCACACATAACCTTAAGTCACCATTTTGTTTTGGCACCAGAACAATAGGTGCTCCCCAAGGCGATTCACACGCTTCTATAATGTCCTCCTGTAGAAGTCGGTCAAGTTCCTTCCGCAAGAACTCCTTCTTCGGTTGGGATAACTTGTAGTAAGGTAAGGATACTGGAACATGGTTACCAGTGTCTATGCAATGTTCTGCATAAGTGGTTGCCTCTCCCCCTGCTGTGAATATATCTTGATGTTCGGTTAGCGCTTCTTGAAGTTGTTGGC
Source organism: Harpalus rubripes (assembly GCA_963082715.1). Classification (NCBI taxonomy): domain Eukaryota; kingdom Metazoa; phylum Arthropoda; class Insecta; order Coleoptera; family Carabidae; genus Harpalus; species Harpalus rubripes. The sequence goes on from OY720456.1 coordinate 31,899,845, forward strand.
GTTGCGCCTCTGACAGATTAGGTTCTTCATCTTGACTCAATTCTTGAAATGTTACTTGAGCAATCGTTGTACAACTGGTTGTACTATGTTCCACGTCCTCAAATGGAAACTGAGTTACCGGATTATTCTCAAAGTGCCAAGTTCTTTTAGACCGGCAAATCGTGATTTCCGCTTGCTCCAGGAAATCCATACCAAGAATAGTTGTGTCACAGTTACTGGATAGAACGTAAAAAGTTGTTGGTATAACGTAATTCTGAATTTTTACATCGACTGTTGTTTTTAATACAACTGTCTGCTGCGGAATTGAATCAGCGTACGAAATCGTAAGTGTTTCTTCCGTAAACTGTTGCCTTTGTTCCCTCAAAACCTGATACAGGGACTGGCTGGCAATGCAGGCTTGTGATCCAGAATCAGCAAGTGCAGTTCCCTTAGCTCCACGTATTTGTATGGGTAGAAACGGTCGAGCACATGGCCTTTCTTGTATTTCTGTGGTTTGAAAGTGTAGTGGACCTGTACTTGCACTAGTTCCCTTCTTTTCCTGCGCAGGACTGCATTTAGAACACTTGGCTCGGATTATTCCCAGTGCAACGCACCCATAGCAGCTAAGCGGTGATGTTCTGGTCACTGTTGTAGTCCCGGTTGTTGAAGGCGAGTTTTCATCTTTCCGTGTGCGACATTCTTCTTCGGTATGTCCGAATTTCTGGCAATATTTATACTGACATCGGGGTCGTTCTTTCTTCTTAATTGTTCCCGTGTTCGATTTCTCATGATTCTTCTCTACTGGTTTTGTTTTTTTGGCTTCCAGCATTGTTTGTTCAATGTCTCTTGCATGCTTGATCAGCTCGTTGAACGTCTTAACATCATCTCTTGCAATACGCTTACGACTCTTCCTGTGCAATAGCCCATACACCATATCTAATTGAATGGTTTCTGTTGGCTTCGGATTTAAACGGATGCGCCGAAAGAGAAATAAGAACAATTACGGAAGCGGCTAGAACTTTATTGTTGTCAAAAAATTTCGAAAAAGAACTTTGGGCGGAAGCTGTTACCACAGCTGTATTTGTATTAAATAGAACAGGAAAAAGCAGAGTCAAAAATAAAACGCCATATGGTATGACAAAGGTATTTACGGCATTAATAATTTACAAATATTCGGATCTCAAGTGACAGTCCATATTCCGAAACAAAAAAGAAGAAAGTGGGACTCTAAATCAGAATTAGGGTACTTCGTTGGCAATAGTGAAACTACTAAAGGCTACAGAATATATTTTCCCGAAAAAAATGACGTCCTAAACAGAAGAGAAGTAATATTTATAAATGAAACTCAACAGGACAAAGTAGCACTAGAAGAAAGAAATATAGAACAAAGTAGAAACAATATTTCAGATGTAGAAGATAATATAAAAGAAGAAACTCAGAAAGGAGAAGGACAAAATCAACAAGAAAAACTAGATTGTTAAGAACCAAGAGAAGAAGGAGAATGTCAAAGTTCAAATGAAGAAAATCAAGAAATGCCAAGACGTTCTGTAAGAGCGAAGAAGAAACCAAAGTGGTTGGATGATTATTACACAAATTTTATATCAAACGAAAATGAACCAATGTCATACGTTGAAGCCATGGAAGGTATAGAAAAGGAGTTGTAAACTTTAAAGGAAAAAAATACGTGGACAGAGGTGCCAAGTGTTCCAGAAAATACAAACGTCATTTCCAGTAAATGGGGTTTCAAGATAAAGGGTAATGCTGGTAAAAAACTATATAAATAACGCTTAGTAGGCAGAGGTTTCAAACAGACTGACTGTGATCTGGAAGTTTATTCGCCCGTCGCAAGTTTAACAACCTTTAGAATGTTTATGGCAGTGGCAAATAAAATGAAGCTGTTTGTATACCAAATGGATGTTGTAGGTGCTTTTCTGCATGGATAATATTGACGAGACAGTGTATATGAAGATCCCAAACGGTGGTGTATGTAAGTTGAATAGATCTCTATACGATTTAAAGAAATCTCCAAAATATTGGAACCAAAAATTTCATGAATTTATGTGTAAACAAAATTTCGTTAGATCCAAAAACGACTTTTGCCTATACTCTAAAAACAATATGTATGTTTTAATATATGTAGATGACTTATTAATCTTTGGATCTAGTGAAAAATAAATAAATGAATTTAAGAGTCAATTAGGTGAAAATTTTAAAATGAAAGATATGGGATTAGCCACCAACTATCAATATTAAACAAAATGGAGGTATAACTATTATAAATCAGGAAAAATATCTAGACAAAGTCTTGGGAAAAATTCAATATGTCAAACTGTAAGTCTGCAAATACACCTGTTGATCAAAATTTTAATTGTGATTTGCTAAAAAGAGAAAAGTCTGAAAGTCCCGAAATTGAAAAGAAATGTGGGCAACTTATAGGCAGTTCGATGTATGCTGTTTGTGGTACTCGTCCTGATTTATGTATAGCTGTAAGCCTTTTAAGTATATTCCAGCACTGTGCAAGTGAAATGTTATTAAAAATTATAAAGAGTGTTACGTTATGTAAAAGGAACCTTAAAATTTTCTTGATTTGTAGATACAGATTGGGCAGGAAATACGAAGGATAGGAAATCCACATCGGGATATTTGTTTAAAGTTTTTGATTGTTTAGTTTCGTGGAATTCTAAAAAGCAGTCCTGTGTATCTCTATCCTCTACACAATCTGAATATCTTTGTGCGGCTATAACTGAAGCATGTTGGCTTAAAATTCTTTTACTAGATTTTAATATTTTGGATTATAAAATGATAGTAATATTTCAAGACAACCAGTCGGTAATTAAATTAGCATACAGTAACGAAAACAATAAACGGTTAAAACATTTAGATATAAAGTATCATTTTATAATAGATAAAATTAAAGATCAGGAGCATTAATCTAAAATATATTAAAACCGATGATAATATAGCAGATATGTTAATAAAACCTTTGGGTAAAACGTTGTTTAAGAAATTTAGAGATTCAGTTTTATTAGAATAATTCTCGATTTATTCAAAGGATTTGTTTTTTGTGTTTAGTTTATTTTTACGTTGCTTGTAAATAACAAAGTATTTGTTGAGGGAGAGTATAGGGCGCGAGCAGACACGTGACTCGGGCGTCCTTGACGTGCTTGGTATAGTAAAAATGAACAAACAGAAGACTCACGTCATCAATAAATATTACTAGATAATGACGTCACTTATTACTACGTATACATGGGGTACTAATTTATTCTAGAAAATGTAATGCGTGTTGCATAACTTACTGTATACAATACATGCATGTAAGTAATTAAAATAATTAATAACAAAACTATACTATTTTTGAAAATAATCATTTTCTTTTATATATTTATTTTTATTTATTTATTTATTACATATATTTGGATTTAATTATGTACAATTTAAAGTACATATATGTATGTACTCTAAATATTTCACCATAATCAATACAATACATATTATATTGCTAGATGCTGCCTTCCCAATTCCCGACGCCAAGTTTCCCGGTCATACGCTAGATCTTCTTCCAAGTTCCGCTGTCTCATCACTCCTCTCCAAGATTGGTCGTCCTCTCTTCTTCTTCCCTGGTGGTATCCACTGAAATATACGCTTTGGCCAGCTATTTTCCTCCATCCTCATTAAGTGACCGAACCACTTTAGAGATCTCGTTTCTATTCTGTTTATTATAGTTTTTGAAGTTTAATTCCAACAGTTTCTTCTGCGTTAAGTATTTGTGTATTGTGCTACAGTATTACTGCAGTGCCCAATTACCGGACAGGCTGACTAAGCTGCAGCCTAAGAAGCATACAGATTTTGGGGGCACACTATTTCCTCATTTTATTATACTTTTTAGAGCGCTTTGATTTGGTTAGAGCTAAGACGACCTAAACCAGGCCCTGAATATTATTGGTTTGTCTTAATAAATATTACACAATAATTCATCTGCAATCATGCCAAAAGCTTTACCAAAGCAATCGCAGAAGTAAATAACAAATGTCGTGAACTACTTCGAACGGGAACTGGCCAATGGTGGGCCTTTGATTCCGTTAAAAGCCGTTCGAGAGGTAATTTTTTTCAAATATTTCTTTTCTTATCAAACTTTAATTGAATCATGTATTTTTAGAGAGCAGCAGATGCCCTACAAATAAGCAGATCTGCTGTGTGCAAGATTTCGGGAAAAGTTAGAAAAGGAGAACCTCTAACATCACCGAAAAAGCCCAAACATACGGATAAGACCGGTTACTGAAATTGATAGTTTTACAGAAACTGCAATTCTTTTTGTAACGACATATGGTAGTTCATATAAGGCCCGCCTATTACAATTCTGCTTCCACGAAAAACCAATATTGTGTAGTACTGTTATCAGGCTTGAAATTCCACCATTGAATATGCCTCGTAACTTTAAAATATCGAGCAAGGATTTACAAGTCACGTGTGATTCTAGAAATCCATAATAGTTGATGACATTTTTATTATTGCAAAACGAAGTATTCAGTACCTATACATATTTGTAATAATGAACTTACTTATTGCGTACATCTCGTAAATAACATTTCGAATTGCAGTTTCTGTAAAACTATGAATTTCAGTAAACCGGTCTTATCCGTTGTTTGGGCTTTTTCGGTGATGTTAGAGGTTCTCCCCATCTAACTTTTCCCGAAATCTTGCACACAGCAGATCTGCTTATTTGTAGGGCATCTGCTGCTCTCTAAAAATACATGATTCAATTAAAGTTTGATAAGAAAAGAAATGTTTGAAAAAAATTACCTCTCGAACGGCTTTTAACGGAATCAAAGGCCCACCATTGGCCAGTTCCCGTTCGAAGTAGTTCACGACATTTGTTATTTGCTTCTGCGATTGCTTTGTTACAGCTTTTGGCATGATTGCAGACTTATTATTGTGGAATATTTATTAAGACAAACCAATAATATTCAGGGCCTGGTTTAGGTCGTCTTAGCTCTAGCCAAATCAAAGCACCCCAAAAACTACAAACGAGAAAATTGTGCGCCCCTAAAATCTGTACGCCCTAGGCTGCAGCCTAGTCAGCTTATTCGGTAATTGGGCACTGCAGTAATTCTGTAGCGTAAGACACGACTCACAAAATACTGTAATGTGCAGTACCCGCTGTCGCCGCCACTGTCACGCCCGCTGTCCACGTCGCTGCCTATTGTGTTTTATCTAGAAGTCTTCCAGCAGGGACGTAACTACGGGGGGGCCCGGGTGTTCCACGGCCCACCTCATTGATGTGTTGGCCCACCTGTTGGCCCACCCAATTTTTTTAAAGATATTTAGTTTATTTTATAAAAGAGATAATAATTTTAGAACGTGTAACAATAAATACAATTTGTGTGGCTGTAAAACGTACAAATTGCTTAATTGTATGTGGGCCTACTGCTAAAAAATAAGATGGGTAGTATGTCAGTCCGAGGAGAGAAAATTGAATTTTTCAAGCAATCGTCCCAATTCTGTAGTAATATTTCTATTTCTTAGCAACACTGCTATAGCAAGTAACCAATAATAATTGCAAACACTGAATAAAACATGACACGTTACATTTGTTTTTATTGACATTGATTAGAAATTTCAACAATTTTGCTAAGATTTAACAAATTTCTTACGGAATTGTGAGTAATATGTAGCTAATTAATTTGGCGGATGATACCATACTGGCCACGCCACATTTTTGTACTATGGAATTGTAAGAAAAGTATCGGATCTAATAACAGATATAATACCAACTCTTTCTGATGAATTCATAGTACTGAAATTATTAACTTACGAGCTCCACGTTGTAATATTTTGTTTTACAAAAATTAAACTATGTTTAATTAGCGTTTACAACAAAATTTATATGGAATATAGTAAATTAATAATTCTTTATTACATTTACCAACATTAAAATAAAATTAAATTATATAAAAAATTGATTTTTGCTCTAGACAATGACGAATTTTATGACGAGAGGTTTTATATCTAAAACCAAAATTTGGAAATCGATTACGACATTTAAATAAAGATTGGTTTGATACTTTAAATTATTGAATTATAGTATGTATTTATTTATATGGGCGCAAAGAGGGAGGTAAGTTCAGCGGTAGGGAATTAAGGACAATCCTTACTTCCCGTCGCTAATAGAAACCGATATTTTGACAGTAAAATACACATACATCCCTACAAAGAATGTCCTAATAGCCTACTTACGATATTGGGAGTGGGAAAAATTAGTTATAGTTTCCTTTTGCTATAGCGTTACACAAATTGATATGCTAGCAGCAGAATATCATTTACTTCCCAACACAATAAAATTGTACGAAAATTAATGTAAAACTGAAATAAAAACTATAATAATATCTTTAGATTTTATAATTTATTTATGAATTATAGTTTGCTTTAACAATTCCAATTTTCAGTGCAATATCTATTTTCAAATTTTAGTTGTTATTAAAAATTATTGCTTAGAAGTATTTGTAATTTTTGTTTATTTTGTTTTGCCGTTTCTATACTACTATCCATATATTATGGTAATAAGTAATTTATTTTTACTGTAATACTGTTCTTAAGTATGGCTCACTCAGAATTTTCATTGGCCCAACTTTGGCCCACCCAGAAAATAATCCTAGTTACGTCTCTGTCTTCCAGTAAGTTCTCGAATTTTCGGCTAGAGTATATAAGCACCGTTAGTGAAGGCACTGGACAGTCTGATATAAATAAGCGTTGCGTGTTGAACAGTTGGTGATATCACAGTTGGTGATATAAACAGATAGTAGACAAGTGGTGAATATAAATAAACACAGTTGTATAAATAAATAAGTGATCTATATATTGTTTAAATAAATAATCTTAGTGTTTAAGTGTTTTATAATATTCTTACTCTTAATTAGTCTTTAATATTTGTTTAATCGTAGTGTTAGTTATATTTATCATCTTTTAATTACATTTAATATCTATTTATTGTTATAATAAACTTTTAATTTAATTAGTAATAATTGTCTAATATTTACACTTCACCCAGATAAAAAATCTGATGTGGCCAGCACATTACCTTCCTTCAGTTCTATGTATTTTGTATAAATGTCATACAGAAAGTTCCTTGCAAAATATTATATTTCTTGTACATGACCTTAAGGCAGTTGTATGTATTTTATACAAATTCCATACAGAAAGCAAAAGATCCTATATTTCCAGTAAAATTATAACACATACATACTGTCAACTGCACTTGACACTGACACCTTTCAATCAGAATATTCTTAATACATCAGCTGTTTCCAGAGTTATAGCATAGCTAGCTAATATATGATATTTAATTTCTTTATAATTTTTTAACTCTATATCCATTTAATATGAAATATAAAATGTATGCAAATCGCATAGAGAATAAAATATTCTTTAATATTTATAATAACATCAAATGTGAAAAAATGATATTTAACATCGTTTTTTCAAGAAAAACTGTTAAAATCTTCAAATGAGAGTACTTCCGGTTGACCAATTCTAACCAAAATCTAATCAGCTCTTCACATGGATGTAACGAAGAGGAATACGAAAGAATTATAATTTTTTGAATTGTAGTATGGAAGTTATCGTAGACGAAAATTTTGTTACACACACACACACACACAGACACACATACACACACACACACACACACACACACACACACACACACACACACACATACAGACATCATCGTAAAAATAGTAAAATCGTGTTCTAGGGACCCTAAAACGTGCTTATTCATCAAAAATTCACCACCGAATTTTTTGACCAAAGACAATACCTTCCTTACCTAAAGGTGACGGAAGGTAATAAAAACGTTACAATACTAAGAAGAAACTAGAACGATTTACTTATATATTTTATTGACAGTTCAATAGTTCAATATATTTTTAACAAAACAATAATACTCGTACATAACTACTTTGATATTTGCAATCATTTATATTAATTCAAGTCACTTGTGCCTGGATGAGATGAGTTGACAATCACCTGTCAATCGAGTGACAGGGACAGGATTGATATTTGCTCGATTTTAAATTCAATGTAAACATGGACATTGTCAGTAGTGCTACCGTTATGATACGAAAATTAACTACAATTATTTCAAATAATTTTATATTTCCTAAAAGGAATAAGGATTGACTTTGATATTAAGGTAAATTTCATTAATATATACGTTTCTTAATACTAGTATTTTTTATTCCCTCTTTTTTAAAAAATAAATAACACCCAATAATTTCTATAAGTTATATTTCATTTTATAAGATTTTTTTCAGGTCGATGACGTGAGTCTCCTGCTTCTTCATTTTTACTATATCAGGTCATCAGGTGATTTGTGTGCGCATGTCATTTTGACAAGAACAATGTCACTTTGACAAGACCAATGTGTTGTCTTATTTTGATTTCGAATTGCTAAAATGTTATTATTGTACAATTGTCAGGCAGTAAACACATAAAATTAAAAATAATAACTTCTCAACAATTCAAAATTAAAATAAGTCACAACATTGGTCTTGTCAAAGTGACATTATTCTTGTCAAAATGACAAACGCACACAAATCAGCTAATTCCAAGCACGTCAAGGACGCCCGAGTCACGTGTCTGCTCGCGCTCTATTGAAATATCAACGACATAACTGTATAAGAAAAATGTAGTATGCTTTGAAAAACAATATAAGATTTAGAGATGTTGGCTGGTGTCAATATATAACAGAATTTCATAAAAATAAATACTGTCTTTCCAAATATAAAAGTGTACGTATATTCATTTTCTTAAACTCAGCATTCGACCAATGCAAAAATAAGTGCGGGCCCAATTTGGTGCAATCGGCTCATATCCGGTCCTGTTAATAGCTATAGGTGACAGTAAGGTAAAGAAGATTAAAAGAAATAATTTATAAAATATTTATTGATTTCTAAATAGCTACCCTGCTGGTCACTGACAACACGATTCGTATCACTGATAATATCTTTATTAATACCCACTATACAAGTATATTTAACACTATGAAGTGCACACTTCAACTGCCTTCAGCTGACTGCCTCCCAACATCTTCAAACAAAACCTAATATAATATTACACAATATAATATAATAAATGGTTACTAATTGATTAAAATCTCTAATTAATTAATTCCCAATTATGGGCTCCCACATTCCGTCCTTTTTCCTCAGCTTCAATGGGTCGACTCTTTCTCCGGTTCCTGGATATCCTGTGTTGCTGTTTGCTGTCTTCGGGTGTTCCGAACTGGTTGCCGGTGATTGTCCTGGAGTGCCGTCAGTTTCCCCTGTTTCGATGACTGGGATCCTACCACTTTGGACTGACATATCAGGTGGTGGTATACTTGCAGTCGTTGTTTCCGACGCTGAGGGAATTAGTTTAACGTGGCTTAGATGTCTTCTTATGGTCTTCCCTTCCCCATTTAATACTACCTCGTTCTTATTCCTTTGAATGACAGTATACTCTTCTTCGTTAAACTTAGTGGCCAATTTATGAAACGGAGTCAAGTTCTGCACTAATACTTTATCCCCGACTTTAATATTGCTTTCTTTTGATTGTCTAGTCTCGTCTTCTCTCTCTTTCCCTTTATGTTTGTTTATGATGTCAGAGTCTCTCGCCTCTTCGTCTATTTCCTCTCCTACAATATCCGTAATGGATGGAATTTTGTCCCTTATTGTTCTTTTGAACATCAGCTCTGATGGAGATTTCCCGGTGGTTCCATGCAGAGTTACATTGTGCATCATAATGAATTTTTGTATTTCGTTTTTATAATTTCGCCCTTGATTATGACATATTTTCAGTCTCTTTATTCATGTTCTCAACCTCTCCGTTGGCTTGAGGCCAATATGGTGGCGTATGGACAAGTTTAATATTATTTTCTTCGCAAAACTGACTAAATTCTCTGCTAGTAAACTGTTTGCCGTTATCAGACCTAATAGATTTCGGGTATCCTAATCGAGAGAACAGTTCCCTCAACCACTTAATAATACTGGCCGAAGTTGTTTCTTTCAGAAACTGTATGTCTTGATAACGTGAGTAGTTGTCTATTACTACTAATACTTGCTCCCGGTTAGGCAACGGTCCCATTAAGTCGATTGCTAAGCATTGCCATGGCCCGTCTGGAAATCTATGCCGTGTTATTGTTGGTGGTTTTTCCAGTAGGCTAACTAAGAGACAATCTCTACATTTCTTTACGTACTGTTCTACTTCTCTATCGATCAACGGCCACCAGACTTTTGCCCTAAGTCGTCGTTTCATGACGCTTCCTCCTGGGTGGCCTTCATGAGCCAGTTCCAAAACCTGACGTCTGAGAGTTGTGGGCATTACTATTCTGTTATTTCGCAGTAATATCGACCCCAAAGTTGTTAGTTCTAGTCGGAATGGGTAGTATGCATTTTTCTCAGAAGTTTCCCAGGATTCATTGTTAGTTTTATCGACGGCATACGACAGTTCTGGATCTATTTTACTTGCCGCCGTTATTTCTATAATAGACATTGCTTTAGGGGTGCTATGTTCCACCACGGCAAAAATATGGTTTTAGCTTTCCCCGTCAAATGTTTTTGCATCGTCAAGTTTACAAAGTCGAGAAACCGAATCTGCAATATTGAGCTTACCTGATTGGTAGATTACTTTATATTTAAAAGCTTGTAGCCGTAAGACCCAGCGTTCAATTCGAGCGGGAGGTCTTGAAACAGGTTTAAAAATAGCTTCCAACGGTCTATGGTCAGTCACTAGTTCAAATTCTAAACCCATTAGATAGTAGTAAAACCGTTCTACACCCCATACTAAACCCAGGCTTTCCTTTTCCGTTTGGGAATAACGTCTTTCGGTACTGGATAGACCTTTACTGGCAAATGAAATGACCTTTGGTATTTCCGAATCGAATTGAAGGAGCACTACCCCTAATGCCACTGGACTCGCATCCGTTATCAGGCGTGTTCTTTTCCTGGGATCAAAATAACAATGTTGGTGCCTTTGTCATTGCCTGCTTCAGTTTTTCCAAATTTAGTTGATGTTCCTGAGACTAACTAAATTTTATGTCCCGTTTTGTGATCTTTCGAAGCGGTTCGGTTATTGTTGCTAAATCCGGGATAAATTTGCCTAGGTACGTGACTAGCCCTAAAAAACTTTGGGTCTCTTCTTTTGACATCGGTGGCCGAAATTCCAATACCGATTTAATTTTGTCCCGGTCTGCATCTATCCCCTTATGTGACAACTGATGTCCTAAAAATTCTAGTTGTTGAACTTTGTTCACGCATTTGGCCTGGTTCAATAGAATATTGTTTTCTTTAAATACTCTCAGTACTTTTTTTAGACAATTGTCGTGCTCCTGTTCCATACTTCCATATACTATTATATCATCCAAGTAATTAGTGCAGTTTTTACATTGAGATAATATATTTTCAAATGTCTTCTGAAATATCTCGGGTGCTGACGTAACCCCAAACATCAGTCGTTTGTATCGGAACATCCCCTTATGCGTGATAAATGTAGTGATTGGACGGCTTTCCTTGTCTAATTCTATTTGGTGATAGGCCCATTCGAGGTCCAGCCGGGAAAAATATTTGGCTGCCTTTAATTTTGTCATGATCGAGTCGAATGTCGGCAGCGGATAATTTTCTCTCTGGATTGCCTCATTGGCACGGCGCATATCTACATAAATCCTTATATCCCCATTGGACTTAAAAGTTACTACAATAGGGGAAATCCACGGACTATGTCCTGTTACCACTTCAATAATATCGCGATGTAGTGCTTCATTCAATTTCTGCTCTACCAATGCCTCAACTGCTACAGGTACACGCCTGAGTGGTTGTTGTACTGGTTTGATCGATGTGTCAATGGATAGTTTTATTTTAATATTGCGTATTTTTGGGAAAAGCTCTGATTCTATAATGCGATTTACTCTCAGTCCTAGCTTTAATACTCCTAGTCGTTGGGCTGTATCCTTTCCTAATATTGAAACATCTCCTTGGTCTACTACCAAAAACGTTGTGATAACCTCCCTTTTATCAGCTGTTGTTACCGGTGTGTGGAATTTATGCTGAATTTCAAGAGTGTGCCCGACGGCATATGGTTTCAGAGCTCCCCCCGTTTGGGAATCCATATTCCACATTGTTGCTTGGTTTTGGGGTAGTATCTTCCAGTCTGGTCCATTGATAATATTTGCTTTCGAGCCCGAATCAATTAGCAAAGTGAGATGTATTCCCCAACACTTAATTCAATTAGTTCGTCCTGATTAGTATGACCCTTTTTCTGGTGGTTTTCGAGTTTGAAACATTCGTACTTTTTTGAATTGCCGGCCTCATCCTCATCCACTGTTTGTGAGTTTATGTAGTTTACATGGAATCTTGTCTTTTTCCGTTTGTTGTTATTGCTATTCCCTTCAAATGGCATTTTGCCTGATTTCGTGCTGCATCTATGAGCGAAATGGCCTCTGCGATCGCATTTGTGACACTTTGCATTTCTGGCTGGGCACTTATCGTCATATCCCGAATGATTAGATCCGCCACATCGGAAGCAAACTAGCTTATTCCGATCTTGAACTGCTATTTTGTTTACGGAACAGCTAGATGTACTGGCTGTACTAGAATTCATTATGTTTGATTGATCTGTGATTTGTTCTTGAATTTGACACACATCTATAATTTCTGACAACGACCGTTCTTTCTCTAATAGTTTTCTTTTTACTTCTACAGAGGCCCAATCGTCAATAATTTTATCTTTAATGTTAATTTCTATAGCTTCTTCCGGGGTGCTACCAAACAAGCATTTCGTTGCCTGTTGTCTCAGTCGTACGAGAAATTTGTTAAGTGACTCCCCTGTTTCTGGTTTCAAGTTTCTGAATACATGTCTTTCAAATGTAGAATTTTGTGTTGGGGAAAAATATTTCGTTAACGCCTTTATAAGGATTTGGTACACATCATTCTCCTCTGGGTCGTTTAGCTCGGTTACTGCCCCCGGTATGTTGTAGGCAACTTCTTGTAGTTGCATGCCCCCCAGATGTAGTAATTTATTTCTCATTTTCATTTTGTCGGTTATATTTTCGGAATCAAGATATAACTGTAACGCTCGCAGCCATTTCTGCCACTCAGAGCTTATGCTTGACTTTGGAATAGTATCGCACAAGAATGGTCTAATTCCCGATGCTTCTCCCATTGTTGCCGCGACTGCAATAAAATGTATTTATTTGCAACTTTTACCACTCTTTATTTAGCTTTTCAGTACAAAACTATCCCTCCAGGAGTGTACTCCGTATTCCGTAACAATGCAATATGATTACAATTTAATGTACCAGAATAAATGTCACAATTTAATGCGACCCAGTTACAATTCAATGTAACCCCTTCTCATCACAATTTAATGCGATCCTGTCACAATTTAATGCGACCCCAGTTACAATTCAATGTAACTCCTTTTTATCACAATTTAATGCGATCCTGTCACAATTTAATGCGACCACAGTTACAATTCAATGTAACTCCTTTTTATCACAATTTAATGCGATCTTGTCTCAATTTAATGCGACCACAGTTACAAATCAATGTAACTCCTTTTTATCACAATTTAATGCGATCTTGTCTCAATTTAATGTGACTCGTGTATCATGTATCGAGAATATTTACCTCAGTCGCCAATTGTGCTACCCTGCTGGTCACTGACAACACGATTCGTATCACTGATAATATCTTTATTAATACCCACTATACAAGTATATTTAACACTATGAAGTGCACACTTCAACTGCCTTCAGCTGACTGCCTCCCAACATCTCAAACAAAACCTAATATAATATTACACAATATAATATAATAAATGGTTACTAATTGATTACAATCTCTAATTAATTAATTCCCAATTATGGGCTCCCACACTAACACTCTTCTATTACAGTTTTCTTGAACTAACGCATAGGGGTAAGGATAGGAGTTTTCACTGTACTAAAAACAAATGTTTTATTTCAAACTGAGTTTGTTTGTGACCTTACAATTCTTAGAATTAAAGAACTGAACTTCGAATCTTTCGAGTACGACGTCAAGATAATAAGACTTACAAAATATTTGGAGGGATAAATTATATCATACATAATTTATAATTTAATTTGTTACGAATCCTAATCAAAAATTCCAAATCCCTCGTCAACTGAACATCTGGGTGGAATGTTTGTATCCTGGTTTTTCTACAAATATTCTTTTACGGGTGTTTCAACTTGTAAATAATTATAGGCAAAGGCATAACTTCTGGTAATCCCTTGAATTCGTTTCGTTGCTGGAAATTTACCAAATACTTTACAAATATTTAATCCACGAAATACAATAATCTATAAAATACGTATACCTTAGAAAATGCTTTACCAATATAACATACGGCAAATAATAATAATAATAATAATAATAATAATAATAATAATAATAATAATAATTATTATTATTATTATTATTATTATTATTATTATTATTATTATTATTATTATTAATACATCACCCAACAGGCAAACGCCCAATTAAAGGGTAAGAGATGAAACGTATTCAATACAATAACATATATTTCTTAATCTCGTTAATGGTGTTATGAAATATATCAATTTCACCTTCGATGATATTGAAAGAGTTTATCATTTGATGGATAGGTGATTTGGTTAACATATTTGATTTTGGAGTTTTTAAATAAAAAGTATTTTTGTGTCTGGATGACATTCTAGGAACTTGAAAAAAATTCTATTCATAATAAATGTGCAGTCAAATGTATTATTGATTAGTTTACGTAAAACAATTACAGCGGATATACGACGCCGTTGTTCAAGAGAGTTTAAATTAAATTCATCTAGTAATACAGCCTGAGATACTCCTCTAGGAGGATAATAGCCTTTCAAAATATATATAGCAAATTTCAGAAATTTTCTTTGAATACCTTCTAAAGATTCGGACTGATAACGAAAAACTGGTTTCCATATTAAGGAACCATATTCTAGGTGGGGACGGACTAAGGACACAAATAAGAGATGTAAAGCTTTAGCACTACCAAACATATCAGAATTACGAATTAGGAAGCCGAGGCATTTAAATGCAGTTGATATTTTGAGTTGTACATGAGATGTGAAGGTTAATTTAGGATCAAAGGTGATTCCAAGATCTAGTGAAATGTCGGGCCTGTTAAGAGCAGAGTTATTTATTAAATATTCGAAATATATAGGGCTGAGTTTTCTGGAGAAGGTCATAGAGTGGCATTTGTTGACATTTAAAGACAGTTTATTATCCCTGCACCAATTGGATATGGTATCCAAATTTTTTTGAAGTTTTAAACAATCATCGATCGTAGTAGATATGTTACACAGAAGTTTCAAATCGTCAGCATACAGTAAGTGCTCGACATCAATGTCAGCGGGGATGTCATTTATGAATATGTTAAACAATAAAGGTCCCAGAATCGACCCCTGTGGCACTCCAGATTTATGTATAAAATACTGCGATTGAAAACCATGTACATTAACAAATTGATACCAATCCTTGAGATATGATGTGAATAGTTGCAAGAGAGAGTTCGAAAAGCCAAACAGTTTGAGTTTTTGCAAAAGAATGGTGTGGCCTAGCCTATCAAAGGCCTTAGAAAAATCCGTATACACGACGTCCACCTGCCCCTGTTGATCCAAGGCTTCGCATATTAGCTGAGTTTTGCACATGAGATTATAATAATAATAATAATAATAATAATAATAATAATAATAATAATAATAGTAATAATAATCATAATAATAATAACAATAATAATAATAATAATAATTTTTAACTAGGTTAGGGCATCAACTGCTGGGGTTATTAGCCCAAGTACTACTCAAAAGTAATACATAAATAAATATACAAATATACGAGAAAAAGAACTAATATCGCTTTTATAAAATTTATGTATAGTCGTAGAAATATTACACACAAGAAAGACAAATTCTATACCCATAAAATATTTTATAAAAAATAAGTATATACGCATACTTATGTATACGTACACATACATACATACATACATACATATACAGTAGCATATACATATAATTGCAAAAATAGAGAGTACAAAAATCTGATATAGGAAATATAAATGAGATGAAAAATAGAGAAGAATACAAAATCAGATATAGAAAATATAATTGATATGAAAAATAATTAAGTCTATAACTTATCATAAATATTAACCGCACGTAAAAACTTTAGAACATTGCGAATCTTACCAGAGTTTGTTAATATCACTGAAAGGTTTTGATCTAAAAGATATAGTCGCCTGAGTGAATCATACTGTGGACACGCAACAAGAATGTGTTCAACTGTCAGAGCAGTGTCACATCTGTTGCACATAGGGGCATCATCCCGACTTAAACAGTACCCATGGGTCAGACTTGTATGACCCATTCTGAGGCGATGTATCTTGACATGGTCCCTTCTGGTAAGATCATTTGGCATGAAGAATGGTACAACCAACGGTTTAATGGTTTTGTGATGATTCTGTACCCCTTCCCATGTGCGCTGCCAAATAGCCAATGTCTCTTTCTTCAGATGAAGTCTAATGTCTGACGATTTATACATTATCACATCAACAGAGTCACTATCAGCGGCAGAACGTGCTGCCTCGTCAGCCATCTCGTTACCTCTTATTCCAACGTGACTTGGGACCCATAGAAAATAAATATCTTTTCCTATGTCACGAAGATGTTTCATGAGGGATAAGATATTCTGAATAATTGGATCAACGGTAAAAGGGTTTGAGATGGCTTGGAGAACGCTCAATGAATCGCTAACTACGAGAAACTTTTTATAAGTTCTGACGAACTCGCAGTAGCGTAAAGCTTGCCAAATAGCATAGGACTCTGCTGTGTAGATAGAGGTTATAAAAGGCATTGACCATGAGTGCTGCATGTTGTCAACAGAAATTGCGCAACCAGTACCATGGTGGGTTTTAGAACCATCCGTATAAATCACCATCGTGTTTTTGTATTCGTGCAGAACTTCTAGAAATTTTGTCTGTATCATTATCGGGGGACTGTTGGACTTGTCGTACCTGGTTAGTTCGTAGTTAGTCCTAGCTAATGGTACCAACCAGGGCGGTACCTCACACTCCCCTACAGGAATCAATAATGGTATATCAAAGCTCATTTGTTGTAGTAGCTCTTTTGCACGGATACCAAGTTACCCGATAGTTTGAAATCATCCTCCTCGCTACGGTCCTACAAAATTGATTTGAAAACATATTTAGTTAAAAATTGTTTCTATTCAGTACAAGAATTTCTATCACAATAATTTTTTATATTTTTTTAGTATTGTTATTTTATTGTGTACTTACTACATATTACATGTTTCATATTGTTGTTACACTGTGAATAATATGACAGACTCATCCAATATCATGTATTTTATGATCAATGGAATAAAGATATTATTATTATTATTATTATTATTATTATTATTATTATTATTATTATTATTATTATTATTATTACCTGCTGGCCTGATTTGAATTCGTCGTCGACTGCACCAATTATTATTTTGAAAGAAAGTACTGAAATTTTTGTGTTGCGGCAAGGACTTGATTTTTGAAACATAAAGCAGCAGAAACTTTTTCCGTCTTAAGTCGAGTGGCGTAAGTCCTGACTCTGAATATAAATTTAGTGTTGGGGTACTGGGGAACGCACCAAGAGCGTACGTAGAGCCTGGTTGTGGATTGGCTCTATTCTACTGAGGGTTGTACGTTTTGCTGAGGCATAGACAACACACCCGTAGTCAATCTTAGATAGAACTAGAGATTGATACACCCGTAAAAGAGTTTTTGGCTCTGCTCCCCAGTTAGTACCCGCCAACATTTTTATAATGTTGAGAGCTCTAAGGCAGACGGTCCTCAGCTCTTCAACATGCAGTTTCCAAGTTAGCCTTGGATCAAAATAAAGTCCAAGAAATCTTACGCTGTTGACGATTTTAATTGTATTTTCCCTCATATATAGGAGTGGTCCATAGTGAGGTCGGTTAAGGCGACAGAAGTGCATGCACTGGGTTTTTTCGCGAGAGAATTTGAATCCAATTTTGTCAGCTCTGCGTATAATGGTGTTAATTGCTGATTGCAAAGTTTTGTTGCTGTCTCTCATTTTCTTACCAGAACAGAAAATAGTGAGATCATCAACATACAGACACATACGTATGGAGCTAGCATAGGATACAAGCTCATTTACCGCAATGGCAAAAAGCGTGACGCTCAAAACAGAGCCTTGGGGTACTCCATTCTCTAATATCCTTGTGGATGATTGAGATGTACCGACCCGAACTCTAAATTTGCGTTCCCCCCAGAAAAGACGAAATAAGTTTAGGCAAATTACCACGAAAACCCCAGAAATGCAGCTTTTTAAGAATGTGATACCGCCACGTCATATCATAGTCCTTCTCCAGATCAAAGAACACTGCTACCAAGTGTTCTTTTTTGTTGAAAGCAGTGAGAATTGCATCTTGAATTGCATCTTCCAGATATGCGAGATGATCAACGGTGGATCTGAATTTTCGAAACCCGGCCTGGTGGTCTGACAGAAAATGATTGGTTTCCAGAATCCACATTAGACGGTTGTTGATCATTCTCTCGAATATTTTTCCAATGCACGACGTTAAACTGACAGGCCTATGATTTGACGGTATCGATAGGTCTTTTCCGACCTTAGGTACAGGGACGACAATGGCTTCCTTCCACTTCTCGGGATATGAACCTTCTTGCCAGAGCATATTGTATACGGAAAGCAAGTGAAGTTTAAATTCAATGGTTAAATTTTTAAGCATATCGTTTGTGATTCTATCTAAGCCTGGAGCTGATGACTTAGATTGGCTGAGAGCATATTCCAGTTCCATAAGTCCGAACGCAGCATTATAATCTAGAATTTCAGCAGTACTGAAATCTAGCGGAATTTCCCTGTCCGCTTTCAATATTTGAAATTCAGCCTCGTAATTAGAAGAGCTGCTAGTACTTTGGAACTGGTCAGCCATTATTTCCGCGATTGTTGATGGATCATGCGTGTAAGTACCATTATTCAGTTTTAGGCATGTTATGCCCGTAGAATTACCATGCCCAGCGATACGTTAAACCCTTGACCAACACTCTTGTGAAGTGGTACTTGACGAAATACCAGAGACATATTCGTCCCAAGATTTACGTTTGCTTTCCAGCATACAACGACGTGTTAATGCTCTGGCTTTTTTTAAAGCGAATAAGGTTCTCCTGAGTAGGAATTCGTTTGAAACGATTAAAAGCCGTTTTTTATGCCGGACCAACTCCTGGATTTCACGATTCCACCAAGGGACCGACCTTTTTCGAGCTTTGGACTTGCTCTGAGGGATTGCAGTTTCTGCTGCTAAGAAGATATTTACTGTTAATTCTTCCACATTTACATTGGTGTTATCAGTCGTGGGTGGAACTTTAAGGAATGACTTAAAACATGGCCAGTTGGCTTTACTAATAAACCAACTTGGCACAAACACTTAATTACACACGGGAGTGTCTGTAGTGATCACTATAGGAAAGTGATCACTGCCATGTAGATCATCTAGTGCCCGTCAAGAGTAACGAGTTGATAACGTTGAAGACAGCATAGTTAGGTCGATTCAAGAAAAGGACCCTGAACGAGCATTAAAATATGTGGGCGAACCATCATTCACAAGAACAAGATTAGGATCATCAAGCAGGTTCTCAACAATTCTTCCCCTTGGATCGATATGCCCAGATCCCCATATGGTATGGTGGGCATTGAAGTCTCCCAGAAGAATAAAGGGAGTGGGAAGTTGCCGAATAATACCTTGAATGTCAGCCAAATCCCAGTTCGCATCAGGTAAATAACTTAGATCATAAAGCATACGGACTAGATGGAAGAAATGGGGAACGCTTAGGATTGAGAGAGATAGAAGACTGGTAAGAATAGGCACACTGCGCAAACTCACCCAGCAGGTGTACAGCGGCGTACGCGAAGCGAGGCGAATTTGTGTTTACTTTTTCTGTTGTTGTCAGTTCATTTTTTCTGCATTCGCCAGACAATCATCTCAATTTTGAGTCGTGTTGTTCTTCGGACAACAAGCTCATCAATATGAGAAATCAGGGTGGATTATTCCATCCATCTACGGATGTTGCAAAAATATACGAAAATACCGAAAGAATCATTAGGGAAACTAAAAATATATTTATTAAAAATATTAAATTAATCATACTCAATAAAGCGTTTTATTGTTCTTGTAGTACATTTTCTAACTTGGACGAACACGATATTTGGAATCATTTACTTGTAAGAAATAGTGATGAATTTATTCGCCACAAGTACCAATTAATTAAATTAATTATAAATGTATATATAAATGTAAGGTTGCACCATATTTCTAGAAATATGTGTCAAAAGAGTGGTATTAGAAATAAATATAATTAGTATTATTCCGAAATGAATAAAAATTTTAATTAAAAATATGTTTTATTCTATCCCTGCTTGTTTCATATATTTATTTGTCCCTTATTAAATAATTCCGTACCACGTCTATGCATGTTTACGGCGCCTGCGCAGTTACTTTAATCTTACCGAGTATACTTTTCTTTTCTAACTTACGCTATTTTATATTTCTATCTTGCTTAATCCTAAGCGTTCCTTTCAAAAGCATTGTGAGGTATATGTTTTCTTACATCTAGTCCGTATGCTTTATGATCTAAGGTAAATAAATGTTAGAGAGAGTAACGTTAAATGGAGCTGACATTCGTACAGCAACGGCCTGAAGATTAGTGTTGAGATTTATCTGATTGAAGCTCGCATCTTGTCTTATGATGATCGCCACACCTCCGTTAACCCGAATGTGGGGTGGAGAATCCAACCTAACTGTACTGTAATTCTTTAATGTGTAAGCTTGGCCTGGTGAAAAGTGCGTTTCTTGAAGACACGTACATATCGGATTAAATTCCGATAGCAGCATCTCCAATTTGCAATAATGAAAGATACATCCCCTAATATTCCACTAAATAATATTATTCATGACTTATAATATAATGTAGAAGAACTAAACAGGTTTCCTTGGCTTGCCCAGAGGCCAACCCTTCTTTTTCTTTTGCTGCTGCGAAGATGCAGAGCAAAGCGAAAGATCTTCGTCTTCCTTAGTAGCAATGATAGTAGTAGATGGGCCAGAAGAAAAAGACACCGGAGAAGTATGTACTATATCCCTCTCTTTTGTTGGAATTTTGGTATGAGTCGAAATTGAGTTACAGGGGATCAATGGTGCACTTTGTTTGACATTATAAGTTTCCTTCGTATGATCTTCGTTGGAAGAAGAAATAAGTGGAGACCTATTTGCCCTTATATTTTCCCCAGAAGAAATGATAGTAGGAAAAGGGCCGGAAGAAACAGACACAAGAGAAGAAGAAGAAGAAGAAGAAGAAGAAGAAGAAGTGTTTACTTTTCCTGTCTCTTGCGAAGAAATTATAGTTGGAGGCGAAGAAGGGTTACATGAGATAAGAGGTACAATTTGGTTGGCATTAAAAGTTTCTTTTGTAACAGAGATATTTTTTAATGCTTGAACAAGATGAGGAATTACTTGCTGCGCAAAAGAAGTAGGATCCGGTGTCACTAAAGCTGATGCTTTGGCGGCATAGGAAATACCAGCCGGAGTAGAAATAATCTTCTTCTTTGCTTCAAAATAAGTAATGTTTTCCTTTACCTTAAGTTCTTGAATGGCAACCTCTTGTTTATATACAGGACAATTTTTTGATGTAGGTGAGTGGTCTCCTTCACAGTTGACGCATTTAATTGGCTGTGTGCAAGGGGTACCTTCATGTAAAGCATTTCCACATATGCACACCTGTTGACTATGGCACCGTGCAACTGTGTGTCCGAACTTATGACACTGAAAACAGCGCATAGGTGCAGGTACGTAAATACGTACAGGGAGGGACATATATGCTACTTTTAATTTAGCTGGAAGTTTCGGGGTATTGAAGGTTAATATGTGATTTGGCGTGTCTTTGGATTGACCATTAAATCTAGTCCTAATTCGCCTTACTTCAATTACACCCTGTTCCCGTAGCTGGAGCATATCTCCTCCACTGTACAGTTTAATAAGTCTTTGCAATAAATAATACCCCTGCATATATTAAGTGTCCTGTGAGGGACAACTTCTATACTCATATCGCCCATATTTGTTAGTCTTAATATTTTTTTAGCTTGTGGAGCAGAAACTGTCTCCACAAGCAGACCATCTTTAATTTTCTTAATAGATTTTAAATCTCCTACCAATCTAAATAATAATTTTTGCAAAACAAAGGGGCTAACTTTTTCAAAATTACCACCAAGCCTTTGAATGACCAAGAACCGGGGTACTACCTCCTTCTCTTGGTTCATATCATAAGCGGTGTTTTCAGATACACCCGCACAAGAAGATTTGTTTTTTGACGGGGTTTTCTCCCCGAGAGCGTTTGGCACGGCTCCAAGCGCACCGTTTTTGATGGTCGGCAAACCAGAGAGCGGCTTAAATTGATTCATGCTCATATGATATGAACTTTCGGTCTTTGGTGTCCCCACCCTCCACGGAGCCTCAAAAGGGACATCAATACCGCAAACCAGTAAAGTGCCAGGGCTTCCCAAAGACTATAGCAGTCCTGGAGGGCAGCAGGATCAGTCGACGGGAGAGATCACGATGGGGCCGCTAAGTCCTCGTGCACGCCCGTTTCCTGGTGAACCCGCCACATCTCTAAGACTACTCACGCCCCAGCCTCGCAATGGGATGGGAACCGATTGGCCGCAGGTGGGTTAGCCTGCGACTTCCCGTTTGGATGAATTTAGGGCCAAAGTAGTGTGTTGGGGCTTCCTCAACTACCAGGATCCTCTCTTCCACCGACACGGGTCACCGCACACGGTCAACATGCAGGTAGGTATGAAGAAACTTGCGCACGGACGATCACCTACTAATCGACCGGTTAGGAGACAGAATGACACAGAAATCAGGACCCGTTAGTTTCACCATTGCTGGCAACAAAGGCTACTAAGCCCCCCCACCACGACAAGGTGGGCCCGCGGGGGGGAATAATAATAATAATAATAATAATAATAATAATAATAACAATAACAATAACAATAACAATAACAATAACAATAACAATAACAATAACAATAACAATAACAATAACAATAACAATAACAATAACAATAACAATAACAATAACAATAACAATAACAATAACATTAACATTAACATTAACATTAACAGTAACAGTAACAGTAACAGTAACAGTAACAGTAACAGTAACAGTAACAGTAACAGTAACAGTAACAGTAACAGTAACAGTAACAGTAACAGTAACAGTAACAGTAACAGTAACAGTAACAGTAACAGTAACAGTAACAGTAACAGTAACAGTAACAGTAACAGTAACAGTAACAGTAACAGTAACAGTAACAGTAACAGTAACAGTAACAGTAACAGTAACAGTAACAGTAACAGTAACAGTAACAGTAACAGTAACAGTAACAGTAACAGTAACAGTAACAGTAACAGTAACAGTAACAGTAACAGTAACAGTAACAGTAACAGTAACAGTAACAGTAACAGTAACAGTAACAGTAACAGTAACAGTAACAGTAACAGTAACAGTAACAGTAACAGTAACAGTAACAGTAACAGTAACAGTAACAGTAACAGTAACAGTAACAGTAACAGTAACAGTAACAGTAACAGTAACAGTAACAGTAACAGTAACAGTAACAGTAACAGTAACAGCAACAGCAACAGCAACAGTAACAGTAACAGTAACAGTAACAGTAACAGTAACAGTAACAGTAACAGTAACAGTAACAGTAACAGTAACAGTAACAGTAACAGTAACAGTAACAGTAACAGTAACAGTAACAGTAACAGTAACAGTAACAATAACAATAACAATAACAATAACAATAACAATAACAATAACAATAACAATAACAATAACAATAACAATAACAATAACAATAACAATAACAATAACAATAACAATAACAATAACAATAACAATAACAATAACAATAACAATAACAATAACAATAACAATAACAATAACAATAACAATAACAATAACAATAACAATAACAATAACAATAACAATAACAATAACAATAACAATAACAATAACAATAACAATAACAATAACAATAACAATAACAATAACAATAACAATAACAATAACAATAACAATAACAATAACAATAACAATAACAATAACAATAACAATAACAATAACAATAACAATAACAATAACAATAACAATAACAATAACAATAACAATAACAATAACAATAACAATAACAATAACAATAACAATAACAATAACAATAACAATAACAATAACAATAACAATAACAATAACAATAACAATAACAATAACAATAACAATAACAATAACAATAACAATAACAATAACAATAACAATAACAATAACAATAACAATAACAATAACAATAACAATAACAATAACAATAACAATAACAATAACAATAACAATAACAATAACAATAACAATAACAATAACAATAACAATAACAATAACAATAACAATAACAATAACAATAACAATAACAATAACAATAACAATAACAATAACAATAACAATAACAATAACAATAACAATAACAATAATAATAATTTTAAATATAATGTTGCAATTTGAATGTGCTGCCATCTATTATCACATAGGAAGATATTGAATGTATTTGATGTACGAGTATGTAGGTAAAATCGAATATTGTAAACTACTCCCATCACACACACACACACACATATATATATATATATATATATATATATATATATATATATATATATATATATATATATATATATATATATATATATATATATATATATATATATATATATATATATATATATTGACGGATAACAGAAACTAAAATCGATCCGGCAAATGACGTCACTGGCTGGCAGCGTTTCAAACATAGTAAATTGTATTCACTCATTTTTAAAAAATTGGAAACATATTTAACCACTAAAGTAGTGTTTTCAGAAATGTTTTATGATATATTTTAGTGTAATAGTGTTATTTTTCAATATTTTGATTACGGTCATCATTGACAGTGAAAACAAAAAAAAATGTAACAAGAGATCTATCTGGAGTAAAGAATGGCTAAAAAGACAAAATGAAAGGAATTATACTCTATCCGTTTTAACTATAGAGCGTTGGGTGAGATAGGGCTTAAGATTCTAGCTCTCTGATTGGTTGAAACGTAAACCGAGTTTACACAGCAAAATAATTGACGCGAAATATAAATTTGCTTGACAAATTTATCAATTATTTTGCCGTCTGACATAAAATATATAAATGTCAACAAAGTTAATAGTACACGATTTATTGCATATTATCAATTTCTGTTCCGTTCTGGCATCAGAACTGGGCATAGGACGATGTAATATTTGGAAAGCTATAAAAGAACATGAGGAAAAAGGGTCATTCGGATCACCCCAGGAACAAAGAAATTTGTTTAGAACATTATTTTGTCCATATTTAACGGTGTATACAGTTTATACATATAATGTATATATTTTAGAGTGTAAATGTTTATATTTCAAAGGCGAATTATATTTTTATTATACGTTGTTTTCTTTAAAATTTATTTGAATAATGTGGTTTTTATTTATGCATGCCCCTTTCGCCGAAATGTAGAGAAAGGTACGAAGATTATAAGTATATGCATAAAACCACAAGATAGATTAGCACATGTACATACAAGACAAAATTACTGAAAAAATGTCAATTAGAAAGATTTTTTAAATCCAGGAATGGCGCCAAAATTTGAATTTTTTATTTAATACATGTAAAAACGCCCGCGCTCGAAACGCCATCTAGTCTATAGTTAAAACGGATAGAGTATAGTTTCGTTCCAATACTGTGAAATGAGTAGCATATAATTTCATACAACATACAACTAGTCTGATGAAAATAGCGACGCCACTATTTTTGATACGACTCAAGTACTTCTTCTTCCGTATAAGACACGACACGACAGAATCGTATAGGTGTGATCGGGGCTTTAGAGTTATCGTAGACGAAAATTTTGTTAGACATACACACGCACGCACACACATACACACACGCGCGCGCGCGCACACACACACACACACACACACACACACACACACACACACACACAGAGGCAGACATCATCGTAAAAAGAGTAAAATAGTATTCTAGGGACCTTAAAACGTGCTTATTCATTAAAAACTCACCACCGAATTTTTTGACCAAAGATAATACCTTCCCTACCTGAAGGTGACGGAAGGTAATAATACAAACAGAAATGAAATCAAA
Organism: Harpalus rubripes; assembly: GCA_963082715.1. Taxonomy (NCBI): domain Eukaryota; kingdom Metazoa; phylum Arthropoda; class Insecta; order Coleoptera; family Carabidae; genus Harpalus; species Harpalus rubripes. Next base: position 31,926,188 of record OY720456.1, read on the forward strand.
CGCATCAAACGTCAAACCATGCGCTCGCTGCATCAGCCGCAGCCGGCTACAGCTGTAAGGGTTAGCCAATAGTAGTCAAGATTTACGAGCGTGCGCGTAATTCCAGGTTGGGTGTTTGTGTGAGATAGGCTTACGCAGAAATGATATTTCCATTTCACAGTGTTTCCTTCACCTACTCTTATGGGAAAGATACGAGCATTAGCAATATATTAGTCTAATAGGTATATGGCTCAGCCTCATTTATTTGCTAATGAAAATTAAGTACGTTACAGGCAGTGTTACAGACCGGGGCACCAAAATCAGCTGTTTCGAAGGTTACCGGAAACAGCTGAGTGCCCGTTCTAGGTGATTTACAAACAAGGACGTTCAAGAGAGGGGGATGTGCCTTCAAAATGCTAGTAACAGTGGTTGAGCTGAGGCAAGGGTAAGGGAAAGAGATAGCAATAATTTTCTGCACCGTGCTTAGCCAGATCTCTTCTTCTTTCTAATAATTTGATTATTATTATAGAAAAAATCACCTGCTCCAAGCTCCATATGTAAAACAGACAGTATTTTAATTAAATTAAAAAACGTGGTGGATTGTCATTTTAATGTCAAACTGTAAGTATTTAAGGTCTAAAATGCATATGTTATGCCGAAATAACATCAAAATTATTATAATAAAGAATAAGGTCAAGCGTATTGTTTTCGGACAAGTTTTTAAAGCAATGGCCGACCACATTATTTCCCAAGATTTCGCTGTTAATCATAGAACTCAATCGATACAATTTTAAATGTTTATATTGACGTAAAATTAAAATTCTCTGCTACAGTTATAAATAAAAATGAAATAACAAAAAGAAAATTATAAATAAACTAACTCTGTTTATAAATGAATAAAATAAAAATATACTTTTTAATATGTTGATTTTCCTCTCCTTATTTTTAAGTTTATTAAAGTAGATGTATTGTAAAACGCAATTGTTTTATTATAATAGTTTTAATTTATTTCAAAATATGATGTTTACATTTATTATCAAGCTTACTCAGTACAGTATTAATATTATTTTTTTCTTACTAGTAAATATTAAAAACGTTTGTAATTTCAAACAAATCATGATTCAAATCCTCAAAACTCGCGCAATACCACTTTCTCGACGTTAAGCCATATCCCCCTCTCTTGAACGTCCTTGTTTACAAACCTCAAAGGAACCTTAGACCAGGAATAGAGGGGGAGACAAGGCCCAGTCACGCGTATATTTCCAAATCATCTGAGCGATTTTGAACCTTATTGAAATGTCAAAATCAGCTGCAAAAGGCTAGTCGACCAGTTAAATACTGTTATGTTACAGTTGGCCAAATCTAAATAAATACTTGATTATCCATAACTACAAATTATCTTCATTTTGTTTTATAAAACTAAAATAAATGCGAAAGAATATTAATAAAGAAAAACGTAATGTAAATAACGGACAATTTAAAACGGTAGGTGACGCTTGTTGACATTGAAAACTTATTCGTTCGACTGTGCACGTATGTAACACGACTAGCCTTTTGCGGCTGATTCTGACAGTTCAATAAGGTCGAAAATTGCTAGGATGATTTTGAAAGTCGTCTTATGGCGAAATACATAACATGCCCTGTCTCCCCCTCTATTCCTGGTCTAAGATAATAACTGTATATTTTTCTGGTAATGGTTTTCATTGTTATATCAAGATTGTTGTAGTTACATTTCTACCCTTATCTATAACAATGAAATACTCAACTTCCCACAATTTTCATTCTTCTTGGCAACAAAGAACAGAAACATCTGCAGTATTTCAAAATTCAAAGAATACATGATTTGCGAGGAATGCGAGGTGAAAATACATTCTAAGGGCCGAGATATCAATCACCAAATAAATTTATTTGGTGAATAATAAACTCCTTCTCTTCTGAAAAATAGTGTACGTTTTGTACTCTACATGTTAATAAAAAAAACATGCATATCTTTTTGCAAATACACGAACATGTAAATTATCTACATATCTATAGTATGTATGTGCATTAAATTAGTATATTAACGTAAAACAGATTTTATCTAAAAATACACAATCAAACTTAAGTACACACCCATATGACAGCGATTTAAATTGCGCGGTAATATGGTTTATTCACCACGGCTTCATTTATAGACCGTACATACTTCAGGCGTATTTCAGATTTTGTAATTCCCGCTCGATTTGACATCACTTTCGGAGTCTCGCTGACGACAGTATGTATTTTAGTTTGAAATTGTGTCACATGAGACGCTAGGTTCGATTATTGTATTACGCATATGCAGTAAAAACAACAAAAACAAAAAATGTCAAAGAAGCCTGGATGAGTACAAAATTCATTGAATTTTCTTTAGATATTTATACCTGTAAAGTGTCATATTTCCAAAAACTTACAATGAAAAGATTAACTAAGGATAAAAGCAAAAACGATAAATTAGCAACTACTAAAAGATCTTATAGTACAAGAAATAAGAAGTTGACAGAAAACAAAAATTGTAGTAGTAATACAGAAGTGGAAACGGTTGAAACGAATACAAAAAACAAAAGCAATGTCACAGAACTTATGATGCCTGAAACAATTAAGAACGAACAGATTGAAAATTCAGATACTGCTAAGAAACCAAACTTTTCTAATTTTCAATTTATTAAAAAGAAAAGTTTATCGCATAAAGGAAGTTCAGTAAAACAAAATCATATATCAATATTAGATGAAACTCCTAATATTAAAAATGAACATGTTTCGTCAACAAAACAAGAAGAACAAATTAAAACAGAAATTGCAGGAAGTTCCTCTATTAAAAAAGAAGAAATAAAAACTGTAGACGATTATGAATTGTGTATGGAGAACAAGAATATTAAAAAAAATAAATGGGAACCATTAAACTGGGAAGAAGTATTAAAAAATTTGAGAGAAATGAGGAAGGAACAAAATGCACCAGTCGATAGTATGGGATGTCATAAGTGTAAAGATGAATCTGCTCCTCCGAAGGTAAAAACAAAATATATTGACTCAGTAAAAATTTGAGAAAGTTTTGAATTGTAGGTAAAACGCTATCATAATTTAATTGCTTTAATGCTTTCAAGTCAAACTAAAGATCAGGTAACACACGCTGCAATGTTAAGATTAATTTCTCATGGTTTAACAGTAGAAAATATACTCGAAACAAGTGACGAAAAACTTGGGGAACTAATTTATCCTGTAGGATTTTGGAAGGTATTTATTTTTAACTATTTTTTTTTTACTGTTTCACTTGTACATGAATTATTTACAGAGCAAAGTAAAATATATAAAGAAAACAACTCAAATACTTAAAGATGAATATGATTGTGATATACCAAATACTATAGAATCTTTGTGTAAATTATCGGGAGTGGGTCCAAAAATGGCACACATATGCATGGATGTAGCATGGGGAATAGTTTCTGGAATCGGTAACAAATTTCATATAGATATTTTTTGTTACACAATATTGTAAAATTATTTTGTAGGTGTTGATACACATGTCCACAGAATCTCAAATCGTTTAGGTTGGGTACGAAATACAAAAACGCCTGAAGCAACTCGCAAGGAATTAGAGGATTGGTTACCGCAACAGTTATGGGGCGAAGTTAATCATCTTTTAGTAGGTTTTGGACAACAAATTTGTCAGCCAGTTAGACCACAGTGCGCAACTTGCCTTAATAATGAATTGTGTCCGTTTGGAAGAACTTACATAAAATCTCAATTAAAAACAAAAAAATTATAAACTAAATTTATTGTTAAATTTATTACATAATAAATTTTTTATATCAAATGTATTACGAAATAAATTAATTCCTTCTGCCTTTTTTATTTTTCTTTTGTTTATTTTTTAATATCTCTTCTTCTTTCTTTTGTTTAATAGCTTTTCGTCTATTTTTTCCTTGTTCTATTTTGTTTTTGATTTGAAAAGCTTTACTTTGTTGAACTTTTTTTGTTGCTGCTTTACGCAATGCTTTCTTTATTTCTCTCTTAGTTTTAAATTTACTTTCTTTCTTGGGGCTTTCTATCTTCTCAACTTTTGGTTTTAATTCCATTCCAGGGATGTTTTCTTCGTCGTCAGCCAATTCTTCATTTTCGGATTCAGATTCGTTGTCTACTTCATAAATAGGTTTATTTTCACCTATCCAATTATTTCTATTTGCAATTTCTGAAGTAGATAATTCAGTTACTTTTACTGTTACATCGTCCTCTTCGTACTCCTTTGAAAATAAATTATCTAATTCCGGTATACTTCTATGTGAAACAACCAATTTTTTGTAAGATTCTCTAGCCTGGAAAAAATAATAATAATTTGCAGTATGCAACTTATGTATCATGTATTTACTTCTTTTTTCAAACGTTTTCTTTCTTCTTTCAACTCCTGCGCTAATTTTTCTTGAGCTTTTTTCTTTCTTTGTAATTTTCTTTTTCGAAACCCACATAGAAAGTCTCTAAAACGTGGAAATGTAGGGTTAGAATTTAATGTAATAACATAAACTTATCATCACAACTAATTATAGAAACATAACTACATTATTACCTACGTTTATCCTCATCAAAAACCAATTCGACTTTATTTTTGCGAGTTTTTGATTTTTTAAAGTTAGTTTTGTTTACATGTGTCGCCATTATTAAAATCAATTACACATCTAAAATATCTGACTATTTTACAAATCTGATATTTCTTTATTCTGGTTGTTTTTGAAAAAACAATATTTTAATATATAAATATTTAATATTGTATTTTTATTGGATAACAAACAGTTTTCAACATCACGTTGGGGAACTATTTTGACGAAAGTTGTGCTAAATTTTTATGAAATTAACCTTTCTCTAATTTTCATTGGATAGAACCATCCCTTAAGTGATTATTCTCAGCCAATCAGGAATAAATCGAGGCATAAAGTCGGACTCATCAGCAGTATGGCTGTCAGTATAAATTTGAACCTTGAATGATGCACTTCCCTTCTGTGCAAAGTGAATATTATTGTGTATTTATTAAATATAAATTAGAATATGTGCAATATTTACAACCCAAACGATATAAAATGCTGTTGAGAACCAAATGAACTGGATTCGTGCATTTAAAAGTGCATTAAATTTTGATTTGTGAGTGTTGTGCCCTTTAAAATATTTGCATAGCTGTATAAATAAAGACGAATTGAATACAATTAATGTTAATATTATTTTTGCATATTTTGTTTTTTGCAACCGTGAATGAGTTTCATTGTTCAGTTATTGTGTTGTTTTTCATAATTTTATATTTATAAAATTTATTTCTGACATGTAAATTAGGCCACCATATTTTGTTCCATAATTGATTATCCATATGGTCCTAAGTCAGGGACCATCAAACAATATTAAGCTCATATTATTTGAAGAAGTTTATTTTTTACAGACCCAAGTGACAACATTACCAACCATGACGTCTAGTAGGTGCGTGTAATATTTTTATTTCAATTCCAGTAATATTAGACTTGATTCTATTAAATTAATTTCGAAATAATAGTAATCCTATTACAGTTTTTTTATAAGACTACTACAGTTTTGATAAATATTTACTACTAATATGTTTTATTTCGCTTTAGATTGGATAGATTATTTGTTTTGCTGGAATCTGGATCTTCAGCTGTTACTCGATCAGCGGCTGCTAAACAGTTGGGAGAGGTACAGAGGTTACATCCACATGAGTTACATACTCTTTTAGCTCGCGTGACTACTTATATTCGATCACAGAATTGGGAAACTCGAATAGCAGCTGGGGAAGCTGTACAAGCTATAATAAGCAATATACCGCAATGGTTACCAGGAGGAACGATTATCAAGAAAGGTTGGAAGAACTTAATTTTTAATTATTTTATTCAATAATTTAATAGTACAATGTGTTCAAAAAAATTCCTAACTCGGAATAGGCTAGGGCTAAAGAAACGTATATCAATTTAAAAATATGTTATCTAAAGAAATCAAAGGTTTTCTTCTTGAATCTTTTTTAGAAATGGAAACAAATTAGAAAACAGTGAATGTCAATATACTGTATCCTTCTTTATTGTCTTTTCTCCTTAAAATTACATTACGAGATCAATTTTGACAACTTGATTTTTGAATTGAAAAATGCTCAGACATACGTTTCTCTGTTCATAGCCTACTCCGAGTTAGATTTTTTTTTAACACTATAAAGTACGTATTTCTTTTCTGAAAAATATCTATCGAATTTGTTATTACTTTAATACATATTTTCTATTCACGTTATCCGCTGCATAAATTTATATTCTACAATCATTAGACACCGGGGAACCGGGTTCGATCCCGACCGACGCCAAATATTTCGAATTTTAAAATGGCACTAAAATTACCCCTGTGGTGCACTCTCCACGCGAGCAATGGATGCCCGTGAGGTGACGCCTGGTAAACGCCCGCACGGTACAAATATGTCATCATTATTACCGATATCTGCGTACAAAGCAGATTGGTACACCCAGCAATGGGTAATATGCCGTGATGATATATTTATTTATTTATTTATTAGACACTAAAAATTGCTTTTAAACTATACACCGATTTTTCTCATATGGCCCTCACGTCATTGATTTCTGAACCGCAAAATAACAAGTAATTGTATACTTATCTCTGTCTTCCTTATGGTGTCTTACATTCTATCTTTGATACATATGTCTAATAGCTTCATTTTTGTATTACTAACGCATTTAAAGAAAGAAAATTATACGAAATTTGAATTTGACATTCGAGAGCAGTGGTATGTAATATTTTTGCATGCTCGTTCGCGACCCAAATTCAGGCAAAATTAGTGAAGTTACCCTTTGAATTTCATTTTGTACAAAAAAATGTTTGACATTTTAGATGTACAGGTGTCTCATTTTCGATGTTTTTTTAAGGTATGTCGGGTAATATTAACGATAGATCAAAACAGTTTGCACATTGCAGGGTCAACTTTTTGAGTAAAGTTTAATAGTCACCACAGGAATTTTCGATCTTCTTTTGTTTCTGAGATACAGGCAAAAACTCGTTTTTCGCTCATTTTAAAAATTGACTTGTTATATATCATTGAAAAGCTTATAAAATAAGAAAAAAGACGAGACTATTTTCAACATAGGTTCCCATTTAAAAAATCATAAGTTTGTGTTATATCTCGAGAATCATTAAGTTTTCAAAAAATCTAATTACGCCATTTTATTCTATTTAAAAAACTGTAATTTTTATGTAAAAACATTTTTTCTCTAACTTTTATAATAAATAAGATATGAGATATTTTCAAAATGAGCGAAAAACGAGTTTTTGCCTGTAGCTCAGAAACAAAAGAAGATCGAAATTTCATGTGGTGACTATTAAACATTTCTGGGAAAGTTGACCCTGGAATGTGCAAACTGTTTTGCTCTATCATTAATACTACCCGAGATACCTTAAAAAAACATCGAAAATGAGACACCTGTACATATTTGTCAATGTCATTGTTATTTATTTAATTTATTGGCGTTATTTACCTCTTCCGATAATGATATTCGTTCTTAGGTAAATATAATCTTAGAAATAATCGTAAAATGGAGTAGTAGTTTAGTTTAACAATTAAATGATTTAGTATAAAATTTACAAATTTAGGTTAAATTTTGAACAATTTTAAATTACGAACACATGGATTTTAAACGACAAATTACGCTCTGAATGTCTAATTATGAACGTAGCTTGAAATTGAAACATAAAAGAACAAGTTGCAACCTTTTACTTGCCACAATGTAAAAATGAAGAAAATTTTATTCCACATCAAAATATCACAAATTTGATTAACATATTTCGCTTGTAATTTTAAATGGTGACGCATAGCTGGGTGCGTTAGGTTGTGTTTCGGACGGACAGGGTTCGATTCTAACAGACACCAAACTTGAAATTTGAAAAAAATTGCATATAGCACAAAAGAGTTCCACATTGCAGTTTTGAGAGCCCGTGATGTAACGCTTAGTAAACGTTTTCAACTACAATTTTAGATATATCGTCATTACCGAAACCTGCAAATAAAAGGAGCGAAAAAGCGAAAGTTTATTAGTAAATTTATGAATGAAAAGTCGCATATTTCGTGTTACTATATTCCTATATTTCTTAAATGAGACGAATTTCACGATTTTATAAAAAAAACGATTTTTTACCTTCCGTCACCTTTAGGTAAGGAAGGTATTGTCTTTGGTCAAAAAATTCGGTGGTGAGTTATGATGAATAAGCACGTTTTAGGGTCCCTAGAATACGATTTTACTATTTTTACGATGATGTCTGTATGTGTGTGTGTGTGTGTGTGTGTGTGTGTGTATGGATGTGTGTGTGTAACAAAATTTTCGTCTACGATAACTCTAATACTACAATTCCAAAAATTATAATTCTTTCGTATTCCTCTTCGTTGCATCCATATGAAGAGCTGATTAGATTTTGGTTATAATTGGTCAACCGGAAGTACCCTTATTTACAGATTTTAACAGTTTTTCTTGAAAAAACGATGTTAAATATCATTTTTTCACATTTAATATTATTATAAATATGAAAGAACATTGTATTCTCTATACGATTTGACTACATTTTATACTTCATGTTAAATGGATATAGAGTTATAAATTTATAAAGAAATTAAATTTCATAAATTAGCCAGCTATGCTAGAAACAGCTACTATATTAAGAAAATTCTGATTGAAAGATGTCAGTGTCAAGTGCAATGACATATTCGTAGTATATTTGTGTCAGGATCTTTTTGCCCGAAATTTGTATAAAATACATACTACTGTCGAAAGGTAATGTACATACAAGAAATTTATAATCTTTTGCAAGGAACTTTCTGTATGGATTTTATAGAAAATACATACGCATTTACGAAAATTCTACCGGTAGATACCGCATCTACCGACTGTGTTCGAAAACATTACCGGATTCATGAAGAATCTAATGTCCAAAAAAGGTAGTGATGCAAAGCGAAGCGTGCGCGGTAAGTGGAAATGTGTTCAAAGTAGGACTCTGCTCAGTTTGTTAGCTACGTCAAATTTCTAACCTGTTTAAAATTTTCAATTTTTCATAGGTTATGGATCTACCCTGTTTACCACTCGCGTTCTTAAAATAACGATTCTGGTAGCTATAACCTGATAAACAGCTATTTACTGGTAACAGTTTACCGGTAGAATTTTTGTAAATACCTCATATAACTGACGGAAGGTAATGTGCTGGCCACATCAGATTTTTTTAAAATGACCCCATTGTTTTTACCTTCCGTCACCTTTAGGTAAGGAAGGTATTGTCTTTGGTCAAAAAATTCGGTGGTGAGATTTTGATGAATAAGCACGTTTTAGAGTCCCTAGAATACGATTTTACTATTTTTACGATGATGTCTGTATGTGTGTGTGTGTGTGTGGGTATGTATGTATGTATGTATGTATGTATGTGTGTGTGTGTGTGTGTGTGTGTGTGTGTGTGTGTGTGTGTGTGTGTGTGTGTGTGTGTGTGTGTGTGTGTAACAAAATTTTCGTCTACGATAACTTCCATACTACAATTCTAAAAATTATAATTCTTTCGTATTTCTCTTCGTTACATCCATGTGAAGAGCTGATTAGATTTTGGTTAGAATTGGACAACCGGAAGTACCCTCAATTGAAGATTTTAACAGTTTTTCTTGAAAAAACTATGTTAAATATCATTTTTTCACATTTAATGTTATTATAAATATTAAAGAATATTTTATTGTCTATACGATTTGACTGCATTTTATACTTAATATTAAATGGATATAGAGTTAATAAATTATAAAGAAATTAAATTTCATAAAGTAGCCATAGCTATGAAAACAGCTACTATATTAAGAAAATTTTGATTGAAAGATGTCAGTGTCAAGTGAAATTGACATAGTGTGTGTGTTTTATAATTTTACTGGAAATATAGGCTCTTTTGCTATAAATTGTATGGAATTTGCATAAAATATATGCAACTGCCAGAAGGTAAAGTACAAGAAATACAATCTTTAGCAATAAGGAACTTTCTGTATGAAATTTGTACAAAATACATAGAACTGACGGAAGGTAATGTGCTAGCCACATCAGATTTTTTTATTGGATGTTATTCCTGATTTATAACCTTCAACGAAACAGTATTTTCGATATTTGTACATTTTATCGAATATTTACGTAAAATTAATTAACGCATGTCAACTTCAATTTAAATTGACAGATGAAGTTACCTATGTGTCGGGAACATTTCTAACCTTACACGCGGAGACATCTGGCGGATGCCAACTTCGCAGACACGGATATTTTTCATAAGTTGGCCCACGTCTTATATTTTATGCACCGTGTCTGGAACGATGCAGTATCATATAATAACTAGTATCCATAGTAATACATTAATAACAGTATAGTGTAAATGTTACATCTTAGCTGAAACAGGCTGAAACTCGCGGTATAATGTAAATCTGGTTTTAACGCATTCAAGTTTCATACTATAAACTTTTTTTGACTTTCTCGAACTTGATCTGGATCTGACGACCCTGTATTTTATGCAAGTTTCAGACTAGACCTGCGCAGTGAGCGCACGGAACAGAATGTCAACCTAAATATTTTATTTGGAAATGAAATGAAGTATACGTTATGAAATGATATATACAGAATGTTTCACAACTTCTGGATCAAAATAAAATGGAAGATACTACACGCTGTGCTGATCACGGTCCAAAAGGAATTTTTTGAAAATTTCAAAAATTTGTTGCATTTATAATGGGGAGTACATTTTTAGTGCCACTGGTATCAAATAAAAATAATTCATATTAAATTAACAATTTTAATATGACCAGTTATATTGCGTAATGTTTAACAGAGGCACCGACTGTAATGAAACAAATTGAGTAAAAGGAAGGAATTATTTAAAGCCAAAGCGAAACATAATATTAGTAAGAAACAAGACTTTATTTTCAAAAATTGTACCTATAGCTACCCTTAACTAATGCGTTCAAAAAATTACAAGTTCGAAATTATCACCTCCCACAGCTACACACAATGCTGCTCTCTGCACTACGGAAATGTAGTCCCGGAATAGTCCATTTTGCTGTCGAATTATCTCCGCACTATTAAAAATTCGCTCTCTTAGTTCTTCCAAATTTTCGGGAGCAGTTTGGTTATCGTACACTAAAGATTATAGATGACTCCAAAAATAAAAATCTAGTGGATTCAGGTCAGGGGACCTAGGCCTAGGAGGCTATGGAATAGGACCACCCCGGCCAATCCACCTGTCTTCAAAAACGTTGTTTAAATGTTGTCTTACATTGCGAGTGAAATGAGGTGGAGCACCGTCATGTAAGATCCACGAACGCTGACGTACATTTAGCGGAACGTTCTCTAATAAATCTGGCAAATTATTTTGTAGAAACATTAAATAGTCGTTGCCATTCATCCGATTTGGTAAAATGTGTGGTCCAAGTAATATGCCATCAATAATACCAGCCCAAACATTCAACGAAAACCGATGTTGGAAATTACTTTGGACTGTAAGATGAGGATTATGTTCGGACCAGTAATGAGAATTATGCATGTTTCGTACACGGTACAGGTACACCATCTCTGGTAAAAATCGCTTCGTCGGTAAATATTACGTTCGAGCAAAAATTGTGTTCTGGTTCTATGGCATGTTGCTCCAAAAGCCATTCGCAGAAATTTAGCCGTAAATGATGATCAGGTCGCAGAAGAGCTTGAACCCTTTGACAACACACACACATACACACACACACACACACATACACACGCACACACATACATACACACATACATACACACACACACACACACACACACACACACACACACACACACACACACACACAGAGAGAGAGAGAGAGAGAGAGAGAGAGAGAGAGAGAGAGAGAGAGAGATACATTATTGTAATATCGTATCGTATACCTACACTGGTTCTTTAATATGCCGAAAAAATATGATTACTACTGTTTCTTTTATTTTTTAGAGGACGATGGAGAAAATTCATTATCGCGTTTAGGACGATTAAGATTCGATCAATTCGACATGAAAAAAGTATTGGCCAACAGTACCCATCTAATGGGATCCGAAGGAAAAGAATACGACTTTGAAGAAAATTCTTCACAAGGTGGTGATGTTAAAGAAAAAATGGCAAAACAGAGGCAGATTTTAAATGCTAGATTGGGGTTAGATGTAGCTTCAAAATTAGGAATGGATATTTCGGATATTTATTCGAACGATGATTTAGTACAGACACCAACTGAACAGAATATTATTAAAATAGAGGAAAATTGTAAGGTAATTATAATTTTTATTACATGTACATATTAGGAATGGAATGTCTTTCTTGATAAACAATAACTAATAATTTAATCAATATAAATATGTGTAATATAGCTAATTGCCGTATTATGGTCAAAACTGTAAGTCTTAAATCTGTAAATAGTAAACAAAATCACAACGAAACTTGCCACTCATGTATTATTTTATATTAATCAACAAAAATAGATGTGGTTTTGTCAGTTTTTTTACAGATTAAAATTTACAGTTTTGACCGTAATACGACCATAAGGCTAGAAAAAATATCGATATCACTTTTTTATCTAAATATCGATAAATTGATAATCGATATTATTAATAAAATTTGTGATATGAAAATATCGATATGTATCGATAAGTACAGATTTTTGTCGATATCAATATGATATCGAATATCGATATCAAATATTTTATTTTTTGGAAATGTCAGAATATAATTATTACAATGGGGATTTCCAAGGTAACGCCTATTTAAGAAATGTGTATTGATTTATAGGCCAACTCTGAACAAATTTGCAGGTCTTACAAATCTGTAAATAACTGATAAACGCACCTATTTTTGCTGATTATTATAAAATTATACACGATTTTGTTCATAATTTATAGATTTACAGATCTGTAAGATTTACAGATTTGTTCAGAATAGTCACTAATTTGCATGGATTTACTTGTTTCACGTTTGTGACTTGTTGACACGTGCAATTTTCTTTTAATACAAATATTTGATCGTTTAATTTTACATTACGCGATTTTTTCTTGGTGCTGTATTCACTGTAGGTACTTTATCATTCTACTTCTGTCACAGCGAACAAATAGTACCTCTCTGTTTTGGGCTTAGTACGTCACAAATCACAAGCAATTTTCAATTACTATATTAATGTCGGGTATTATTTATTTTTTGGAAAAATAAAGAAATAGGGGTCTCAATTGAAAAAAATATCAAAATAAATCATGGAAATCTTCATTGTTTATATTGGGAAATTATACGGGAGCCCCATTACAATACTTAAGCATCATATTCTATAATAGCTGTTAACATACACAGAATTGAAATAAATTGTGAAAACATCATGTCAGCTACCAGGATTTGAACCAAAGTCATTACTTTGTCGGAGTACGCTCTAACCATCTAAGCCTAAGCTATGGCTGCTTTATCACGATGGCTGAAATAATCTTCCACTTTGCGTACTGCTAAGTATCTCTCAATGAGGACATGCAAAAAAATGTTCCGTTTTTGTTTAAATCAAACAAGCATAGTCTAATTTATCGATCTGTATGAATAAAGTTCAGACTCATTTCATATAGCCTTATCATATCGACACAGAATTTCTAAAAGAAAAAATTATATAGACTATAAATTGAGAATTACATAACTAAATATTTGATAGAAATGCTGTAATATATTAATATAACATCATTCTATTTATTTTTATAAATATAATTATCATTTGACCTGAAGTTATCCGCGTATCACTCAGCTGCTGGTTATTAGTCATTCGTTTTTACTAAAATATCAAATTTATATAAATTTCAATTGAATTTTTCTCAATATTTTATTTGTGGCTGCCATAAAAATGAAATATTTTAATCATTCACCATTGCATTTTTTAATAATACATACATATGATTGCTTTCATGTTATTGGATGGAAAATTTCATGTACTTTTTAAATATAATCAAGTATGTAGGGTGTTCAATTTCAAAATTAAAAGTTACTATAAATTACTCAAAACCGGAAGTAATAATATTGAGCTACTTCTGAAATTATGTAAAGGGGTTAATGTACTATAATTTGTTATATAGTTGAATTCACTAAAATTAGTAATAAGGGAGGTAAAACGGTATATCCAGTTTTTCAAACACATTGTATATGGTTGAAGTATTGATATTCTTCCTGTATAATTGGATTATATATAATACTATTTATTTTTATTGCTTTTTTTAGTAATAATAATTACATACAAATATTGTTCATAGAGATCCGTAAAAGATGTTATACAGACAGAACATTTCATGCCAGGAAGTTTAAGTTCACGAGAAATGAATAGAGCTAAACGAAAGGCTCGTCAAGCTGTTAGTAAACAACGTTCTAGGGAACCATGTGAAGAGGGTAGCTTGCAGTCATCAGTAGAAGAACCAGACCGCAAGAAGGTTAAGTTGGAAGATATTAAAGAAGAACCCATAGTACTTGGTATGTATTATGGAATAATTCATTTAATAATATTTTTAATTAAAAATAAATTAAGAATTTTTATGAAAAGTGGTATATTTATGTTTTCCGGAATGAATTACTGGTATATTTTCCAGTTTATAGATTGTATAACATATTTAGATCAAATAACTCGAGAATGTAAAAGTATCAAAAGTTTTTGAAATTTATACGTTCACATTCTTTTACTCCCGTTTATGGCTATGGCATGGTAATACGGTTGTTTTGTCCCTAACAGTATTATGTTTGATTAGGCGAATGCGTTCCTGATGGTACTGGTTCTTGGGTGAATGCCATAGATTGGCCTTTGGAATGTTTTTCCGATCAGTTATGCCAAGATCTGTTCAGTGCGAGCTGGGTTGTGCGACATGGAGCAGCCACTGCTTTCAGGGAAGTATTGCGGATACACGGGAAGGGAGGAGGTCGGTCTACAGATGTACCCAAAGATCAGGTATGATATACATATAATATATCGTAATAAAATTTTGAATTATCATTTTTTGACATACATATATTATACAAAATTTAAAACTCAACTATTTTAGATGGAAGACTATCATCAAGCCTGGTTAGAAGATACAGCAATTCGTTTACTCTGTACATTAGCTTTAGATAGATTTGGAGACTTTGTATCAGATGCAGTAGTAGCTCCAGTACGCGAAACATGCGCTCAGTGTTTGGGCACAGTTTTGCGCCTAATGAATGAAAACGGCATACGAGGAGTATTAACAGTTCTCTTGCAGTTGCTTGAACAAAGCGAATGGGAAGCTAGACATGGTGGACTACTAGGTTTAAAATACCTCCTAGCTGTTAAAATGGTGAGTAAACAAATTTAACAATGTTTTTAAACAAATACACCAATGGAATATTATTATTGCACACTAGGGGGGTACAATGGAATCGCCTTAGTCTACGGCTTTCTAGAAATTACATGTATATGAATTTTGAATACAAAGAAATGAAAACGAAATAAAAATAATTATATATTAGGTAATAATGTAGTTAAAATTTCTATCAAAAATTGTCGTCAAGTTGTGAGACGTCAGCGTCACTATACTATAGTAATCCAGTTATTCTTTATCCGTTTTAACTATAGAGTGGTGTGAAGATAGGTGCAGTTTGATCTTATTGTCTGATTGGATAATATTCGAAAATTAACCAATCGAAAACCAAAATCAAACTGCACCTATCTTCTAACCACTCTATAGTTAAAACGGATAGAGTATAGTTATCCTGTTGAAATATTACTACAGTATGGGCCATACCTATTTTGTTCATAAATACGCGATTGATTAACATACAGATATTTAAGATATCGGAGTAATTTTTTATTAAGATCAAAAGCAAATTTATTTATTATACTCTATTCTATATAAGCCATTCAGCAGATGGCGCTGACAACAGCGTCAGTTTTAAGTAGCTCAAATTACATTTGGTAAACTTGTATGTCTCCATCTTCAGCCAATCAGAGAGGTCAGAACTATTCCCTATTCTCTGCAATACTGAATGGTTTAAATGGAACAAGATATCATTGTTGTAATCATTATTTATTATCAACTATGTTTTGATTATTAATCAATACTGTCATTGTTCTAATTAATTATTACAACAATATAGCTTAAGTATTATTTTAATTGTCATAACTTGATGATGATGAGTATAATAACCTTCAGTACAGGGCCGCTCTGTGGGTATTATGCGCCTGTGTGCTATGTTACATTTTAGCGCCCCTTCCCCTCGTGATGTAAAATTTGCAAATTAAAGTTTAAACTATACATTTGTTCTTCAAAAATGCTAGATTTATTATATTGATGAAATTTTCCTAGATGCATTCTTGTAATCAATAAGTTATAATCCAAATCGATTGTTGTAATCAACAATTTTACAACAGATTTCAGAATTGTATATGCATTTGATTCTTTGCAAAATGATAATAGGGATTTAAATATTAGATTCATTGTGGGGTTCATTCTTGTAATCAATATTCTTGAGTTATAATCAATATATTCATTGTTGTAATCAACATTTTCATACTTATTATTTCAATATAACAAAGCTAGAATAATAACGAACCGATTGATACGATAATTATTTTACTTATAACTAGAGCTCTAATGTAAACAAATTAAAAAATATATTGTTCACTTCTATCGCGTTAATTTATAGTAATTTTGTCTTTACGAATTGCATTTTATAAAAATTTACTATTATTTACTTTACTGTCTTGAAACGGCGCCCCTCAAAGTCAGGCGCCTTTGTGCGGGGCACAACCTGGCCACACGCACGGCGCAGCCCTGCTTCAGTATTATAATGAAGAAAGACTTAAAGTAACATTAATTAAAGCCAATAATTAACCTGATATGATAACGAGCTAAAATTATTAATTTTATTTACCTGTTTTTTCTTTACGTAAAATAATAATAAAAGTTTAATTATGCAAGTCACAAATATACAGTGTATGAAAAAGTGAAGACACCATTTTATCTCTCTTATTACTAATGGACCTTTTCAATTTAACGGCTATCTCTTTCTATCGCTGCAAATAGTAAGGAAATGGCGCGAACAACTGCCAGTTGGGCTGTCAAACGAAACGTTAAAAATATTGCAGTCATTAAAATACCTGCATTCTCAGTGAAAATTTACATCGTTAGACATTTTAACTTCAATAAAAGGTTTTGTAACTTATTTCGATAAGATATTTTAAAGTTATCTGAGATATTTCCCACACTTTACGTCTAAATTTTTTAGAAACAAACGCCATAGATCTGAGTTGTTCTTACTATGCTCAGATCCCCATTACGCATATCTTCTATCTCTTTAAATTGAAAAGGTCCATTGTAGTGAATTCAACTAAATAGCATATATTATAGTTCATAATTTTTTTATTACTTAAAAAGTACATGAAGTTTGCTGTAGTCTATTTGAAATAGTGAATGAATTTTGACAGATAGATAATGATAGTCTACTTTTTTGTACTGAGCGTGGAAAAATAAACTATCATTTTTAGTGCGGAAAAGTGTCACTTTTCCGCATTGAAATACTTTTCCACACTGGGTGCGAAAAAAAACTTCCTAGCTCATATAAATATTGAAATGACGGACTTTTCCAAACTGAAATACGAAAAGTAAATATAAATATCAGCGCATGTATGATCGTCATCGAACTTATATTTGTTTTGTGTACATTTACACTTACATACAAAATTTATGAGAAACATCCGAAGGAAAATTTACGTCACAAGTTTTACGCGCTAACCTACAATATTAAACAAAATAAATGCTAAATAAAATAATTTTAAGTAGTTTTTTTTTTGTATTCTGATATTTTTTTCGTGTAACCTGTAATATTAATTATATACTTGTCTTGAATTCTATTGTTTTTTTTTTTTTAAGAAATTACTATTTCTTTCATTTTAGGATATGGTTCATACCCTCCTACCAGAAGCTTTTCCACAAATTCTGGCCGGACTGTCCGATCAAGTGGATGATGTTGGAGCTGTAGCAGCTTCTGCCTTAATTCCAGTAGCTGGTGATTTAGTTCGATTACTTCCAGATCAAATTCCACAAGTTGTGGCGCAATTGTGGGATTTGCTTGCTGAACAAGATGAATTAGCAGCAGCCTGTAACAGTTTCATGGGGTTGTTAGCTGCGTTATTGAGTCTACCTGACGCCAGAAAGCTTTTACCGTAAGTTGTGGTATATTGTTGTGTTAGAACTGATAACCTCTAAAATAATAAGTAATTTCGTATACAATGCTTATTGTATTTTATAGACCACAGCCCTTAAGTGACGTGGTACCTAGATTGTGGCCATTTTTATCACATAACGCGTCTTCTGTGAGGCGAGCAACTTTACAAACTTTAACTACGTTAACATCTGTAAGCGGTGATGGAACTCCTTTGAAGTGGACTCCGGTATTATTACAGGTAACTGATTTGTTTTTTAAATTTTTTAATCTACCTACTAGTTGAATGTGTCAATTTACTTAAATACATTTATAAAGAGAATTTGCCAGATGATCACTCGGAGCTTTTCTAAAGTTCCATTTGGTGTGGTTAATAATTGAAATATAAGTGTTCTGCACGTAACATTAGTATTGCGCAATAATATTTTGTTTATAGATAATTCAGAAATATTTCAATTCTATAATCTGTGCTGATATCTATACTCTGTTCCATTTAAGTCATTCAGCAGGTGGCGCTCACATCAGCGCCAGTTTTAAATAGCCGAAATTATATTGGGTAAACTTGTCTCTTGTCTCCAATATCAGCTAGTCAGAGAGGTCAAAACTGTTCCCTATTTTCTGCAATATTGAAAGGTTTGAATGGAATACGGCATGCCAGAAAATTCGTTTCTCTAACACTACTTTAAAAATCACATTCTGTAACTGAAAAATGTTCGCAGTGTTAAGAAATGAACCACACGCAAAACTGGCACTCAAAAAGTCACTTTTTGGGCAAGCTGGACAATAAATTGTGTGTACCATGAGTGCAAAATGATATTGCCACTCTATGCCTCATTGAAGCTCTCAGTTGCGCTTCTGGCTTCAAACTTCATGCTTGTGCAACATTGTAGCATTTTGCACCCTTAAGGCCCATTCAGAATAAAAAAAATTAGCGGTAGTGTAAGAATTAGTGGCATCGGTAGCGTAAGAAATTTATAGTAAAAATTATTTCCGTTCACAATGAAAAATTATTGAAATTATATTTTCCAGGAATTTTTTGTTATAAATTACTAGGATGCAAGGTTGACAGTTATAGCTGTCATTTTATTTTTGCACAAAAAGCAACTGACATAGATGATGACTTATTAATTACACTTATCCACAAGCACTCCATTGTGTGAGATAAGCAAAGAGATTAAGGGAGTTTAAAATTATTTCAAAAAAAGAAAATGCGTGGGCACAAATTGCCTTTGAAATAGACGAAAATGGTAAGTGACGTGTTCACTTTTAATTCTGCAAAGTTTATTAATAAGTATGTTTGTTTATATAGCGCAACGTATGAGGCACACCACAAAATGATCCTTTTTCTATTGCTCATTTTATCTGATGAAATAAGAAATCAGATGTCAATAAACGTCAAAACTGTCAAAAAAATTAAGCGGTAGCGTAGTGGCAACGTAGAAGTTTGGAGATTGCAAACTCCTACCGCTGCCATTGCCACTGCGCTACTACTAATTTTCTTAATTTTTGGATGTGAACGAATACATTTGCTATAACGCATTCAATCTTTTACCCAGGCCACTACCACTGCCACTAATTCTACCGCTACGTTAATTTTTTTGTTGTGAATGATACTTTAGTACACAAATAACTATTTTTAAATAGTGTTAGAGAAAGTATAGTCTAAAACTCGTATGGAATAGTATTTCTGCCACTCGCGAAACCGTACAAACTTTTCGCTCACGCTGAAAATATCTATTCCATACTATTTATATTATTCTCTGTTTCGGGATTAGAATGAGATATTCCAGCACGCTTATTGATGCTATACTTCATTTCACGTAAGAAAATAACAGATGGCGCTTGAGATCCGACCGTTTTTTCATGCATTAAATACATAATTAAAATTTAAACTATACTGTATTTCAAATAATAATAGACTTGGTGGCGCTGCTGCGCCAGACTGTGTTACACACATAAAACATATGAATTAGTTTTATTTCGTGTATGACATACTTGACAGCTCGAAACATCAAAATTTGATAATTTTTAATTATTTAGTAAATAAACAGTTACTTAAAGTTGTTAAAAATATTATAAAATCAAAATGGAATAAATAATATACCTGCTTTACATATTGCTATTGTAAACTTGGTTTGCGTTTAAAGCAATTAGTAGGCTGGAATCACAAGGCCTATCTTATTCCTAAGTCTATTCTTATCTGAAATACAGTATAAACTTCGCTAATAACATATATTTTTTCCGATTGACATTAAAAGTGTTTTTATTGACAGCTAACAATCTGTAAAATGCCACTTTTACTGCCAAAATATTCAACAACTAAATCAAAAACATGGTTAAGTATCACTTAATTCTATCGATTTTATTGGTAAATGACAGCTGACAGATAATATTTTTTTTGCACGATCGGGTTATTTTTTATATTTACCGATAGTGTTTCCAAGACAGTAGGTCTTATTTACAAATTACTGAACGGTAAGTGATGTGACTCACGTCGGTAAGTGATGTGCTTCACTTATCGTTCAGGAGGCGAGACGGTAAATAAATAAAAACTAAAATCAAAGCTTACTCCAAAATGAGAAAAAAAATTTAATATGTCAAAATAATTTTCAAATCTTATTTTTCTTTTAAATTTTGTGCGTCGATCGTGCAAAAAATAGTATAAGCATCACGAACGTTAAGGAATTACCGATCTCAACAACATTATCTTCGTTCGGTAAACTGTCCTTACCGATCTTAATACTAATATTCGCAATCGAAATTAACGATAGAGGCGCTGATTTTCGAAACAAGATGGCCGCCATACGATGGGTTGGACATATGACAGTTCACATTGTTCACTGTGTTTCGTTGACTGTGTATACAAACCGAGTTTAAAAACTTATTTATATGAAGGCGATAAGTTTAAATAGTTAATTATCAATTACTACAATACTCACTCAACTGTCATTTATTCAATATATGGCGCTTGTACGATTGCTTTTCGTAGTACCGATTTGCGCTACTAGAGGGGAAATTTTATCTGCGATTGCGAATACTATTTCGCTTTTTTGTCAAGTAGGTGTGCATTCTGAACAATCAGATGACCGAATTAACTTCCCTATCTAAACCAACGCTATTTTCTTACTTGAAATGAAATATGGAAGGGCCTTCATTCTTAAACGATTTTTAGTAATATTTTAAACACCAGGGTCGCCGAAGATGTGGTCTTTTATTTTCACAGCCTATTCCTCTTACAGTATCTTTGGATCGCAAAGAATAATTATATAAATCCTGAATTACGACCGGTGCAAGTTTAATGGTTTTACAATGTTCCCTCGATAAAATTGTTCCTTCCGGTTCAATTTAGCCCCACCTGTGTCTAACTCCAAACCGATGCCCGGCGTAGTGGCGCGGATCAGCGTTGGTGACTCGTGGTGTACAGGATGTCTCATTTTCGATGTTTTTTAAGGCATCTCGGGTAATATTAATAGCCTAGTTTACACCGTATGACCTGAAGTAGGCCTGACCCATATGTGACCTATATTAGAACAAAGTCAAAAAAAATATCTGGTTGTTTACACCGCATACTTTAGAGCCTAAGATAGGTGGGATATAGGTACTAGTTTGTACCACCTAGCGGTTTAATTTTAAGTTAAAGAAAACAACAATTATTTCCTTTTATATTCTTATCACTCATGTTTATATTGTTATACAGAATTTCACAATAGTTACTGTCAATCAAAACTGGCATATATGTAAATCACTATCACTATTCTCAATTTAAGCGACATCTATACTACCGTACAAATTTCGAACTATTTTAGGTCTAAGCTGTTTACACCGCAATAAATACATTTGGGCCGAGGACTAGTTTAGGTCAGGCCACATGAAAAAGTGGCCTGACCTAAGCCAAGCCGCTCCATATTTTAGGTGTTTACACCAGGCGACCCAACTACATTTGGGTCGAATTTGGGGTATAGGTCGAATATAGGTCTCCGGTGTAAACTAGGCCAATGATAAAGCGGAACCGTTTGCACATTGCAGGGTCAACTTTTCGAGAAAAGTTTCATAGTCACCACAGGAATTCGATCTTCTTTTGTTTCTGAACTACAGGCAAAAACTCGTTTTTCGCTCATTTTGAAAAAATCTCATATCTTATTTATTATGATGGTTAGAGAAAAAATGTTTTTATAAAATTTTTACCGTTTTTCAAATAGAATAAAATGGCGTAATTAGATATTTTAAAAACTTAATAATTCTCGAGATATAACACAAACATATGATTTTTTAAATGGGAACCTATGTTGAAAATAGTCTCGTCTTTTTGCTTATTTTATAAGCTTTTCAATGATATATAACAAGTCTTCATTCTTTTGTTTTAAACGTTAATAAAAGACGAATTATTAATTTATTGGGGTGAAAATAATGGAAATTATTAAGAAACAAATGTAAAAATTTATTACAGATCATCATTTGCATATTTCTAATAGTATTTGTTTCAGTTTTACTAATTTTTTCAATTTATTTACTTCAAAAGCTTATTAAACCATTTTGTTCGGATCGTGTCAAAGCCAACTGTAACGTCGATAAATAGTAATTTAACTAACCCGAAAATAATTGTTTAAGAATAATTTTCAAAGCAAAATTAATAGATATTGAATCAAAATAAACAAATGATGATTTGAAATAATTTTTTTTATTTGTTTCTTAATAATTTCCAATATTTTCACCTCAATAAATTAATAATTCGTCTATTATTAACAAAACAAAAGAATGAAGACTTGTTATATATTATTGAAAAGCTTATAAAATAAGCAAAATGGCGAAACTATTTTCAACATAGGTTCCTATTTAAAAAATCATAAGTTTGTGTTATATCTCGAGAATTATTAAGTTTTCAAAAAATCTAATTACGCCATTTTATTCTATTTGAAAAACGGTAAAATTTTTATAAAAACATTTTTTCTCTAACTATCATAATAAATAAGATATGAGATATTTTCCAAATTAGCAAAAAACGAGTTTTTGCCTGTAGCTCAGAAACAAAAGAAGATCGAAAATTCCTGTGGTGACTATTAAACTTTTCTCGAAAAGTTGACCCTGGAATGTGCAAATGGTTTTGCTCTATCATTAATATTACCCGAGATACCTTAAAAAAACATCGAAAATGAGACACCTGTACTCTCGGGTCGACGTCTAAAGAGTAGATTTTATTTTCCGAAAAAACTCAAAACCGACGTCCGACGTCGCAACGCGGATCAGCGTTGGTGACTCGGGGTACGCTCCCAAGTCGATATCCGAAGAGTTGATCTTAATTTGCGCAAAAACTCAAGAACGACGTCCGGCGCCACGACGCGATTAGTATCGTTGACTCGTTATGCGTATTCAAGTCGAATACCGAAATTTGATACTACGAACGATTCCCGAATTTTAGACGAAAAACAGGACGATGACGTCGGCTGTATGATCTCCAGTAGGCAAAAACAACGTTACTGACTCTACTGGGCGCCTTCCCCCGATCTCGATGCTCGCCGGAGCCGACGGTCGTTGCTTTAGTCTGTCCTCCGAGGTCTGGTGATCTCTCCACTCTAACGAGTCGAGGTTCTCTCCGAGGATTAGCTCTAACTCAACGAACGTTATGTGAACACCCAACTTTGGGTCGGGCGCCAAACGTGCGGCGTCTCGGTCCCTGTTTTAGGATTCTTCCCTTAGGGTTATGCGATGATCTCTCCACTCTTAGGGTACGTTTATGTTGGAGCTACGATAAGAGCGGCGATACTAGCGAAGCAGTGCGAATGAATGTTTAGATTTAAATGTAAGTGTTTATATTGAAGCAGTGAGCAGAGCTACGCTTAGGAGCTGAGCAGCGATAAGAGCGTCGAGAAAGAAATGATTGTATTTCTACGCTTTCATCGAGGCAAGACGCATGAGATGGAAGTCGAAAAATTAATTAGCGAAGTATTTGTGAGATCCCTTTGTGAGACCAAACAAATAAAAATCACCAAATAGATATGGGCTTGATAAATTATGGGATGAAGTGGCGAGTAATTTAAACACAACAAGTCATTATTGATAAATCACATAAATCAACACGAGGCACAAAAGTGTTACATTAATTCTAAATTATTTCTTGAACTGAGTTACGACATACGTCGCCTTATGATCAGATTCTATAAGGTGGTAATGAATACGAGTTACAAATTTATAGGGCTCATGTAGGGGATACAACTTTTACTAATAAACTCATATCCGGAAACACACCCTTTTCGAGCTACAGACTCAAGAGTAGTTAGCTACCTTAATTTCAGTTGGCTGTGACCTGTCATTTCGGTTATAACCTTTCTTTATTTAACTTCTAGCAATGAATTTTTTAAATAATTATATTCATTTTTGTAATACACATAATAATTGCTCAAAATGATGACCAACTTCAATGCAATCATTGCACCTTCGGAGCATATTTTGATACATTCGTTCAAAAACGCCAGTATTTGTTTACTCGGCGGTACATTAATGCCATGTTGGCGTAATCGCGAATAATATGCTCATTCATAATGCGTCTGCAATTCAATGAGTAAAATAAAATAAATAAAATAATAATTGAAGTGAAAGGTCACAGCCAACTAAAATTAAGGTAGGTTGGTAGATAATTATTCTTTTAAAAGCCTGTAGCTTGAAAATGGTGCGTTTCCGGATATTAGTTTATTAATAAAAGTTGGTTTATTTTGCATCCCCTATATACCCTATAAATTTATAACACGTATTCATTAACACCCCCTGTATAAGATGTGTGGCAAAAATAAACTACTTCAATCACATATGTCGTCAAGAATTATACATTTTTATTG
Source organism: Harpalus rubripes (assembly GCA_963082715.1). Taxonomy (NCBI): domain Eukaryota; kingdom Metazoa; phylum Arthropoda; class Insecta; order Coleoptera; family Carabidae; genus Harpalus; species Harpalus rubripes. The sequence goes on from OY720456.1 coordinate 31,951,246, forward strand.
CGCATGTCATTGTTGCGTGGAGAATACTATAGTTACGATTTAAACTGGTTTTTAGAATTAAAACTGATTATTTTGAATAATTATATGTCATAATATTACAAAATAATATGGGGATTTAAAACGTTATCTATCTAGCAATGAAAGAAGGGGCTTAACTATAACAATATTTTATATTTTAATTTAACTTCTTTCGCCACTAGTACATTTTCTTAACTTGCCTTCAACTACGCCATTCCGTCAGATTTTTTTAAAGAGTCCGAATAATAGTCGCTAGTAGCGTTCTTCAACTCTTCATCTGAAGATATTTTTTATAAATCTGGATGAGTTATTTCAATGAAGCCGCAGCTTTTGTTGATCTAATTAACTTTATGTGCTTTATGATTCTTACATTTGTCATACAACAGTTTTTTGTCAATGATAATGTGGACGTTTGTCTTACAGCGCCAGTTACAGATTTTAAAGTTTTGCCTTAGACGTCTGCATTGATAGTAGAGCTTCTTGGTATACTTTCAATAAAGGGTTTCTAATTCTTTTTTCATTTTTTAATATGTTATGTTCATAAAATATTAGACCCGTATTTGTATTTTCGCCAGGAAAACATTTTCAAGTTCAAGAAATAAGTCGCGTGTGACGTCATCTACACCGAGAACATTCGTTTCTAAAAGAGCTGAGAGACGGATATATGACAAATGTGTTGGGTATTTTGTTTCGTATCACATCATATACAGGCTGTTGCAACGGCTGTTGACGTTAAGGTGCGAACCAGTGCGAACATAGGGATTTAACATGGGATTTTATTTTTTTGCAATTTCCTGCTCCTGTTTATTTTACGGCAAAAACTGTAGAGTGCGAAGTTGTTCAGAATTAAAAGTTGTATAAAAAATTGTTTTTAATTTTTAAATTATGTCTTATGGCTGGTTTATGATGGATTTAATTTACAAATTTAGATTTACGAATTTAAATTTATAAATATAAATTGTACATATTTGCCTTTACTGGTTCATGATGAATTTAAGAAATTTATGATTTACAATTTACATTTAAAATATCACCATATTTTATATTCTAAATGTAAATTTGTAAATGCGTCCAATCATTTCACAGTATTTCAAACAATGATTTTTGGTGGGGAAAATGACAGTTGAAACATTTTAATTTTGATTTGACAAATGGATTCTGAAAATATGGATATATTATTAATATTATCTGTAGAAAAATACAGATTGATTATGATAAAAATGATAAATATAATAAACTGTCATCCCATTTGTGTCAAACCACGTAAGTTGATTGGGCATATTTCATATCATTAAATTCACTATAAACCAGCAAGATAAATCGTAAATTTCAAATCTAAATTTATAAATCTAAATTTATAAATTAAATCCATCATAAACCAGCCATTAGTTTCTTCTCAATTTTAAAAAAAATTTCAAAATTTCTGTTAATTAGTAGCAATAGCCATGACATTTGTTTCCTTTTTCTACTTTTCATAAATTATTTATAAACGTTAAACGTCAATTTGACATATGGAAAACAAATTCCATATTCTTTTGTAATTATTTCCAGCACAATATTTCTTTAGATAGGTTCCTCATTCGAATAAACATGCATTATTTAATTTATATTTTTTTCGTAAGTCAAATTGACGTTTCATGTTCATAAATAATTTATGAAATCCAGAAAAAATAAAACAAATGTCATGGCTATAGCTACTAATAAACCGAAATATTAAAATTTAAGAGTATGATGCACCCTTACTGCTAGTGGTGCTACGCGGAATCGGGTGAAGAGGGGTTGGGGCTCTTGGGTAATAAAATTACGCCAACACAACGAGCGTGTACTAGTTTGACACTTTGCGGAATTTTTTGTTTAAACACTAGAACTGAATCGCATCTCACTGGTTGTAGAAATAGTTTTTCTGTAATTATGTACTTGTATTTTTCAAAATAACTCTTTGAGAGTTCATCCTAGGTTAAAAATGTGAGAACCCTTTTATGTAGAAAAAATTACAAGCTTTATTCTTATAAAATTTTGATACGGGCCACTGTTTTCAAGAAAATTGCCAAAAACTCATTTCAGCACCTTTGATCCAAGATGGCCGCAAAATCCGAGGTCGCCACAGGGTGCAAAATTAGTAAGACGATTTTTCGCGACGAACCAAAACGATTTGGTTCATGAATTTTATTAACCAGTACGGTCTCGCGACGAACGTCAATCGTGGACCTGGTTCGTCAAATCACGAAGCAAGCTGGTTCATGAAACTGGTTTATCGGTTCTCTCTATCTAATCTCATTCCAGTAAGCAGTAAAGTCTACAGTCTACCTTCGTTTTGTGTAGCAATTGTTTAGACGGTTTAGACACTTGACAGTTTGAGGTTTTGATTTAAACTTTATAATAATTTACAAATCTAGAAAGTCACACTATCCAATGGATTAGAAATATTTGAAGTGGAAGTGAACAAGGGAACTGCTGAAATGTTAATTCATCTATCGTTTAAAATTTTTCATAATACCATACTGTTAAATGTGCTTTAACAGTACTGTATGCTCAACCGATATATGCATCAAAACAGCCACGGCCGTTATTTTTTATAACAGTACAATTATTAAAAATCATGTGTTCCTAAAAAAAATCTCAGCATCATGAAATTGTCATGAAGAGCTGTCACCTGTCAATATCCATAGAAAATAGAATTTTAAGAAGATATTTTGTTATTATGAAAAATACTGAACGTCACACGGCTGATATACAAATAACAGACACGGTTGATTATAAAATCTCGGCTATCGCCTCGATTTTACAACATTCAACCTCATCTGTTATTTGCTACATATCAGCCTTATGACGTTAATAACTATAACGCCGAATGATGCAATATGTTTAACCAAACTGATTTCTCGAGATATCCTATCTTACGTCATGAACCAAACGTATAACGGGGTTCATGTTTGGTCCGTCGCGAAAAATCGCCATGTCTTTTTCGAGGTCCCAATAGAGAGAATAAAATTTATCCCAGCATGCCACCAATTATTTCCACAATAAACCCTTTGCCGACTAGCCTATATCAACATTATGTTTAAAGATTTTAAAAAAATTATCAATTCTAAACTGAATAATGAAATCTAGGTATCTTGATTATTCATTATTAAATTAATATATACATTATTTAAATCTTTAAACATAATGTTGATATTGTTGTACTTATAACTTATAAAACATGATAAACGAAAAATTCTAACTGAAATTCTACCTTGATTATTCATTATTATTAAATATTCAGCTCGATTTTTCGCAGAATTTTTGTTATGCAATCTTATGATTTATTTGCATGATCATAAAGGGAAGAAAAATCACTATCAGATTCCACCACTAAAAATCTATATCTCCATATAAATTTCTTTGTGATGATGTCATAACTAAAAAACAAATGAAAGTGAAAAAGTGAAACGCACATATTAAAATGTATTTTTATAAACTAAAATCGACTTGTTTCAGCGTTTTTTAAAAAAAACCGGTTGTGTTCGCTGTTTTTTTTTTAATATTTCATATTTTAATCCCACACTTTATAAATTAAATAATTTTTTAGGAAGCTCTTCGGCACGTGTTTCAGCGCGTTCTTGTTGAACACCTCGAAGATGTTCAGCAAGCAGCAGAGCGTGTTTGGGGCAATCTTGTCCGCAATTCTGATCTTGCTGAGTTACTACACGCTGCTTGTCCTTTTGTTAGTACTTGGATCTGTCTTACCATGCAGCTTGCTAAAGTTTCATTCGATCCTACCCTTCTTATTCAGGCAAGAAGTCATAGAGTAAGTAATAATAATACACAATTTATTAAATGAGTAAATATAAATTGTATTGTATTACTAGGATAAAAAATTAAAAACAGTTGGAACAGTGGAATCGAATGCCGAACAACAACCAACTGTACAGCAGAAATGGTTTATGGGTGGAAGTGAAACTATACCATTAGCTACCCGGGAAGGAAATGTAATTCGGGCGCGGTGTATGGCTGCTCGCATGTTGGGACTTCTTTCTTGCTATATTGTCAAACCAGCTCCTGGGATAGTGTACACTCCTGATATAGAAAGTCCTATTGATTGCTACGTAAAAGTAAATAAAAAAATACTTTAAACATCTGTCTAAAATAAAAATGTCTTAATGGGGTATTCCGGTGATATGGAAATAATGCAAAATAACTTTTTTTCTATAGTTTACATCTTCATAAAGTAGGAAAATATAATAAAACATGTTTAATAAAAACTTTTAATTCATAATTTAATGTTAGAAAATTAGAAATTTTACAGCTCTAGAAACGTCCTTGAAATTTGTGACGTGAAATTGATAATTTGTTGCTCATTTCACAGTAGATATTTACGTTTAGAATCATAGATGGTGCCAGTAGTTAACACGCGCGTATATTTCTTGTTTGACATTTTGTCCACTTCATTTGCAGCAATTCTCGAACAAAACATACCTTCGGCTTTTACATTACGTATTTCTGCACTCACGTATTGTGAGTTATGGAGAAAATAATCATTTACCATGGCAGAATCCACACCAGGTAAATTACGGGAATCAGCCTTTTATAATCAGGTTTCATATTTATGAAATATTACTCGTATTTTTACCACAAACAAACACGGGACAAACACTGTAATACACGCTGCTACTGAAACCATGTGTAAAAAAGCAAATTGCTGTCATGAACATGTGGATTTAGACGCTGAAGTTTGTTGCAGATGTCACTATCAATTTGACTTCATAAGCGCGCCAATGATAAGAAAATTTGAATTGTGATGAATTTTTAAAAAATTCATGTGTCGCATGATATATCCATTTTCTTACTCAAAATAAGATATTCAGAGTCGTACGGGTATGTACTAATGAAAAAAAAAAAAAATGTCGGAATACCCCATTCTAGTTTTTATACAATTTAGTTAATGAAAAGACACTATTATTTTAGACTCGCAATATGCTTATGTGTAAGGAGTGATTCCGTATATGAAGAATATATGTATGAGTGGAAACTTCTTTATAAAAGATACTATGAGACTGGATATTCTTTGTTTTTTGTAGGTATTACTAGTCTATCTGCAATCGAAATCTGCTGTTCAGCGTATGATGACTGGCTTAATAATTGCCGAATGGGCAAAACTAGATCAAGATACAAAAGAATGCCCGGATAATCTAAAAAATCGCCTACATCAATGTCTTAGTGAATGTGTTTATTTCGATGAAATTGCAGTGTCTTTTACAAAACTGTTACAAGAAACTAGAGACTTTCTAGCGATGATGAAACATTATAAACTTCCTATTAATTACGATCAATACGGCACTGTTTTAACGTTAGATCAAATTCAACAGTTGAGTGGAAGTCAAACTCAACAACTATTATCAAAAGTTAAATTAAAACCGAAAGTTGCTGAAAGTCTAGAAGAGAGAAGAAAAAACATTCAAGGGTCTGTGTCTCAAACTAGTTCTGATCAGTTCAATTTGAGCGTTTCGTAAGTAAATGTTTTTATTTTAGATTCTGTTATAGTAACCTACTATTGAATGCAGCACGGATTAACATAATACAATGATATTTTTATTGTTTAGAACATTAGCTGCATTGGCTGGAGCTGTGATTATGTTTCACACCATACCTGAGAAATTAAACCCAGTGGTTAAACCACTAATGGAATCAATTAAACGAGAGAATAATGAACAGTTGCAAGCGCTCACCGCTCATTACTTAGCTAGATTGATGGAACAATGTGAATTAAGGGAGAAAAGTCCTAACACTAAAATCGTTTCGAATTTATGTACCTTCCTGAGATGTGACCCAGAATTTACGCCGAAAATTCATGTAAGAATAGAAAATTAATACACTACGCATTGAGTACTATTAATTAATCTTGAATTCTCATAATACAAAATGATAACTTGTTTGCCTTAATGTATTCCTGACAGTATAAAAGTTTCTTTAATATCGATTTAATTATAATAATGAAAAGCAATCAAATGTATACAGGGTATTTATTTGAACATGCAACATATGGTCAGTCACTTCCATGGTTACACACTACTGTCAGAAAATAACAGCAATGTTTGTCCATTTTAAAATGCAACATACAAAATTTGTAGTTGTGTATTTTCAATACTAATTTCCAATAAATTAGCCTACATACGATTAACAAAAAATAAAAAAAAATGATTCAATCTTTTTAGTTTATGTTCTGTATTTTTGTTTAATACCCGAAATTTCGGCAGCATATTAAAAAAGAATCAAAACTTTCATGTAGCACATCTTAATAAACTTTGGCTTACAAAAATTCGTAATTTCAATATAATAAACTTTAACACTACTTTAAATTAGCATAGGGAATCGGTATTTTTATACATATTTTCAGAATGTACATAAAATTATCTTCACAACGACACCAAATTATAGTTTTACTTCAACCATTTCAAAATGGTGATCCTTTATTTTAAAGTGTGTATCAATAAAATGCCATACAAAATTATACATAGTAGCTATGAAAACAATTGTATTACCTTAAAACAAAAGAAAACTGAGGATACCTCTTCATAAGTTGAAGGAGTCTAATAGGGCGCGAGCAGACACATGACTCGAGCGACCTTGCAGTGCTTGGAATTTGGAATCAGCTGATTTGTGTGCGCATGTCATTTTGACAAGGACAATATCACTTTGACAGACCAATGTTTTAACATATATTAGCTGTATTCTTTTTGGAGAAAATCTCAGCTAATCTCAGATCACTTCAGATAAACTCAGGAAATCGTTCTTTTTGACACTGATCTGAGTTCTGTGTAAACTCACTTCCCCCCTTTCCGATGCTACACTACCAATTTACAAAACTCAAAATGATTTGAAGCACTCAGTTTGCATTTTAAATTTATATAATACAACAAATTTTTAGTATGTTCCGTAATTTAACCACGACCGTGGTTATGGTTCAAGTGGTCAGGTTATGGTCACTGAAAAGTGGTTGTGATTCGGAACATCTTGGTTAATTTGTGTCGGTAAAGCAGGGAACCACTGCGTCATTAGAAATAAATGACAAAATAACTTTTGTCTATCCTTATACTAACGTAAATATTATACATATCAGTATATAGTGTATAGTAATTATATGTTTATACAATATTATTTATTATATTATAAGAAATAAGAATATGACCACAACAACCACAAAAAAATTGTGGTCGTCGTGGTCACGAAAAAGTAATCAAAACTTTCAGGAACCACATTCCGAAATTGAACCGCGATCCTGAAATTACGTTTTGGTTACATTACGGAATGCATAACCAGAACCTTGTCACCGAGGTTAAGTTACGGAACATTCTATTTATATTCACATATACAGATATACTTACAGTAATATTGTTTCAATATTATCCATTTTTCGTTTATAAACAGTATCATAGATCAGAAAAATGTCAATAAATTTGACAGCTGTTACAACAAATGCTATCTGTAAAGAAGGATATGATAAAATTGAATAAAACTTGTTCATTTTGCACACATAACAACTCACTTCAGCTCAACTCAGTTATGTACTGAGCTGAGTTACAATTGGGTCAAAAAGAATACAGCTAATCAGAATCAAAATAAGTCAAAACAATAGATTAAGGAAAATATATAGTAGAAGATTGGCTATCTCCCTTATAAACCGTGATAACAAGTTTTAGTGACATCTATGAAAAGGTCAGAGAACTAAATTTGACACCTGAGAGGTGGCGGGAAATATGTATTCACTTTGAATTATTCTTAAAATTAAATTTCATTTCTTAATAATGTAATTAATAAAAAATCTATCGAAAATAGATAATTTATTAAAGACATTATTAAGAAATGTGAAATATATGCTGCACTGTAGAAAAATATGCAATAAAAGTACTAATATGTTAATGTCTTTATTTAAACATGTAGGTATTACATTACATTCTTTAAATCAAATAATAAATAGATAACTACAAATCTCAAACTACTCTACGATAACTCATAAAATTTAAGCACATACTGCTCAAGAAAACCAAAATTTGAATTATTATTGTAACAAGAAGTAATTTTATTTCAAAAAAGGGTTGTTACTTTAAATGTCAGTCAGAAATGCACTGCTTCTTTGACTTCGTCATCGATATTCGTCCACTTTTTAATAAATCTATCCTCCTTTATATTACTTTTTTATTAAAACTGACAAACCATACTATTCCAACATTCTTTGATGAATCTTATGAAACTAGACGTCCTTTCGTCAAAGAATGAGATATCTTGCTGCCCTCCTACGGTGCAAACATCTAAGAGCACCGCGATGATGTACATTCTTCTGGTCCACTTGCACACGCCATTCCTCCTACTGGGCACTGTCAACTTCTGCTAGAATATCTCTTCACTACGTAGAAGTTACAACTATTACATGTGATCTTTTTCTGAAATATGATTAATTTGTTAATTTTTTATATCAATCACGTATAATTAGATAATATACTTACCGAAAATATATTTAATGATAAAGCACTATATTGCAATAAAGATACAAATAAGTTTCAATTTGAAATGTCAAAAATTTTCGAACAATGCAATGATAGAGAATTGTGGGAAATTTACAGCAGTTTTCAAACATTTATCACCTTTTTATAGGATTTTGATATTAAAGTTTGAGAATCACTGTAAAACCTGTACTACTAACGACATCTATGAACGGGTCAGGAAGTATTTCCAACGCTACTAGATCGAAAACTTGTTATCACGTTTCTCAATGCAGATTCAGCCCCCTGGTCAAAACTTTGATCTTGTCAAAGTGACATTGTTGTTGTCAAAGTAACACACGCACACAAATCTGTTGATTTCAAACACTTCAAGGTTGCTCGAGTCACGTGTCTGCTCGTGGTCTATAGAATTTCTTTTACATTCTTCGAATATTAAAACCATATCAACCATTACGTCATTTCTGTAACGCACTTGAGCCATTATTATTATATCAAAATTTTTTACTTACATTCTGAAAAAAAGTACAGATTCCCTATGCTAGATTAAAAGTTGCACCCATTTCCGCTAAAATAGGAAGTGATACAAAATTATTAGCGCGATCATCTTCTGAGCCCCTTTGTCTAGTCAAATTAACATTTTTTGTATCTTTCAAAATAAACGAAATATTCTTACTGCCGGACTTACGCCGGTCAACCTGACTCGTGTTCCTTCGGGCTGTGATTCGCAATCTAAATGATAAAAGTAATCATGATTAAGAAGAATGTTTTTACGTTTCCGATTCGTTATCCCCACTTTCTCATTTTGTGATCACTAGGCAACCTTCCCCCTTCCCTTCAGAATCATCCTTTTTGAGTGATTCAGATGGATTCAGTTCAGAACAAATTGAAAATATACTGTTTCGAACGTAGAAATTTACGAATGTTGGGTTTGTGGCATAAAGGGAAATAAGATTTTTGTACAAAAGTGTGTAATGAACCACAAAGATATTTTTGAAATAAACATACTTCATATTCCTTACCAAGAACATTATTTTTTACTTCAATATAATCCATTTTTAATTCTGACTATAACACTTGACATGACTTGACAGTTGATTATTTATTAAATAAAATAGGATAGTTTGCATTAGTCTGCATATGACATTGACACTAGATTGTGTTGTTTAAATATATATAATTATAATTTTTGTAGGATTTCAGTGAAAGGGCGAGAAAGTAGAGCTCGTTCTGGATTATTTCATCAAGCTTTCGGATTTATTTAATCCTTCATCAGGATGCTGTAAAGTTATACATCAATGTAACAAACAGTAGTTAACATTTAGTATAAAACCTTACATTCCCTATACATATTCTTTGCAGCAACAGTATTTTTCAGAGATAATATGAAAACTTCGTACATATCAATTTTTCTTCGTGCGTATAATTCATTTTAACAAAAGAAAACAAGGAAATTCATAAACGAACTACTTTGACATGTGATACAAAACAAAATATTCAATTGTTTTTGTCATGGCACTTTGACTACATGTAGAAATAAATATGAAAATAGGTTTGTTCGTTCCGCTATGCTGCGTTTTGCGATTCACTGCCAATCGCCACGGTAATAAATTTAAGTTACTAAAAATTATTTTTCTATTCGATCCGCTTGCGTTAAATTATTTTCGAAGACACTTCAGACTATTATAATTATAAAGGATACTCAGTAAAAATATATTATTCCATTTTCCATTATTTTAATTATTTACTATTGTTATCATTTAAATTTACCTTATTACAAATCATAATTCATATGACACTGACATTTATATATTTTACAAATGTATTTCAATTTCTAAAACTGAAACATTACTTAGCATACTTATTGAAAAAATAACAATTTTTTCCTAGTATTTATTTGTCAAACACTGTCATATGTAGACGCGAACATTGCCGCCGATTATTTTTATACCACCGACTCATGAGGCACTGTAAAAATTATCACCGCCAGCTGCCGCGGCGTTTTACCGCAAGTTACTAGAAAAACGGAACGAACAGAATCTAGTGACTTTACAGTGAACCGCGAATCGAAAAGAACAGCAAATTTCACCGCCGCGGTTTGCGGTAGACGCAGGGTAGCGGAACGAACAAACCGACTAATAATTTTTCTTTTGCATTTTTCTCGTTTTTTTCGTTATGTAAGGGTATAAACATTTTATATCGTATTCAGAAAAAAATGCTGAATCAAATAGGCGAATAAAAAAAGTAGGTTCTCATTTAAAATTAAAAAGTTGAATTCTGTATTTTGAGAACCACTGGTAGAAAAAAAATTTGTAATGCTTATTTTAATAGTCTTATGGCTGGTTTATGATTCGTTTAATTTATTAATTTAGATTTACAAATATAGATTTGAAATTTACGATTTACCCTGTTGGTTTATAATGAATTTAAAGATATGAAATATACCCAATCAACTTATATTGAGTCACGTGGTTTGACACAGACGGGATGATATTTATCACTTTTATCAAATCAATTTAAACGGTCGATCACGAGCGTTTAACAAATGTGCAGTGGTTTAAACTAAGTATAAACTGTAAACCGTTGATGTACAACAAGATTTTTGCGCGTTACCATGGATTTGTAATAAACATAGTTTAAACTGTGATTGTACAACCGGCCCTTATGTTATAAATTAAATCTATCATAAACCAGCCATTATAATATAGAAATTGTTTGCTAACTTAACCGACTTCGTATCTCTTACGGTTCTCGAGATAGCAATAGTGAAACACTTAAATTGAACATCCTGTATATATATATATATATATATATATATATATATATATATATATATATATATATATATATACCGTGTCTATCTTAAAGGTGTACATAGGAGATTAACATGGGAAATCAGTTTTTTGCAATTTCCTGCTCGCCTAATTATTTTAAGCAAAAACGCGTCAAATAAAAGTTTTAGGGCATAAAATTCTGCATCTAAATCAGTAAACAGAATTACCTTTACATGCTTTGTAACGACAGAAATTAATTATGTAAATGTCGAAAATTACGTTGAAAATATCGACAGCCTAAAAGTTATATTTGACGCGTTTTTGTTTAAAATAATTAGGCGAGCAGGAAATTGCAAAAAACTGATTTCCCATGTTAATCTCCTATGTACACCTTTAAGACAGACACACGGTATATATATATATATATATATATATATATATATATATATATATATATATATATATATATATATATAATTTTTAAATCCTGTTTCAAAAGGATCACGATTAAATTAATCAGGATTCATAAAATCACAATCATAGCCCGAAGGAACACGGCTCTGTATACTTCATTATATTATAATCGTATGTATTTGGTTTGCAGCATACAAAAACTACGGAAGGCAGTATAGATTCTGGTGTAGAATCCACTGGCGATGGAAGTCGAACTACAACCCCTACAGCACCTTGGGCACAGGTTGGAAACTATAACGGTATTCTCACACTAAATAACCAACAGAGATCTGCAGAAAGGGCTGCTTTTAAACGCAGTAACAGTACAGGCCGAGGCCCTGGTCGCCCGTCTATCTCTGATATTGCTCTCGAAGAATTATTCAATGCCGAAGATGAAGTAAGTAAAGAAAATTGCAATTATTACTCTTATTCTAACTTAATTTTTATAAATTCTTATAAAAATAAATATATGTGTTATGTGTATGTCCACGACATCTTTGAGAGCCCGTAGGGTGACACCTCAACGTTACAGATGTCATCATTACCGAAATCTGTGAATAGAAGCAGATCGGTACACCCAGAAATGGGTAATAAGCCTTGATAATATATTAATCTATTTATCATATTATAGTACAGAGTGATCCAGAATGATTGAAAGTCACGTGACTTGAAAAAGTTTGGATTGGCGTTACGCATTTTGAATTTTTTGACACAGTTTGTTTTCAACTTTTAAAATTAATAGTTATTTACCTAGATCATATAAACACCGATTTTTCTCACTTGACCCTCACGTCAAATGATACTGGTAGTGATTGAAACGTCATTACCAGCAGATCTAAAACAGTTTTGTGTACAGGGCAATGTCGTCATATAATACATCATAGACTAGCCATGGTTAACACTTATAAAATACGAATGTATTGACCTTTTCATATTCCAAAATAATATAACTATTATTAAAATTATTTACTCTACCTTCATTGTATAGTATCGAGTTGTGTACGTATTTTACACCTTTAGTTATTTATCATAATCACTAATCACATTTTTTTCATCCATTTATTTAACTTGCGTTGTATGTCTGTGTGCCTGTTTGTATGTTCTCCTCCAACTTTTTACAAATCATTTTAACCGACTTTCTAACGGTCTACAGAGCTGAAATTTGGTACGTATAGTATGTTCCGTAAATAAATCAGACTAATCATAATCTGTGATTTCGGTGAGTAGTTGGGTACTGAAAGTGGTGAGTATTTTCGGAACAGCTTGACATTCAAGCTCCGTCAGAAAAGCATTCATGATTCCCAACAATATTCAAATCATTTATAATTCAATCGCAGTGTGCACAATTGTATTCACCTTGTTATTCACTCTTGTAAAAAGAAAAATATATTAGCAATTTTTATTTCAATAATTTAAACATAGCTACGAGTTTTCGATATCACAACTTCACAAAGCAAACAACAAACTCAAAACATCTTCAAACAGCACTAGTGTTATTTGTCAAATTGATGCAAATTGCAAATAACCGAAGTCATCGTGCTTTGAGCGCGACGAGTTTGGTTCAGGTCACTGCGTTCCGTAAATCAAATGTTTTCAGGAATTGAATATTTACGTAACGGAAAAACACAAATTGGTGACTTTCGGGTATTTAAGGAACATACTAGTGGTTTAAATAAAATTTTCTTCATTTATACATGTTTACACTTACGGCAAGTAAAAGGTTGCAACTTGTTCATCGATGTTTCAATTTCAGACCACGTTCATAATTATTCACATTCAGAGCATAATTTGTCGTTTGAAAACCATTTATTCGTAATCCAAAATTGTTCAAGATTTAACCTACATTTGTAAATTTTATATTGAATTATTTTATTCTTAAACTAAACTACTAGTTAAAGCGCCGAGGACCCCGAAGATACACGATGTCTTCCGAGTGGAAAATTAGTCTCATTTTTTAAGAAATTTTTAAAAAATCTTAACAAAAATTATACCTAACGCACAAAACTCGAGTCCTTATAATTGTTTTAAACCTATTTTAAAAACTAATATAACGACCCGGATTTTGCTGGCGTTTGGAACATACACTGTGCTCGAGATTGTGCTGCTTCGGGATCATATACCTAGTTTATCCCGATAGTTTCAACCCGCTTGAAAATGGGTTGAATCGACCCGATTGAAGTTAGCGGGTTGAAATGATCGGAATAAACGTATTTTCAACCGGATTGAAATTTTCAACTCGACTCTAAAATACAAATGGGTTGAGCTTATTCGACCGGATTGACTTCACGGGATAAACGCTCAACCCGATCGAAGTACATGTATGATTTACTATCGTTAGAGGTTATCTGTCAGTTGCATTTTAGCAGTCAGATCGTATGTGATTATAATTAAATTATGTCAAAAGGAAACATTTGGCAGAATCAAGAAGTAATGTATATTCTTTCCTTAATGAAGGAAATGAAAATTCTCGGTCTTATACACGGAAAAAACAGCAATCTTTTTTTAAAAAATTACAATTTTAGAAGGGTCGCTTAAAAAAATATAGTATGGTTTCAATTTAGTACTTCGCAAATATAATTAAAAGTGCTTTTAGAGACTCTAAAATTTTCTGTTCAATCTGTATTTGTAAATTGTAGCACAATTTTGCCCACCAGTCAAAACTTTGTATTTTATTTTTCATTCGTAACCTTTTATTTTAAAAATATGTGCGTAATGTCATTATTTGTTCTTGCTCCATTTTCGATTATATTTGTCCGCAAAAATCAAGTAAACATAACCAAACAAATATAACATTTCATCAACACTTTCGATCGGGTTCAAATAGGGTTCATTCGACCCACTATAACAAGAGCGAGATAAACGGTAGAGAGTTAACCTTGAAATTCGACCGGGTCGAATTTCAATCGGGTTGAAACTATCGGGTTAAACTTAGTAATAGACTCTTCTTAGAAATTCACGGTTAAATGACGCTCAATCAGTTTTCTTTCAACAACAATTATGTTTCATAATAATGTCGATTTGGTAAATATCGCTAAAATGGATAAGTAGTTATTTTCATGCATTTTATGGCCGGTTGCACCAACTTAACTTAAATATTAAGCGTTCTTTGAATCGAAAAAACGCGTCGAAATGAAATGTCAAGTGAATTATTATGCATTGCTGTCAAAATATCGATTTGCATTTTTACCTCCCGCTACCCTTGGCAAGGGAGGTATAGGGATCGTGCTACAAATCGCATATCGAGATTTTGGTAAATAACCACGTTTTAAGGTCCCTAGAATCCAATTTTTAAATTTTTACGATGTCTATGTATGTATGTGTGTGTGGTTCCTGTTTACGCTCTAACTTTAATACTATCATTCAGAAAATTTTGAAACCTTATTCTAATATGAAAAGAAGCCATCAGATTTTGGTGTAAATCAGATAACCGGAAATGGCACTTTTCTTGAAGCTCAAAATAGTTTTTCTCCGAAAAATACCTTTAAATGTTATTTTTTCGAGATTTATGTTATTATAAAAATTAAAGATTATTAAATTTTCTATTGGTTTGCATTAATACTTTTTACCTCTCGCCAAGAGAGGTATTGAATTCATGCTAAAAATCGCATATCCAGATTTTAGTGAATAAGCACGTTTTAAGGTCCCTAGAATCCGATTATAAAATTTTTGCGATGATGTCTGTGTGTGAGTGTGGATGTGTATATGTTTGGATGTGTGTGTGGATGTTGGATCCACGATTTCACAAATACTAGAAGACTTAAAACATTTTTAACTACGGATACTTCAATCTAACAATAATGGGAAGAGTTGATTGAGTTTTGGTAACAATTGGACAACCGGAAGTAGTAGTTTCAAGAAAAAAATCATCTAAACATTATTTATCGAAAATTTATGTAAATACTTATATTAAAGAACGTTAAATTCTTTATTCGATAAATATAAATTCATTGTTATATTTTCTATAGATTTTTAGATAAAGAAATGCATATAAAATAATTTGATGTAAAAAATCTCAGATCAAACTACTTCAAGGCAAGAAATTCAAATGTTCGTAATTGACACATAAATGCCACTGTCAAAAATATTTGTACATCATTATGAAGATTATGAAAATAGAAAAAAAGTCAACGACCCAAAAAAAAGAATATAAAAGGAATTTGCGAAAAAATGACGAATATAAAGAAAAAGAAAAGGAAATAGAAAAAGAAAATTTCAGGATATTGAATATAAAGAAAATGTATGCATTATACATAATTTATATTAAAATATCCCATAGATTTTTCAAATATATGTGAAAATTATTTTGTATTTAATACATATATTTGTTTTATGCGTACAACCAGGTAAAATATCTGGCGAGAGGTTATGTGCTGGCCACATCAGATTTTTCTATATATTTTATGGATAAATTTATCTATAATTTAAATCACAGAGTCTTTAAACAAACACAACTACTTTATTAGACAGTTCATATCTCAATGCTCAAATGTATGTAACTGACAGATAAATGTCATGTCAAAGAACTTATCATTTCAAATTAATAATAATGTTTTAAAAAGAAAATAGTTTCTAGCATAACTAAATATGTATGTATATTTAAATTAATGAAAATTATATAGCGGGAGGTGTTGTATTGGCCACATCAGATTTTTTTGTTTAAGGATGACTTAAAATTTAAGCCTTGTTGGTACAACTGTGCATTAGAGTTTCAAAATATTTTACAATATCGACATGAACTTTCATATACCAGGTGTCTACTACTTTTTTGTTCTATGTGAAAGGTACCCTAGTAATTTTAGATGAAA
Source organism: Harpalus rubripes (assembly GCA_963082715.1). Taxonomy (NCBI): domain Eukaryota; kingdom Metazoa; phylum Arthropoda; class Insecta; order Coleoptera; family Carabidae; genus Harpalus; species Harpalus rubripes. Next base: position 31,967,773 of record OY720456.1, read on the forward strand.
AGTGTAAATACAAAAATTAAAAAGCCCAAATTTATTAATCGTGACACGACATAGACGTGAAATTAAAGTTCCATTTCCTAGCTATTTAGAGTGCCATGAGAAATGAAACAAATATACTTTAGAAATAGTTTAATACTTCCAAACCAGCTGTGAATCACTATTGAGATTTTTACTGTGGATTTTAAACGTTATGTACTTTTATTGAAATTACGAACATAGCATAACCGCTTCTTACATTTTTTATAAATTTTAAATTATATTTGGTTGATATATCGGAAAATGTTAACATTCTTATAATAAAATTAACATTGAAAAGTGTATTTTCCTAAAAAAATGTATCTTACTTGACCTTGAACTCTACGTTGTCGTTTTTCATTCATAACAAAATTTAATAATAAGAATAAAAGTATTTACATAGTTTATACAAATCATTGAGATTCAGTGGCGGTGCGTAAATTTAGAGTGAGGTGAGGCTAAATATTAGGGTTGGCAGGTATATGATATTACAATACGGGACATATCGATGGATTCAAAATTTGTGAGAAAAAAATGAGCGATTTTTTGAAAATTTTCAAGGTCAAACGTGTTTTAATGCAAAGAATAATATAGAGTTCTTTACAATGAAACAAATTTAACAAATTCTTAAAAAATTTAAATCGGTTAGAAGTCAAAAACTAATAATTTATTTTATTGTAAGAAAACAGTTACATAAATAAAACATTAAAATAAAATATTAACATAAAATTAAGAAGAATTATATAACAAAAGTGACATTGTCACTCTTAAATATTAAAAAAACATTTTTATATTTATATTTCTTTTGCGATGTTACAGCTATCAATAAATTTTTATTTGCATCTTTATTTTTTTCTAATAAAATTTACGAATTCATTAGAAGACATTTAGTAAATGAATTATAATTATGATGCGAGCATATAAGCAATAACTACACAAACAGAAAATCTGAAAATACAATGTTATATTAAATTGATATATTATATTACTGATAGCTAGCTGTGCGGCGTGAGCGTGTAGCCTAGGCAGCAGCTATTGGGTTCTCCCCACCACTCAATCGAGGCCGAGAAATTCTCAACCTAACCTATTATTCCGATGATTTTATCTTGCTATTTTGCACATGCAACATTATGTTTTTTGTATTTATATAATTCATAAGAACTAATAATGAAAATATTAGATGCAAAAGTAATCATTGTAATGATTTATTTCACTTTTTTCTTAACAGTTTAATTAAATTATTCCCATTGTTGTAAATAGTTCGTACTGTTGTTTTGTCTCTTGGTTGTTGGTATTTGTACATTTCTACAATTCATGATTTATTAACAGCAATACATTGTTTAATTGTTTATAAATGTTTAATATAAATAATTGTGACAAGTAACAAAATAATAACAACAGTAACAATAAATAGTAATTATTAAATCATTTTTACAAAACTAATTGAAAATAATACAAATATACTTGTTTGAAGCAAGCATTTTCTGTTGTAAGTGCTTACGTGCGCTCCGCTCAGAACGAGAGAGGCCAAGTCATCGCTTGGCTCATCTGCACCTGCAGTGTAGAGCGTAGAGAGGCTAAAATCTTGCCGTTTCACTCGCACTTATGTATTGCGCTATTATTGTCCATGAGGACAGTATAATTTGGCCTCTTTGTGTAAATTCGCGTGAAAATAACACTATTTGCATGGTTATTTGGCATATTATAGTAACAATAATTGTTTGTGAGTTCAAATATTGTAGATTTGTATTACTTCAATACATTTTAAGTGAAAAATAAAATTATAAAATTTTACATGTGTTTTGAATTTAAGAGGTGAGGCCTGGCATCACCTGACGCACCACCACTGCAAGAGCTTTTGAATAATGAAACGACCTTTATTCTTTTATTTATTTTGTTTAGACTCAAAAAGGAAATCGAATTCAGCGTAGGGGAGCTACTTTTGCATTAGTAGAAGTTACGAAGTATTTCAGAGAAGAATTACCAAAAAAACTTCCACGTTTATGGGAACTTATAATTGGACAGTTGTCTGAAACTATCAATCCTTCAACTTTTGGTAAGTATCTAAATACTAACATTAAAAATGTACCCTAAGCCAGAATGAAAGAACAGCAATTATTGTACGCATTTACAAGTATAACAAATTGCTTCAATTGCCAAAAAACTTTAAACAGCATTTTATTTAATGTTGAGATTTACATGTTTATTATTTTCTTCTTCCTTAGATCCGCTTTCCTGGCTGAACAAAGACACCAGTGCCGAAGAACTAGTATGGATCCTGCAGGTGTTGGAAGTGTGCGTACCTCATGTACACAAATCCCTTTTGCCAGAAATGTTTAAAACGGTGTTACCGCGTTTAACAGTGTTGTTATCTCATCCTTATTGTGCCGTAAGACACATGGCTGCCAGGTGTGTAGCTGTTCTGGCAAAAATTGACTCCGTACCTGTAATGGAAAAAGTGGTACACGAAGTTCTGCCGTTGCTGGGAGCTACGGACTGTGATACTAATCGACAAGGAGCTGCCGAAGCTCTGGCATGTATTGTAGATATGTTGCAGTTTGATATTGTGCCGTATGTTGTGTTACTAGTCGTCCCCCTATTAGGTAGGTGGAAATATCCTCAGACTAATAATAAAATATATTTTTAACAAAATTTTGCATAATTATTTATAATTTTTATCACATACATATTAAATATATAAATTAAAATTCAAGCAGATGCGCCAACTTGTATGAGACGGTGCTCGTATACAATTCTTCAAAGGTTGTTATTCATCTGTCACTGCATGCATTAGGTATTTTTATTTGAATCCTTTAATCGAAAACAGTGTATAAGCGATATTCTAAAGCGATTGAATTCCGGATTTTCCATTAACCAATTCTGCTGCAATGAATTCTGATAAATTGTCAGCAAATAAAGGTACGCCTGGAAATTTAAAAATTGCCTACAAAATGTCCATTATGCACTTAAAAAAAAACAAGACATAATTTTAATTATATCATAGGCTTATTCGCAGCACAATATATAGGAAACTGGGCTATCAATTTTGAACCGTTTGGAGTTAAACATTATTGAAATATCAAAGCACTAAAAGGACACATAATGAATGCAGAAGCGTTGAATTAGTAGTGCGTACAGGGACAGATGAGTACTAGAACGTCGTAAAAAGTATAAATTGTAAAAAAAAAATGTTACTTTGAGTAGCATTCAATATTTTAATATTATTTATTTGTTCGTATCTACACTACATTAATGAATTGAGCAGGCGCATTACATCAACAAGTATAACATGATTTTATTTTTAGAAAATATTATAAATGTATATAGATCATACCGTGAATGGAAATATTTAATTTATTGAAATTTGTCGATGAAAAATATGTCATAAGATTGTTCGTTTTACAGTTTAAATTTATAAATATGTTATATTCGTGTTTTATTTTTATGTAGTATTTGAAATGATTAGTATTTAACAATTTGGTAGGTCGCATGAGTGATCAAAATCAACTAGTCCGCCTGATGGCAACACATAGTTTCGCTACACTAGTCCAACTAATGCCATTAGATGGCGGCGTGCCCGAACCACCCGCACTAATGGACAGTTCCCTCAAGGAGCAACGCGACAAAGAACGTGCTTTTCTTCGGCAACTACTAATGCCTTCAACTATTCCCAACTACGTCATCAAAGTTCCCATTGAAGCGCAACTGAGATCCTATCAGCAGGCTGGTGTGAATTGGTTAGCGTTTCTTAACAAGTACAAATTACACGGAATTCTTTGCGACGATATGGGATTAGGGAAGACTTTACAAAGTATTTGTATTCTCGCGGGAGATCATTGTGAAAGAGAACAACAGTATAAATTGACTAAGTCGCCGGATTGCGTACCTTTGCCCTCTCTAGTCATTTGTCCTCCAACCTTAACAGGTTTGTTTCTATAAATATTTAGTTACTTAATACATATTATTTATTTTATTTTCTTTCTAGGTCATTGGGTCTATGAAGTAGAAAAGTTCCTATCTCAAAAGTACCTACGTCCGTTACAGTATATAGGCACACCAGGCGAACGTGACCGCCTTCGTCAGAAATACAAACGTTACAATCTTATCGTAGCATCGTATGATATAGTACGTAAAGATATAAGTTTTTTCAGCAGTATTAAATGGAATTACTGCATCTTAGATGAAGGCCACATCATTAAAAACGGCAAAACTCGTACATCAATCGCTATAAAGCATCTTGTGGCCAGCCATAGATTAATTCTTTCCGGCACTCCTATTCAAAACAATGTGTTAGAACTTTGGTCTTTGTTCGACTTCCTTATGCCTGGATTCCTTGGTACAGAAAAACAATTCACCGCTAGATATAGCCGTCCCATTCTAGCGAGTCGCGATCCAAAATCTTCACCAAAAGAACAAGAAGCAGGCGCTTTAGCTATGGAAGCTTTACACAGACAAGTTCTTCCATTCTTGCTAAGAAGAATCAAAGAGGATGTGCTGGATGATTTACCGCCAAAAATCACTCAGGATTATTACTGTGAATTAAGCCCAATGCAGGTTCAACTATACGATGATTTCTCCAAGAGTCAAGCTCATCAGTCATTACAAGAATCATTAAGTTCGGGAGCTACTGCCAGTTCCATGCAGGGAAATACGCACGTTTTTCAAGCGTTGAGATACTTGCAGAATGTGTGTAACCATCCCAAGCTAGTTCTTACGCCACAACATCCACGGTATCAGGCTATTAATTCACAACTGCAACAGCAGGATTCTAGGCTGGATGATATTGTTCATTCCGCCAAGCTTCCAGCGCTCAAGTAAGAAACATTTACAACAATTACATTTCAAGTTGCGATCACTGTATTTATCATTTCTTATAGGCAATTGTTGTTAGACTGTGGTATTGGTTTAAGTGAAACGCAATCCAGTGAATTAGTCATAAATCAACATAGAGCTTTAGTATTTTGCCAGTTGAAAGCGATGTTAGATATAATTGAGAATGATCTATTTAAGAAACATATGCCAGGAGTGACGTATTTGCGTTTGGATGGCAGCGTACCAACATGGCAAAGACATTCAATCGTTCAAAGGTAAGATTATTAACAATTCAAAAACAAATAAACCACATTTATGTTAAAACGGAACTTTAATGTGACTGTAGGTACATATTACTTTTTTTCTGAATTCAAAAAACAGAAATTTTGTAAGAAAAATTATATTTTTAGATTAGTTGATATATACATTCTTTCAGAATGAATTGTCATATATTTTGTCTGTCACTGTTAAACGGTTTTGTTTTCAGGTTTAACAGCGATCCGTCGATTGATGTACTACTGTTAACTACACAAGTGGGAGGTTTAGGTTTGAATTTGACAGGAGCAGATACGGTTATTTTTGTAGAACACGATTGGAACCCAATGAAAGACTTGCAAGCTATGGATCGAGCACATCGTATTGGACAAAGAAAAGTTGTTAATGTTTACAGGTTAATAACTTTGGGAACATTGGAAGAGAAAATTATGGGGTGTGTACTTGCCAACATAATATTATACCGGGTGTCGACTTTTTTATGGGCCATTGGAAATTCAATGGTAAAACTTTCATATGGCTGTAAATTCTGCCCTATTAATTTTATAACCAAAATGTAAATACAAAAAATGTTCAAAATTAAAACTGCTTCAAATGAGCCGAAATTTATTGATATAATAGGTTCTTGTCACGAGATGTCAAATAAATTATCCATCTTTAAAAATTTTACAGAGTGTCATGCAAGACAAAACATACAATTAAAATAGTCTGATTGTTTGTCCTTGATATTTGTTTGTTGTAATTATTCCATTGAGTTTTTTCTGCGATGGTAAAGGTATCCATGATTATTGATAAATAAATTAATGATTTCACTAATTATTAAAACTTTATTACAGTCATCAATCAAACTCAAGCAATTCAACTGTTTAATATTTTATGTTTTTGTTCATGTAAATAGCTAAAAATTATTATTTTTATTTTGTTTCTCTTTCGCAAACGAAACGCATGTAAACAATAATTTTGGACTTGTTAGATGCTGGTTTTAATTCTGAACATTTTCTTGTATTTACACTTTAGTTCTAAAATTAATAGGCAGAATTTACCATTGTATTTCCTATGGTCCACAAAAAAAGTAGACACTCAGTATGTCTTTTATCCATAGTTTCGGTTTCGAGTATATCTGTATACATACTCTTTGGATATATTAGAGAGAGAAACAGAATAGATGTAATAGAAATTTCAAGAGCATATGCATAAAAGAAAGTGACGTATATTTTATTACATTATTAGATATTGTATACATACAATACTTATACAATTTATTTCGTATTATTTTTAATAAAATAAATTATAAGAAAGAAATTTAATTAATAACTGTATTTTTTGAAATTTTTAGGTTACAGAAGTTCAAAGTTCAAACGGCAAATACTGTAATTAGTGGAGAAAATTCAAAACTTGAGACCATGGGTACGGGACAGCTATTAGATTTGTTCTCGCACAATCCATCATCGAGTTCCAGTTCAAGTTTGAATGCAGTCACAGGCGGTGTTAAAACCATGTTGGATAATCTGCCAGATTTATGGGATGACAAACAGTACGAAGATGAGTATGATCTAACCCAGTTTATTGAAAAGCTACGTAATTAATATTAAATGTTAACCAACTAAGATTAAATTGTCTTTATTTATTCCAAAACATAATAATAGGCTACTTGTGTATTATGATTGAATTTTCTTATTTATTAACAATGTTATTTAGTTATTTTCACTTTTTCTTTATTGTACAAGAACCTATGCTTTAAATAATAATAGAAACTAAAAAGTTTCTTATTTAATAATTATTATGTATAAACCTTAAGTTCAAATTTTTGTTTGTACCAATGTCAACAAATTTTGTAATCGGTAAGTTGAAGATGCTATTATTTGCCTAATTTTATAGGTAATATATTTTTTAATTTATAAAATTGTAGATAATTATCTACATTTACAAACAAATATATGCAGTGTATTGTATAATGTATAAGTGTGATTATAATAAATTTATTATGTATTAAACAAATTTACAGGATGAATTTAAATCAGTACAAACACTTTCTTTTGTTTCGAAAATATGTAACACACGATACGGTCTATTTACTCGTAAAATGATATGCAAGCGAATCAGTTTTTTTTAATATATATGAGATACAGAGGCAATATATTTGTCAATAAAATTCAAATAGGTTTTATTTCGTTTATTTCAGTTGAAGTTTAGAGTATACACATATGTATATTTTGTAGGATTCGTTGTTAACTACTACGTATACAGGTGAACATAAATGCGTTTATACCTTTGTTTATACAGTATCGTTTGGTTTACATCACATCTAAAACTACTTGAAATATTTCTAAGCACAATATTGTACACATTATCGATTCAAAAATAAATCTTATATAATACAGTAATTTAATAGTAAAAATAAGCTCTGCAAAAATGAACACAATTATTACAAAATAATTACCTACTCAGTAAATAAAATTGCACCAGTCTGATTCTTTTAAAGCTTTGACATTCTGCCTATGAGCAGAATGATTTTTATATAATTAAATGAATAAAAATTTAGATATGCGTATATTTTCTGAAACAAAATGATACTTTGGCACGTTCCGCTACAATTGTAGAGTCTTTCGCAAAATATTTGCATATACATATTTACATAAATATATTATTTAACATCATCAACATTTGATATATTATATCCCAGTCAAAAATATATATTTGACTATCAACATGTCATGAGATAGGATGAGACGAATGAACGAATATCAAGTTAAATACGTAGTTTAAATAGAAACGATCCAGCTCTGGGTAGTTAACCTTTCGCTGGGAATGTATCGATATTTTGAGCACATTTTCAACTCTAATGTTTCATTAGTTCATTTAATTATTAACGTATCTGTATATTGATTTTCTACAAGTACTTCGGGTTATCCCATTTATATCAAACACATTTGGGCGTGACAATAATATATTAAATTAAAATATATACACGGTGTGATTTCCAGCACCACATCCAGTTTTTATTTAATTTTCAATAGAAAATAATTGCGAAATGAAAATTTTATGTGCAGTTACCAGCACAGCACATTAAAAATATTCTTAGTTATGTTACTTGTGTTGAACATACATAGGATATTACAAATCATTCGCACTAAAATATGAAATTTTAGGTATAAATGTTTAATACCATTTCATTCTTTCATTATATTATCTACATGATAACATTGTTCAAATAAATAATAACAATATATTGGTCAAAGTGAAAATAATGTCTATAAACTTTATATAGGTTTGGAGTAAATCATGGAAACCTAAAATTTGTTTAATCTAAATTACTGGAATGGACTCAATGGAAATGGAATTCTGTTTTAAAAATCATTTGATTCCCTGGACTCACTGTATATTTTGAGTTTACGTTATTTTTGTAGATTATTGTGGTTATATGTTGCCGCATTTTGAATTCTGCCTTATTGCTTATTAAATAACGAACACTTTTACATGATTGAAATATATTAAGCTCAGTTTTCTCTGATAAAATAACGTGATATATTCAGTACGTATAAAAATCTAAAATAATATATGTATAAATATCTTTTATGATAGTATAAAACTAAATTTATACTGCAAATAAAATAAATACTTATTGAAAGAGATCAAATATGTCACCAAATTAAATAAATCTAGCTTGGAACTTGGATTTTAATAACAACATGGATTAATTTCGGAAGATATATGACTCCCTTTGTCATGGCAAACTATATGAACTAATTTCAAATTCTCAGTAGTAAAAAGTTGACGAAATATTTTATTGTAAACTATTCTATATTCCTCTTTTTTAATACCTTTGCGCTTGTCCCACTCGCGAAGTGCCTTGGCAATTGCTGGAACGATGGTCCTAGTTCGTTCAATTTTATGATCCAAATTCCAAGTCTGAAACATAATTCTTTCCTCTCGACTGGAATACGGATTGATGCTGTGCATAGGATTGTAAAGACAGCATTCCTTGTCCCATCTTCCTTGGCATATGAATACTCCAGTGGGATCACAAAGACATTTTTGTTCGCTGTCCCCGTGTTGTTTAACACGATCAAAATAACAACCGTAGTAGTCTACTCGTTTTAGTTTAATTTTTAGTTCGATAAGTAATTCATGTAATTCTTCATTTGGAAGATTTTGTTTTTTTAATTCGTCTTTAGTTTTGTAATAATATGTACGAATTCTGTCTTGTGATCGACGATACATATATTCCTCTTTAGTTTTTGAACGAGTATCTAAACCTAGAGAATTATTACAATGTAACGTTATTTATGACTTGAATTTTTAAAATTCTCACCTTCAAACCATTCAGGGTGGTCCTCTCTCTTACTTTGAGCAGCCTTCGCGTTCTCAATATTTTTCAATATCGTCGCAAGTTTATATACTTTAGTTTTCATTTTTTCTGAAAAAAATTCCTGAATCTTTTCACCGGCAGATAAGAAATCATCATTCACTTCTCGAATAGTTTTATATAAAATTTCAGCATCTGAAATTGAATATTTCTGAAATGATCTAGAATCTAGATCAAGATATCCAGGTCATCATACGAAATGAGGTTATAGAACTACCAACTACAGTAAATAGGTCGGAATATTAAGTTTAGTAGGTCATGTTTTTATCCAGTTACAAATAAGTAGAACGAGAGCACACGAGAGAAATAAAATGTTTTACCTGTTTCTGCATATTTTCCCACTTGTACCCAAACTAATAAAGTTTGTGGCTCTAAAATATTAAAATATTCTTCAGAAACTACAGCTGTGCCATCCGGCAGTTGAAAATTAAATTGTTTCTTTGTTAATTTCAAACTCTATAAAGAAAAAAAAAATTTATATATAAAATAAATTTTAAATAATTATTTTTACCCATTTTTCAATAGTTTTCTTTTTTAAATCATCTAATGATCGAGCAGCTATTCCAATTCTAATTTTCCTATCTGCATCAGTTACTTTAAATCCTCGGATTGAACCCATCTAAAATAAACAAATTACTGGGAATCAAAACAAACAATGCAATGTTTTGAATTGAGATAAGAATGTTTTGGAATAGAAACTGAAACGTATGTAGTAATATACAAATGATCTATTGTATTTTTATGTGTAGACAATTTTTTTACGACACAGCAAATGATTAAAAAATATTTATAAATCGCGCTTAGTGTTTAGTTTAAAATGCTAGTGAATTAGTACGCATGTGTTACCTTCCGAAAACACTTGTTTTAAACTTTATGAATATATAATAGCAATAATCTTTAGCGTAAATGAGGAGAATCAACTAATTTATACGAAAGCATAATAGAAAAACAACCACATACCTTATTCAGCAGCGTACAGGTGAGTGATGTAGTCACGTAGTCGTTCAACGCAACTGCAATTTCTACATCTACTAGTGCTTTGTCAAGGACAGCCATGCGCTTTGCGTTTTGAATGCAGTGCATACCGACCGAAAATAAAGCAAATCCTGCAAAATAAGTAGGTCAGTTCGACATTGACCTATATAAATTGCAGGGGATGCTGTGAGATAGTCTACCGCGATTGATTGCATGATGTTGACATGCAAAAGTTTATACCGGTAATTAATTTTTAGGTTATAATTGGCGTTTGGCGCGAAGCCGGTCATTTTTTATTATTAACATATATTTGCATTGCATAGTTAACATCTGCTTTATATACTACCAGTAAGAAAGTTTATAAAATGTGTGCATATTTGACTATAAAAACAATAGCAAATCAGTTGCACGACATTGGGTAACATTCGTTTGTTTTAGCATATCAAAATGATAATAAACAGAGGAGCTTTAATTGTTTTGGAAGGGTGTGATCGTTCTGGAAAGTCAACACAGTGTCGAAAATTGAGAGACTCATTAGTTAAGAAGGGTATATTAGCTGAAACTATGAATTTTCCTGACCGGACAACTGCAACTGGCAAATTAATATCAGAATATCTCATGAAAAAAACGGAACTGAACGATCGTACAGTTCATTTACTATTCTCAGCTAATCGCTGGGAATTATCAAAGAAAATTGAACGTATGTTGAATGATGGTATAACTCTTATCGTAGATAGATATGCATTTTCTGGAGTAGCTTATTCATCAGTAAAGCCAGGTATGTAATATTCCTCCACCATAGTAACAAATAGGTAATTTATTTTAAAACTAGACCTTAAAACTGTATAATAGGAATCAGAAACTATTAAAGCTTAAATAGAATTATTAGTTTTAAAAATATTCAAGTTTTTAATGCTCTTAACATATACACGTCATGCGTCTTGTTTATTCAAAATTCTTACTATTTTCAAGCCTTCTACCGCTATTTTGAAATCCGGAATCCATTTTCAAGTACTGAATGCAAGAAAATAACGAAACAACGAAAGTAAACCAAATACCTACTTGTTTGAATTTATGATGCCACGCTAGATAAAAAAAACACAAATGTGTACGAAAATGAAAGATATGTTGAATGACAATCAACACTTTGCAAACTATAATAGGTGCGTTCGGTTAAACAGTTCTGTGCACACATTTTTAATAATTTGCACAGTAAGCGTTCGGTTATTCACTTCTGTGCACTTTGGGTTGCACAGAACGCGTTCGGTAAATACTGCGCTGTGTAAATTGTGCATGCACAGTTCGCCCGAGCTCAGGACGTGTGGCCGGCTGTGCACGTTCGAGTTAGCGCGCAAAATATAAAGCGAGAATTGATTTTTGTCTGAGAAGTATGCAAATTTTCACTAATTTGGTAAATATGTAAGGTGTTACATTAATTAATATTTACCGGAAGCTTTCTTGGTTTTCTAAACACCCTAATAAAATCATTACCTCTTTTTTCAAGCCATTTTCTGATGACTTCAAGTTTTTTTTTCTTATATTTAATATAGTTCGCGAACAAGATTTATTTGATATAATAAAGCCCAGTTTTCTTCACCTCTTGATAAAGTGCCACTTAACTTACCTGCCAGATAAAAGAAAAATATCGCATCATATAATTGACGTGTATATAATTTTGTCAATTTACGCTGTAATATCGATGCCATATTTTTATTTTATGTGGCAGTTAAGATAACTGACACTTTAACCAGAGGTCAAAAATTTTTCAAAAATATCGGGATACATTCGAAAATGAGTTTATGCACGTCAGACATATATTTGGTATTGTCTAGCATAATTATTTACTTTTTCTATTCTAAAATGTTTGTAAGAAAACGAGAATCTATATTCAACCGTCAATCAAACACGGCTAATATAAAATCGATATTAGTAATAATAATCTGAACTTACACCGATTTTCCATTGCTAAATCTACCTGTCACGAAAGTATGAAATGCACAGGCTGCACAATTCGTTCTTTTAATTCCAATCTGCACTGAGTACACAGTGATCACGTGACACGACTCATGCAGAGCACAGCACAAAATAACCGAACGCACCTATTATACGTAGATTTTTTAATTAATTATATTTTTAAATTGTTTATTATCCGTGCATGTTTCCAATGATTGACTTCGAAAGTTATTTTATGTATCTCCGTTGGATAACTTATACCAATTTTATCTATCACCTTATACCATATCCCACTCACTTGAGATATGTAATAGTCTTCTTATCCCATTGAGTGCAATAATGAAATTATTAGGTACCACATTAGAATTTCATTACCGCATTCATTGGGATAACAAGACTATTACATATCTAAAATGAGTGCGATATGGTATAACATCCCACGGTGATAGATAAAATTTTGTATGATATTCGCAGGATATATACATTATTAACGCACTATGTGAATGATTACCGTAACTCGCCCTGCGGGATCGTAGGACAATTCACAATACTTGAGTTAATAATGTCTATCCCACTTATATCGTAAATAACTTTTAAACATTTATGTGGTGAAATAGATTGATTAATGACATCAATTATTAGCTGACTACACTGTTTAAGAACAAAATGTTTGAACATCGAAATAATAGAATATTAAAAAATATATTACGGTTTAACGAATAACATTTAGACTGTCTGTATATCGCTTTCAATTTTAATGAAGTTAGAGACTTTAATTTTTGCATTTCTGTTTCAGATATGGGTATAGATTGGTGCAAACACCCAGATTCAGGTCTACCTAAACCAGATTTAGTATTTTTATTGACATTAAGTTCCGAAGCTCTCTCCAAACGTCCTGGGTATGGCAAGGAACGTTATGAGTCATCTATTTATCAACAACAAGTAGCGAAAATATACATGGAGTTAAAAGATGACTCCTGGAAAATTGTTGATGCTGATAATAGTATTGATAATGTGCACCAAATATTGTTAGACGATGTAATCCAAACAATAGAGAAAGTTAAGAATAAACCATTGGCTACTCTATGGTAATTTATAATCTATATTTTCATGTTAATCATTCCTTTTATGTTTATACTTAAAAAATATGTTTTTTTTAAAATCTAGCAGTGTTATTCATTATTTTACATGTAACTAAATAAATAAACTATATAATGAACATCGTTTATTACATACATATAAATTTATTGTACAATATCCACTTTTTTCTCTTCTCCTTCTGTCGAATCAGCAGACCCTTCTCGTTTTCTTTTTCTCTTTCCCTGATTTTTTTTACTTTTACTTATAGTATCACCAACCCTGAAAAATTATTTTTAATTTTGTGCAATCTTACATATTTTAGACTTACATAATGGTTGCTCGTGTACCAGGACCCCAATTGGCCATCGGATTTTTTTGAAACCGGACGAATCCTTGTTCTCTGGACACGGGGTTAGCATTAGGATGATGTTCAAAGTTTATTTCGTGTATCATTCGTTTGTTAAGAATATAAGTACCAGGACTACCATTTCCAAACCTCTCTTTTTTAACAGGGTGAGTCTTTTCCCATTCTCTTACTATATCCCAAATGAAAGAAGCTGGTGCGTTTGTTTTTATCGATGTTTTATGGGTATGAGTAAATGAAACTTCGTAACCAGCATTTAAAATTGCGGACCTATAAAATAGTATAATAATAATATATTGGCACAGTTTATTGTCTACTGATGTGCTACTCATCTCTTTATTTGTGTAACAGTGTAACGTACTTGGAGCATAATTATTATAATAAAAAAAATTGATGTAGCCAGCACATGATCTCCCGCCAAATCCATGTTTAAAATAGCAATGAGTTTTAAGTAAAATATCACTTCCGGTTTACGTTGTTTCAAATTGTATACGAGTTTTAAATACCAAATTTAAGAAAATCTGTTCAGAACTTAAAATAAGATATCACTTACGGTTTATCAATTTTAGCCCTAACCTAATATGTTATTCCCCTTTATATAAAAGCCTTAAAAACCAAATTTGAAAAGTTTGGTATATATCATAATATAATTTTTCATGAAAATCTGTTCAAAGCTTCAAATAAAGTATCACTTCCGGTTTATCAATTTTAGTGTGTGGGTGTGTGAAAATTTTGAAACCTTGTATTTTTACCTTATTCTAATATGGGAAGATGCCATTATATTTTGGTCTAAATGAGATAACCGGAAATGGTACTTTACTTGAAGCTCAAAATAGTTTCTCTTCCAAAAATACCTTCAAATGTTCTTTTTTCGAGATTTGTGTTTATTATAAAAGGTTTCAAATTAATAATAGTAACGTTTTAAAAAGTAATAGGAAATAGAACCATAGTTTGTGCCAAAAATCGCATATCGAGATTTTGGTAAATGACCATGTTTTAAAGCCCTTAGATTCTAATTTTAAAATTTTCACGATAGTGTGTGTGTATGTATGTGCGTGCGCGCGCGTATGTGTGTGTATAAAATTATATAATTATCTATAATTTAAATCCCGGAGCCTACGCTTTAAACCAGCGTTTCTTAACATACGGGTCGCGACTCAAATTTGGGTCGCGAGGAGGTTCGAGTGGGTCGCGTAAACTACTCAAAATTTTATAATTTTGATTACTAAAGGCCAATAGTATTTTTCTAAAATGTATATAAAATTACACTAAAATATTAATAATGTTAGCAATAAATTGTAGAATTGTTACTTATAATAACTGCAGATAAATAAAAAGAAAAACCAATCTTGGGAAATAAACAATTTTTTTTTTTAATATTATTAAATTTTGCTATCTATATGCATTTATCATTTAAATTATTATATTTTATGTATGACTTGCTATAAACATTGTCTAAACTTTGTATAAATAGCCAATAGAAACTAAATTTTAAGAACCGCCGCGATTTGAAGAAATTTAAAAACTTATGAAAACTCAAGGTTCACATTAATTAATATTAATTTTTGTAAGTTACTGGTATTATTGATTTTAAATAATGCATTTTCAATCGTGTTTGACAATCATATTGAACAAATATGGGACGATAATATTTATTTGACTATGACAAGATTAAAATTATATCAAATTCATGTACCTAATTGTAACAAATTTCGTTTTATTTGAAATTGGTCTTATTGTGGTTTTAAATTTATATTATTTTATAATAAAGAGGGGGACCTACTTGTGACGTGGAAGATTGGAAAGGAAGGGTTTTATAAATAGGTATGTGATATATTCATATATAATAGCTGTATTATTTTTGACCCAATGGAAACAGCCAATGAATAAAGTTGATAACAATAGTATATTGTGTTATTAGGAGTAAAAGTGATACTTTGTGTGGCGAGCATGGAAGTTTGCACGACGAGCGAAGCGAGTCGGACAATTGCATGCGAGGCACACAAAGACACTTTTACTCCGAATGACACATATTTTTTTTTCAAACGCACATATTTAAATAAAATAATTTAAAACTTGACGTTATTAAAAACATTTTCCGTGAAGTAGGTACGTTTGCGGATTTCAATTGCTCTGTTGCTGTGGATACTTTCGTGTGTTCAGTTTTTGTTATAAACATTCAAGTGAAAATTTTCACACTTTTACGTTTTGACGTTTGAAAAGAATTGTATAATTTTATATCCTCTTTGTGTGAAACTGAAAATGTTGCAATTTGAAAAATTAAACTGTACACCTCCTGAAGTTGTGGAATTAGAGAAGGCTGCTATAAATTGTTCCCAACTAAGTCTAGCAAGTTCTATGAAGCGGTGTATAAGAGATTTCTTCATTGGTGTGATGAGAAAAACATTAAAAATTATTCTCGGCATACTTTTCGGAAATGGCGAATCAATGTAAAATGAAAAGCTCAACTATGTGGTCACAATATTCAATGATAATATCAATGATAAACATTAAACATGGGATAAATATTGGCAATTATTTAAAACTTCATGCTTATGTTCTTATTTGATGTTTCAGATGAGACATATTTGGCGATATTATCATACTTTTCTTCTTTATTTAAGGAATGTAATTCATTCATTTTGTTAATCTTGTGCCTAAATTTTACATTTCTATCTATATTTCAATTCATCTTCCTACAATATAATCTTTTTGTATCACTTTAATTCGAAGTATTCTTACCTTTATTACCGTCCCTGTTATTGTAATCTGTACGTCTACTGTACTTCAATTATATTTGTTATTTCGTTAAAAGTATGTAAACTGTCTATATTTCATTTTATAGGTTATCAATTTAAATCTTATGTCAGTAACTTTATTCTTAGGTTATCTAGTGAGTTATAGTGACATTTACGGCGATAATACAGATTTCTATTGTACAAGTTACTTCTTATTGGCTGATTCTATATAGTTTCTATGGATATTTATTTATTTCATTTCTACGCCGCCGGAGTAGAAATAGCTTATTTCTACGCCGGCGGCGTAGAAATGAAACTTCTACTTTGTGAATCAAGTCACAAAAGACGCCATTTTTATGACGTTTGAAAAAAAAAAAATTTTTTTTTTTTTTACTTTTGTTGATAAATAAAACAACGTGTTTACTGTGGCGATATTACATTTGGGACCCAGCGAATATACAAAAGCGATTATACCACATCGTCAAGGGTATATTCGCTTATCAATACATGGTAGCCGTGATGGTAACTAAGTAAAATTCTTAAATGCCATTGGCTGAATTAATTATGAATTGTATGATCGTACATATTCATTCTTATTTTCATAAAAACATATTGTTTATAATAAGACGTTTTTTGTTTTTTAAATAATTTTCTAAAACACAACTCCTTGGTTATACAGTTCAGCAGTTGGATCGCGCCGTTTCGAGCTATAGAATTGAAGCAATAGATAGAATACGCGATAGAAATGAAATTTGGTATCATGCCATATCGTTTTGTAGAATAGAAATGTAAGGATGCGAAAAAATGAAGTTTTTTTCTTGACGCGATATCGACTTGTAGTATATTTTCTACAAATACCGTTTTCCTAGCAACGAGTCGCCACTTTTCTAAATTTCTATATGGCGCGATTCCACTACAGATTTCAAATGTATGCAACTGTAATTGACAGATAAATGTCACTGTTAAAGAACTAATGATTCCAAATTATAATAATAATAATAATAATGTTTTAAAAATAAAATAATACAATAGTTATATGGAAAGGAAATTAATACAGTACCCAGTATAAATCTAAGTATGTATTAAAATGAATAAAAATTAAATGGCTGGAGGTATTGTATTGATCACATCAGATTTTTACTTCCTTGTACATAGTAAAGGATGATAGTAATCGCGAAAAACTTCGATTTTCAGATTTCAACGGAAATATCTATTTTGACCATCCCTGAATCCATTTTGACTAATTTCGCTGTGACGTCTGTACGTACGTGCGTATCTCGCATAACTCAAAAACAGAAAGTTGAAATTTTGTATTTAGGACTACTATAACATCTATTTGTGTACCTTCCTTTTTGGCCATTACATAATTTCCAGAAGTGGTACTTTACTTGATGCCTATAATAGATTTTAATGAAAAATTATTTTTTGTACAACCGGACGCGAAATAAGCATTTCGCAGCCGCTATACAGGCCGCGAAATGAATTTCGCAGCCGTTGTCGTGGTAGTGGCCGCGAAATTAGGTAAACAATCACTTTGACACTTGAGAATTGCATGGTTTTGTTTATCAAATGTTAATCCCATAGCCACCGTTGTTATGGTAACGGCCGCGAAATTCATTTCGCGGACGTTGTATTGGTAGCGGCCGCGAAATTAGGTAAACAATCACTTTGACACTTGAGAATTGCATGGTTTTGTTTATCAAATGTTAATCCCATAGCCACCTTGAAAGCTAACATTCTATTTATAATGAAACTGTTGAAAATTAATAAAATTTGTAATTACATAGTTTTTACGGTTGCACAAAAAATATTTTTTGTGCAACCGGACGCGAAATAAGCATTTCGCAGCCGCAATACAGGCCGCGAAATTAAATTTCGCAACCGTTGTTATGGTAACGGCCGCGAAATTCATTTCGAGGACGTTATCATGGTAGCGGCCGCGAAATTAGGTAAATAATCACTGACACTTGAAAATTGCATGATTTTGTTTATCAAATGTTAATCCCATAGCCACCGTGAAAGCTAACTTTCTATATACGAGTACAATGAAACTGTTTAAAATTAATAAAATTTGTAATTACATATTTTTTACGGTTGCACAAAAAATATTGTGTACACCTTGTCCGCGAAATCCTTTAGCGCCCTCGAGATTGTCTTGCCTCGGCCGTGAGCGGCCTCGGCGACAATTTTTCTCTCGGTACGCTAAAGAGTGATTTCGCGGCCTTGATATACAAATAACTATTAAAATATAATCCAATACTTTTAAAATTTTGTATGTAAGACTTTTATGTCAACGGGAATAACATAGTAGATCATGGTTAATAGCTAACCGGAAGTGATATATTACCTGAAGTTGTTAACAGTATTTCTTGAATAAAATGGTTTTATTTTGACTTTAGAAATAAATGCTTCAAATAAGAGTTTTAGAGAATTCAATTCTGCGTCTGGCAAATCAAGTATTATTAAATTAGCCCTTTAGTCCGGTTGTTAAGGGCGAAATTTTGCCTCCACCCTGCATTTTGTGATGCAAGCAAGCCGTTTGGGTCATATGTTAATGAGACTGTACCCTATCGATTAAGAGATGTAGCCACCCGGAAATGCCCCGGAGGCACAAGTTATTGCGGGTTGTATACCTTATTGGCGCAGTTTTCTTAAAGTCGCCGTGGTTCGCAAACCATTGGATCTTCAGACTTAAATTTTTCTAATAATAATAACAATGGACAGGTCTTTGATACTGCAGTGCTAAAAAAATGTTTGCTTACATAT
This sequence comes from Harpalus rubripes, assembly GCA_963082715.1. Classification (NCBI taxonomy): domain Eukaryota; kingdom Metazoa; phylum Arthropoda; class Insecta; order Coleoptera; family Carabidae; genus Harpalus; species Harpalus rubripes. Next base: position 31,987,115 of record OY720456.1, read on the forward strand.
AACGTATACATCTTTCTCTTGAATGTAGCACATGGTGTTTTTTTTTGAAGAAAATTTTGGCTTCCTTGGCCCATTGCGCAAGAACGCTACGTCATACTAGAAAATAACCTTAATAAAAATTGCAGCGCGTTGAAAGTGCTATCGATATAGGGCTTAGTGGCGTGTCTGTGACGTTCAGAGGCCCACGGACACGGAAGTTTCTAAAGAGACACGTAAGTGAGCCGAGCCGCCTTGTGCAAGATATACCATTGTTACGTCAATTGGAGCAAGGCGTTTAGTCTATAGGTTGCTTGGACAATACTCTACCGATTAAGAAATGTAGCCACCCGGAAAGGTTGCACAGGCTCAGTGTATTGAGGGTTGTATACTTCATTGGTGCGTTTTTCTTAAAGTAGTAGTGGTGTGCAAACCATTGGGTATACAGAGCTGGTTTTATTTTTATATTACTTGTAATGATAAGGCCTTTGATGCTGCCGCGCAAAAAATTAAGTTTGGTTACATATAACGTATTCATGTTTCTCTTGAATTTAGCACATTGTGATTTTTTGGAGTACATTTTGGCTTCTTTGGCAGATTGCGTAAGAACTCTACGTTATAACGGAAAATAACCCAAATAAAAGTTGTAGCGCATTCAAAGTGCTACCGATATAAGACAGCGCCATGTCTGTGGCTATCAGAGGCCAGCCGACATGGAAGTTTCTAAAGGGAGGCGTAGGTGTACAGAGCCGCCCTGTGCGAGAGAGAACATTGATGTGTCAGTTCGAGTAGCCGTTTGGTTCATAAGTAACTGGGATCAAACCCTACCGATTAAAAGGTGTAGCCATGCCGCGTAGGCTTTGCATATTGTGGGTTGTATACCTCATTGGCGCGTCTTTTCTTATTAGTCCTCGTGGTACGCAAACCATTGGACCTACAGGGCTGATTTTATATATATATATATATATATTAATTGTAATGATAAGTCCTTTGATGCTGCAGAGCAAAAAATGAAGTTTCATTACTTATAACGTAACCATTTTCCAGAGCACATTGTGTTTTTTAGGAGAAAATTTTGGCTTCCTTGGCCGATTTCGCAAGAACCCTACGTTATACCGGCAAACAACCCTAATAAAAGTTGTAGCGCGTTCCAAAAACTATCGATATAGACTTCCGAGGCGTGTCTGTGACTATCAGAGGCCCGCCGACACGGAAGTTTCTAAAGAGTCGAGTACGTGCGCCGAGTTGCCCTACGCGAAAGAGAACATTGCTGCATCAATTAGAGCAAACCGTCCGGTTTGTATGTTGGTGGGACCATACCCTATCGTTTATGAGGTGTAGCCATCCGGAAATGCCCCGCAGTCACTGTATATTGCGGGTTATATATGTCATTGGCACGTGTTTCCTAATTAAAATTGCAGTGGTGCACAAACCATTTGACCTACAGAGCTGATATGTTTTTTTTGTATAAATTGTAATGAAAACGTCTTTGATGCAGCAGTGCCACAAAGGAGTTTGATTACATATATCGTATCCATTATCCTCTTATACAGAGCATTTTTTAGGTTTTTTTGGAGAAAATTTTTGCTTCTTTGGCCGATTTTGCTAGAACGCTCCGTTATACAACAGAACAATACTAATAAAAGTTAAAGCGCGTTTAAAGAGCTATCGATAGAAAGCTTAGCGGCTTGTCGGTGGCTATCAGCGGTCCGCCGACATGGAAGTTTCTAAATGGACGCGTAGATTCTCTCTCGTACAGGGCGGCTCGGCGCACCCACGTGTCCATTTGGAAACTTTCGTGTATTCGAACCGCTGATAGCCATAGACACGCAGCTAAGCTCTCTATCGATAGCTCTTTAAACGCGCTACAACTTTTATTAGTGTTGTTTTCTTGTATAACGCAGCGTTCTAGCAAAATCGGCCAAAGTAGCCAAAATTTTCTCCAAAAAAGCCCACAAAATGCTCTGTTCAAGAGAATAGTGGATACGATATATGTAACCAAACTCCTTTTTTACACTGCAGCATCAAATACGCTTTTATTACAATTTATACAAAAAACATATCAGCTCTGTAGGTCAAATGGTTTGCGCACCACTGCAATTTTAATAAGAAAACACGTGCCAATGAGATATATAACCCGCAATATACAGTGACTGCGGGGCATTTCCGGGTGGCTACACCTCATAAACGATAGGGTATGGTCCCACCAATATACAAACCGAACGGTTTGCTCTAATTGATGCAACAATGTTCTCTTTCGCGTAGGGCAACTCGGCGCATGTACTCGATTCTTTAGAAACTTCCGTATCGGCGGGCCTCTGATAGCCACAGACACGCCTCGGAGGTCTATATCGATAGCTTTTGGAACGCGCTACAACTTTTATTAGGGTTGTTTTCCGGTATAACGTAGGGTTCTTGCGAAATCGGCCAAGGAAGCCAAAATTTTCTCCTAAAAAACACAATGTGCTCTGTTCAAGAGGAAAATGGTTACGTTATAAGTAATGAAACTTCATTTTTTGCTCTGCAGCATCAAAGGACTTATCATTACAATTAATATACATAAAAAATCAGCTCTGTAGGTCCAATGGTTTGCGTACCACGGCGACTTTAACAAGAAAAGACGCGCCAATGAGGTATACAACCCGCAATATACAAAGCCTACGCGGCATTTCCGGATGGCTACACCTTTTAATCGGTAGGGTTTGGTCCCAGTTACTTATGAACCAAACGGCTACTCGAACTGACACATCAATGTTCTCTCTCGCACAGGGCGGCTCTGTGCACCTACGCCTCCCTTTAGAAACTTCCATGTCGGCTGGCCTCTGATAGCCACAGACATGGCGCTGAGCCTTATATCGATAGCACTTTGAATGCGCTACAACTTTTTTTTGGGTTATTTTCCGTTATAACGTAGAGTTCTTACGCAATCGGCCAAAGAAGCCAAAATGTACTCCAAAAAATCACAATGTGCTAAATTTAAGAGAAACATCAATACGTTATATGTAACTAAACTTAATTTTTTTGCGCGGCAACATCAAAGACCTTATCAGTACAAGTAATATAGAAATAAAACCAGCTCTGTATACCCAATGGTTTGCACACCACTGCTACTTTAAGAAAAACGCACCAATGAAGTATACAACCCTCAATACACTGAGCCTGTGCAACCTTTCCGGGTGGCTACATTTCTTAATCGGTAGAGTATTGACCAAGCAACATATAAACTAAACGCCTTGCTCCAATTGACGTAACAATGGTTTATCTTGCACAGGGCAGCTCGGCTCACCTACGTGTCTCTTTAGAAACTTCTGTGTCGGTGGGCCTCTGAACGTTACCGACACGCCACTAAGCCCTACATCGATAGCTCTTTGAACGAGCTATAATTTTTATTCGGGTTATTTTCTAGTATGACGTAGCGTTCTTGCGCAATCGGCCAAGGAAGCCAAAATTTTCTTCAAAAAAACACAATGTGCTAAAGTCAAGGGTAAAATGTATACACTAATGTAACCAAATATTTTTTTTGCACTGCAGCATCAACGACCGTTCCATTGTTTTTATTATTAGAAAAATTTAACTCTGAAGATCCAATGGTTTGCGCACCACGGCGACTTTAAGAAAACTGCGCCAATGAGGTATACAACCCGCAATAACTTGTGCCCCCGGGGTATTTCTGGGTGGCTACATCTCTTAATCGGTAGGGTATGGTCCCAGTGACATATGAACCAAACGGCTTGCTTGCATCACAAAATGCAGGGTAAACTCCCTTAACATCCGGACTACTTTATATGAGAGATATGTAAATTTAAAAATTATATACTTTTTGGTTTTTGTAATAAAGCTAAACAAAAATTAAAAATAAAAGAATTAATGTTAATTACGTGCAATTTTATAATTGGATCTAAATTTAATCTATACTTCATGTTGGTTTTGCGTACAAGGAAGTCGTGTGGTGTCCACATCAGACTTTTTTTATTTTATTTTATTACGCAATATATCTATTACGTAATTATTATCAAGATTGACACATTCAATGTAAATTACAATTTTATTTAAATTATTAACTGTTATATTTCGTACACTATGAAATTTAATAGAATATTACATTATTAGTTATAAAATTATAATAATAAATTTGATTTGTATTTTTATAATCTGATTAATATTTTAGAAAGTGTGAATTTTTTCCTTACCTGACTATTAACATGGGTGGAGTATCACAATGTACCTTAGACACTATATTATCCAATGTGTAATACAAAGGAACATTATTTAATTCTTCTGCAATAACTGTTAACATTCCCTGAATTCGTTTCCATGTTCTTAATCGTTTTGAAGCAGTTTCTAATACTTTGTGAACGAATTCTTTCGAATGAATTGGTGCAGACCAAATTGGTCCACCCATCTACACAAAAATATATTAAGTGATAATAATTTTAAGTATAATTTTACCCACATGATGTCTATTATTGCAATGTTCGCAATTGGGACTAACTGCTGGACCAGTTGGTATGCCGAGTTTAACATTCTTTTTGCTTTCTGATTTTACTACCCCTAAAGGTTGTAAAGTAAAACTACCACATCCAGTACAGTGGTATACCATAGAAAGTTTACTGGAAATAAATAAAATATTAATAATATACAACACAATTATATTGTAATATTTACCTAACAGTGTATTTACATTTTAAAATTCCCGTACGAACTTTAACAAAAACTCTTATATAAAAATCAGCTGAAATTGAAAGCAATGGTTCAATGTATCTACCATATCTGTTAGCGTGGGATTCTATGCATTGCAATAATATTCGAATTGCCTACAAGTGTGTAACAAAACAAGTATATCACAATTAAAATAACATTCTAAATTTGTACCATTTCATGACAGGCCTTCATTTTTAGAGATATGGAACCATATTTGGTATAACAGACTTCAGGGCAGTTTCCGGCTAACACAGCCATGTCTGTAGCTGTAACTAATAACAAACCCCCATCTTTTATTGCTTGAACGGCCGCATCTAAGAAAATAGCTGGACACCCATAAGGATCTAGATCTATTACATCAAATTCTTTCTTTTGGCGGTATGAATACATAAGCATCCTACAACAAATTATGTGAATCATATCCTTTAGTCATTTCTGTCCATAATATATTACTTACACAGCATCTGAATGGCTCGCGTCTACAATATCTTGTACACCATTGGATTTAACATTCTGTATTATATTGTCTACAGCTTTTATAGATATATCGTTAGTAATAATTTTCTTCACGCCAGGAATTTCTTTCGCATATCGTATACTTCTTAATCCAGTAGCTGCTAAGGCTTCCAAAATCGTTATACCATTTTCATAAACAACACCAGGTATTTTGTTTATATCATTGAGGATCATGTTAAGACGATCTTCTTCTTTTAGCTCAACAGAGTTATCATCGTTTTTATTAGATAAATTCTCTAGATTTTCTTGAGAAAATACAGATAAAACTGAAATACTAAATTCAACATAAAATGACACGTGCTATGGATGATGAATTATTTGTTATACCTTAAATCACGATTAAATTCTTGTACAGGATTATAAAATACTTTTCCTTGAGAAGTAATTGTAACAAGTCCTTCTGTAATTCTTTGTTCATTAATGCACTTTATTTCGTTTGTGTCAGCGTCTTTATCCATCTTGTTATTTGAGGTTAAAATATAAATGACATATGTCAATGCCACGGTAACTTCAATCAAAATAAAACAAATTTTGTATGTATATTGTAATTTATTTAATTCTTATATAAATAAAATATAAGTATAATCTGATATATCTATTTTTTTTAAAGAAATATAGAAAATAAAGTACCTTGTTCGAAAAAAAAACGGTTATGTTGGCAACATTGCTAAATAGTAAGTGGAGTTAAGTATGACAGATCAAAAATGCAAGTGTTTAGTTTTCTTATTACGCAGCAGCAGTTTATAATTTGTTAAATTATTATGAAGAGAATAATTATGATGTGTTAAAAACCTTATTTATTAACTAAAGTTTTATTTACACAGTTAAGGAATATAACCTATAAACATTTGCAATGTCGAATCCGTTTGCAGCGTTATTAAATTCTTCTGTTGACAGTAAGGAACAAGTTGATTTACAAGAAGATGGAAAAGAAACATTCCAATTCAATAATTCCGAAAAATTACAATTAAATCAGATAATTGAAAATACTTTTTATATAACTATAAACAATCTGAATGCAAGTAATCGACATTTAGTTTATTTAGAAGAATTGGGAGAGAATTCCTCCGATCATCTTATAGATTTGGAACTACTAGAACAAGCCTTATTTGAGAGAATATTATTAGAGAATCCTGAGAAGTATGTTATACCAAAAACTAAGAGTACGAACATAGATGTACATGAGAAACAAGTGTTAATTTACTTATATAAATGTTACCACCGATTAAAGGAAAATGATTGTTCCCAGAACGTGAAAGATGTTGCACTTAGTTTAATTATGCGGAATGTATTGCTGGCCTTAAAACAACCAGATTTGTTTCAAGGACAAGATATAAATCAACAGTTATTAGATATTGTTAAAGATAATTCGTATAACCCCGAAGAATTTTTCGTAGATATTTCCAAAGACTATAACACAGATGGTACAAATTTGAAGATATGAAAATATTAAAAATTTAATAAAATACTCAATTTTTTATAGATGAACCATCATTTTCTGAAGTTTTTACTCCATTTTTGGAATTGGTTTATATTGATGCTGTTGAAAGAGCGTCGTTGGTTAATTTAGATAGATATATTTATACTGTACTTGAAATATTTTCATCTAATGAAAAGTATGCTACAGTGCTATTAGATCGTTGCACTCCAGCGAATATTACTGTAGGAGTTGGATTCGCTAATACACTTTTGGGATCTTTGTTATGTTTGTCCATATTACCAAAAACCAATAATGGAAGATACGAATATTTCGATAAAATACAAGATCAGGTAGGAACTAATAATTACGTGTTTTATTTATATGTAATGTAAAATTAGTGGGTGAGAAGTATAAACGAATATTCGATCGAATGCAGAGAAATAAAGTATTAATCAGTCGAATGTCGAATAGTTTCGACTGTTAAGAAAAGTAGAAATTTGGAATGTTTAGGTACCTAATTTGGCTAGTATTTTTTTTTATATAAAATGCCATATAAAGTAGTTAAATTTTGGTGACTATCATAAAGTTTATTTATTTTAACGAAAGAAATTGTGAAAAGAACGTATTCGGCCACCGAGATTTGAACCCGTTATTTTGTTCAATAGTTTTATATGGTAGTAATAATAATATCCTTACCATTTTAATAACAAAACTTCAAATCAAATTATTGCCTATTTCTATTCATATTTCTAACGATTCTTTTAAATATTCTAATTTAAAAACGAAAATTTTGAATTTGAACTCTCTTCCATATAAAATGGGTTTGTAATTTGTAAAATAGCTGCCTCGGTATATTCTTTTATTTTCTATAAAAACATCCATTTTGTCATTTAATATAGGATCATAGATTTTACTTTTATGTTAATATATTTAACACTATTAATATTGTATTTTACATCACGAGCGCTGAAATTTATATCCGATACACTTTAATATTTTTAGAACAGTAAGATTTTTGTCCTGTTACAGTGGATGGCTTTGTATTTCTTATAAAGTCGTCCACATAAAACATGAAGGCTGAGACGACTACATGTTTCTCTTAAGCTAGCCCTACAGGTACAGTGCCCGCATAAGATTTCTCCAATATTTTTTGCAATAAAACAACATTCCAAAGGTTTCTCATTCATCCTTTGTGAATGTAGCACCTATTTAAAACTAATCAAGGGGAGTAAAAAACCGAATGTAAAGATTTGGTTTCTATTCGTATATGTAGGATAGGTGAAAGTTTTATGCATATATACAAAGTAAGGTTTAGTGGACATTATGTAGGTATATGTTTAGTGTTTGTCTATAACATTAATATCTTACTTGTCCAAGAACTAAAATATTTTCTACAAATGTTTGACTAACAATATACTGAATCCAACCGCATTTAAAAAAATTATAAGCATCTAGACCTTTGTATGCTCTAAATTCATCCTGGCTGTACGCACTTTTCTTTAATATTAAATAGTTAAAAATATCTATGTATGTTACTTTAGGAAATTTTTCTTATGAACGATTTAAATTTTTCTTATCTAAAGTATACGGATCCGTAAAATTAATTAAACTCATTTTATCTAGGTATCGACGCTTCACTTCATTCTCTAATAATTCAAAATGTTGGGAGAATAAATTCATTTTGGTTTAACTGTTTAACCCAATAAAAATTGTATTAAAATGACAAAATGTCATAAACATACAATATGTCAATCATATAATAGCATATGTTTACTTCCACTCAGCTGATTTTGGCACGGTTGTCAACGTGACTTGCACGTACTCTATTATTAAGCCTGTTCGTTTGTATGGTTCTAGCTGCACGAACTTGTAATTTTGTGAAAAATATGTTCGTTTGTGTGTTCTAAATTGTCTGCAATGTGTTCGTTTGTAGTCGTGCGTATTGCACTAACTTGTCAGAACTGTACTACCTCCAGAGCTAGTACACTTACTGCAGTTTATAACGTCACAGTAATTTGACAAACAGGCTGATGTGAACTTGTAATTGGCATTATATTTTTTCCAAAAAACGAAATCTAATCTAAATATGAATCAAAATAAATGTTTTCTTGTAAGAGATGAACATGAAAAAATCCTTTCCAATGAAAACTATCATTATTTTTGCTAGTTAACCTATAATTTGCACTAACTTGTCTAATTTGTGTTCATTTGTATTTAGAAAATAAGTGTACTATTTTGTACTAAACTGCACTAATGACGAATTCTCAGTACATGTTGTACAAGTTAGTGTAATACAAACGAACAGACCTATTAATTTGAAATAATTAGTTCTTTGACAGTGACATTTATCTGTCTGGGTACGTTTTTTATTGTCAACAAAAAACTGCGATGTATCGCATATATGCTTTGTATGACGTTACAACTGCTGTTAACTGTTTGCAGTTCTGCGAGGAATAAAGAAACAGTATCCTGCGGCAGCAACTGCAATTATAACAAGTTTATGACATCTGTCAAACGCCAATTCATCAGACATTATTAAAAGTTATTCAAAATGTTTACTATTGCTACAAATGCTACTAAGTAGTTAATGAAGATTAATATCTTTGGTTATATACATTTTCGTTCCGTGATAACTTTCAAATACTGTCTGAGCATACGTACATCAAATGCAACCTTTTCAAAGCTGGATGCATAACTGCGCGCAGTCAACAAGCAGAACTGCTTTGCAGTTAAATAAATAAAAAAAAACACTGTCCAGCTGCATAGCATGCATCTATGTAATAAAAAAACGACTTTCTGCAAGTTAATATTGCAGGGATACATATCTGCGGAATAAAAAAACGCGCCCTCTGTTACATACATATGAGATATGAACTGTGTAACCAAGGAGTGTGTTTGTTTTAATCGTAGGTTGCGGGATTTAAATTATAGATAATTTTATAAATTTATTTATAAAATATACAGAAAAAGTATTAATGCAAACCTGTAGAAAGTTTAATAATCTTTAATTTTTATAATAACATTTAAAGGTATTTTTCCAAGAAAAACTATTTTGAGCTTCAAGTAAAGTGCCATTTCCGATTATCTGATTTACACCAAAATTTAATGGCTTTTTCCCATACTAGAATAAGATAGAAATACAAGGTTTAAAATTTTTCTGAATGATAATATTTGAGTTAGAACGGAGGATCCACACATACAAACATACACAGTTATCATCGTGAAAATGTTAAAACTGGATTCTAGGGACCTTGAAACGTGCTCATTTACCAAAATCTCGATATATGGTTTTTAGTACGATTCCTATACCTTCCTTACCAAGGGTAGCGGGAGGTAAAAATAAAAAGTTCTTCCTCTTCAGGGATCCGAGCCGTGGACACACAGTTTATATACGAGTGAATACATACATGAGTGATTAGAATTTAGTTAAAATAGATATAGTTATAAATTTATCCCATTATCTACAAATAAGTTATGGAATCAGCTCGGGAATCACTTAACATCTTAATTTTTTTTTAGTCAAATTCAATTATGGAAAATAATCTATGGACCAACACGACTACACTGAACGAAAATCTCCATCATGTGTTTCTCCGGCTTTTGAAATGTTCGAAGGATGTTCGAGGCCGCACGTTGTCCTGGATAGCTCATTGCTTGAAGGCGAATTCAGGCAGAGGGAAGCTGTGGAGTTCGCATGCCATGGATTTTAATCCAGCACAGTTCAGTAGCGTAAGCGATGGTTTCATGATCAACCTGGGAAATATTGTGTTGAGACTATGTCAGCCATTTTGCTCCAACATTAGTAGTGGAAAAATACTTAAGGTTGATCCTACGTATTGCGCCGTTTCAGTAAGTTATATGATTTAACTTTATAGTAAAGTGCGTAAGATGAAAACAACTAGACAAATATAGTAAAAATCTGATGTGGTCAGCACAGTACCTTCCGTCAGTTCTATGTATTTTCTACAAATTCCATACAGAAAGTTTCTAGCAAAAGATCCTATATTTCCATATTATAACACAAATATACTACGAATATGTCAATAGGGTATTCTCTCATGATTACAAATATTAAAAAGATTATTAAAAATATTAAAGTTGGTTGGTAAACCAGTGGGAAAAAAGCAAAACAAACCTGTTATAAATTGATTGTTGCAAAAGATGTAAAGCATCTAAATTTTGCTGATGTACTAGTTGTACTACCAATGGGAGACCAGTTGAAATCCCTACTCCATGTAGTGTGATAACAGGCCGCATCTTAAGTATGCACATGCTCGGATCTACTTTGGATCGTTCGGGAACAACTGTTTTAGCATGTATTGCGAAGAGATATGACATTTGGTAACAAAATAATGAACTACATTTGAATTTAACATGGGAAATTAGAATATTTTGAATATTTACTTTCCATTAAAACTGAAAAACTTTGTACACGTGTCCATGGATACTTATTCCATCATAATTAATATACCTTTTCAATTTAAAGAGATCGAAGATATGCGCATAGTAAGAACAACTGAGATTTATGGCGTTTGTTTATAAAAAAATTAGACGTAAAATGTGAGAATATCTCAGATAACTTTAAAAAATCTTATCGAAATAAGTTACAAAAGCTTTTATCGAAGTTAAAATGTCTAACGATGCAAATTTTCACTGAAAATACAGGTATTTTAATGACTGCAATATTTTTGACGTTTCGTTTCACAGCCCAACTGGCAGTTGTTCGCGCCATTTTCTTATTATTTGCAGCGATGGAAAGAGATAGCCGTTAAATTGGAAAGGTCTATTCAAAATTAATAAGGAATAATTTTAAAAAGTAAATACATTTTATAGCAAATTTATAGTAATAATTATTATCCTTCCTAAAAGAAATTTTATGTGGTAAGTTTCGTGGCACAGTGCTTGTTATGTGTAGGGTACTGGGTTCGAATCTGTCGAAACTCTTTATTTTTTTTTTATATTTTGTAATTTTAAATAAATATCAAATTTAATATAATCAATTTTATCTGATTATGTTAAATAAATATGAAGAAAAAAAATCTGATGTGGCCGGCACATTACCGTCCGTGTTTCAGTTCTATGTATTTTGTACAAATTTCATACAGAGTCAATTGCACTTGACACTGACAGTTGTCAATAAGAACTTTCTAAATATAGTAGATGTTTCCATAGCACAGCTGGTTACTTTATGAAATTCAATTCATAATTTTTTACCTCTATATCCGATAATATTCATATTTTTTTCATCATTACTACCGTTGTTTATAGGCGCAAGTAGTTCTTCATTTAAATTCTGTAATAATAAATTTGTATAAGTATAAACATATAAATTTTAATATAATAATTCGGTATCTATAGAGGCTCCATTTTGACTCTGCACAGACTCGTAGAATACGATAAACGTTCATATTTATTTCAATTTACCGCTTTACATTTTCACCAAAAGTAAAATAATCCATATTTAGTACCTACCATATATTGCGGATCCTTTGCTTTTCTTGAAGCCAACACTGAAATGGAAATATCATTGCTGCAGGTACCAACACGAGTAGGTTTAAGATCAGATTAGAGTTGTATTCAAAATTCCCAAATAAATACGGCCTAAAACGGCCTAGTATACAACTTTAGTATCTAGCTGTGAATAGCACCCTAGTCTTTATCTATTTTCTAAATTTTTTGCTTCGCTTTCATTCTACTAGCTAATAATGAATATTTTCTTTTAGGAAAAAGAATCAAAAGCAAAAGAAGTCCATATGTACCAACTACATTCTGAAACTTGTCTGATTCCCATTTCATCCGATGATGACAATGCAAGTGAGACGAGTATTGCTCGACCTACTGCCGAGTCATACAATTTTGTTACCGAATGTTTCTTTTTGGCGCATAGAGCACTGGATCTCGGTTTTAGAGTATGTGTGGATCACCTAGTGCGTATGAATCAGGTAAACACATGAAACTATTTTATCATGTAAAGGAGCGTACACATTTGAGCACGAAATTGAATAAGGCAAGCCGAGGTTGCATAAATATAAAAGTTAGTGAGGACGACAATCAGATTGTGGTGCATATTGTTGGTACACATTGAGAATTTCCTCGACACGCTTCATACAGAGTCTTTGTGAAAATTCGGCCATTGTTGTGGTAGGTTCCGATTTCATTTACATTTAAGATTTTGTGCTTAAGTGTATATGTGGCTTAACACTTAAAAAAGATGAAAAAATATAAAACGTTATATTGAAATTTAAATATTTTAGGAAATTGGTCAAGTACAAAGAGCTTATAACGATGCAGTTAGTCAAGCGGCTGGTGCTAGTGACGTTTTAGACACTATTAAATTAAGACTGGAATATTCTATGACACGGTAGGTAATTAAAATTTATTATAAAAATAAGAGATTAATGTCCATATTCATAAACATTTTCGACTGTTTTTACTGGATAAAAATTATAACGAATCGTTATAGTAATTTACATTGTAAGACCGTTACTCAGAACTTTATGAGCGTGCACGGTACCTAACGAGCGAGCTTGTTATCCGTGCGAGCACGTAAATTTCGAGTAACGGTTGAGTATTGTACAATATTTTATGATATACTGAATCGTAAATAATTTGACAAAAAACATTAAAGGAATAAATAAATCTTTACCACTAGAGACAAAGCTCTGTAATAAGAAGTTTACGAATCAGTATAACGTAATAGTATATTACGTAACGAGAGTTGTAAGAAGAATATTACGCACGAAGTGGAAAAGTTACGCACGAGCCGCCAGGCGCGTGTGTAATTCCACGAGTGCGTAATTGCTTTACAACTCGAATTATGTACTATACTTTTTCTGCGACCACTTATTTTTAAGTTAAAATTCAGATACGTTAGTTGTTGCAAATTCGACTGAAATAATTATTGTTATCATAAACAAAATTGAGATACGTTAGTTATTGCAAATTTGACTAAAATATTTATTGTTGTCATAATATAATATTAACCCAACAATCAGTTCTGCCAACTTAAATTTGCTTGTCATTACGTAACAGTGTTACGTAATAAAAGTTCATTACGTACAAGTGTAATGTAATGAAAGTTCATTACGTAATACTATTTGTAATCGCGAACTTACATTGTTAGTAGTCTGTTTTGTAATGACCCACTTACACTAGTGGTAGTAGAAAAAAGTTTTTTCGTATTCATGTATTAAAATGTGTTGTTTCGCATCGCCTAAGCAACGTCCGAAACGTCAATTTCCCAGGTCTCTACCAGATAAGCGACCGGGAAATTTTGGAAAAATACTCTCCTATTTCTAAAGCATTTATTAAAGAAATATATTTATAATAAAAAAGTTTAATTTGTCAAACATTCTTTCGCTTAATAATAACAAAAGAAAATGGTGGAATATTGAATGAAATTTAATTTTCAAATAATGAAGTTAGTGCATTTGGTTCACAATATTGGCAACAATTTCTGCTTGGCGGGAGTCGTCAAGACAGAGCACTCGGGAACCAACAAATGTAATGTAAATTGTAACAAAACAAGAAATTTAACAAGTTTATTAAGTTTAAATTTGCTATATACTACAAGTGAAATACTTGGTAAGTAATAAATAATTATTTAGATACCATGATTAACACTACATTACATTAAAAAAACATTAAAATAATTGGAATTTGAGTTTGACACATCACTCTGAAATTAGCTACAAAGCAGTGTTATGTAATAAAGTTTTAATAAACAAAATTATTTGTTCACAAATTACTAATTATTAGTTTTATACTATTCGTACGAAAAATATTGTACAAACAACGTGCGTGAACTTGGTTCCCGGAATCGTTGTATGGCAACCCTCGCAAGCTCGCGCAGCCAAACACTTATCCAGGAACCAAGCGTTCGCGCACTTAGTATGTAAATAACTATTTCGGGCTAGCCCGTTAAAACTTTCTTTACGACTAATGACAGAGCTCTATAATAAGACGTCTACGATTCAGTATATCGTAAAATTTTTTACGAGTGTTTGTGAATATGAGCATTAGATTGATTTATTCTGATATCTATAAAATAATTGTAACAAAATAACACCACTGGAGATTTGAAAGTTTTCTCACTTTTTTAGCATTCTATCATTGAAATGTTTACGTACCGTTAGTTAAGAATAGACCATCTCTTATCCCCTTTACATTATAATATGCACCGCACCGTACAATCAAAGATAAGTAAGCGCGTAAACATCATGCGTAATTTCTGTCTTTGGTAAATTCTCCGAAATTTCTTAATAATTTACGGTAATTAAAATATGGCAATAGACCAGAAAAGTTAAATTAGAATTTGCCTTTGGCGCGAGTTCATAGTTAGAATTCCTTAGTACAGGTTTCATATAAGATTTTAATTTTACAGACAAAAAAAAAAGATATTTTGTAAAAGAAATTAAGCAGCTCTTGCTAAGAATTCGATATTTTGCTTATTCAGTAACAGATTGCAATAGTTTAAACCTGTAGAAAAGGTAAAGTAAGAAAATTATTAGAAATTAAAATGCTTGGTGCAAGCAAGGATACCGCATGTCGTTGGCCCACCAGTAAATAGTACAGAACAATAGAAGATGAAGCATGCGCGATCAAACTAAGACATACGTTCAATGAATTTTGTAGTATTGTATTATTATTTAAATAATTATAAACTGTGCACAGTTCATGTGAATATTATTGTACGAATCTGGAGATAAAGGATCGTTCTAGATGCTACATATAATGCTTTGCATAAGAGATTTACTTTTATGAGATTTTTCGGCCTCTAAAGTTGAGCAAAAATTTCCTTGGTAAGAAATACATGGGGATTGAAATTATGTTCTCAGCGTTATGAATTGAGTTTGAATTTCGCGCCTAAGTTTGACCGTTACACTTTTCTGGCCTATTTACGGTATTTCAATTGGTAATTTACCCGATCATTTACGCTTTTACCTCCCTGCAGTTCCACAACATCAACAATATACAATTGGCCCATAAAAGAATCGAAATATAATAAATTTATATGAAAATCGTGAAATACTTACTAATTATGAGCGTGGCG
Organism: Harpalus rubripes; assembly: GCA_963082715.1. Taxonomy (NCBI): domain Eukaryota; kingdom Metazoa; phylum Arthropoda; class Insecta; order Coleoptera; family Carabidae; genus Harpalus; species Harpalus rubripes. Next base: position 32,002,780 of record OY720456.1, read on the forward strand.
TCCACAGACTATTCAGTTTCAACTCCCATTGGTGAGAAAGATTGTTACAATATCACTGATATGCCACACGCGAGGTCAAAACTACTCCTACAATTTAAAAAAATCATATCTTGCTTAATATAAGGAATTTTCAAATCGAGTTCATTAATGGTTATATCTTCGTACAGTTTCATAAAAAAATAAAAAAATTGGTGTATGTGCCTATTTACAATTGAAATAGAAAATAATAATCAGCTACCATTTTTAGATGTCTTACTGTACGGAAAATAATACAGTAGATACGAAATGGTATAAGAAACCAACTACATTTGCTCGTTACCAAAGTTATAAATCAAACCATCTGATACATCAAAAATTAAATGTAGCCAGAAACTTCAAAACCAGAGCACTAACTAAAAAGCTCAAAATACCAAAATGATAAAATTAAAATCGCTTTTAAACCAAATAATTTTCGAACCAAAATAATTTAGAGGTCACAAATGTCAATCAAAATAAGACACATTCTGTAACACGGGGGGGCGGGGGTGCAGAAGAGATTACCGCTACTACTGCTTCTTACAGTTTACTCCAACGATGATACACTGACTCTTACTGACTAGTGATAAGGAAGAACACACACACTTTATGATTTACGGCAGGGAACTTACGGACATGGACACTACTTGTTGATTTAATAACTAATAACTTTATTTACATTTATTCCCGGTTGCACAAACGTTAATCAACACATTGTTCGATTAACGGTTCATCAAATCGAACAAATTCGAATCAGTTTCCTTGTTCTTATGACATTTAAATCATTGCTGTCAAAAAATCGCGTTGCATTTGTTCGTTTTGATGAACCGCTAACCGAACAACGCGTTGATTAACGTTTCTGCAACCGGGCATTAAACTAATACAACTACAACTAAGCCATTACTAATAAGTTACATTCCGTAACCCAGCGGGCAGGCGTCGTCACAAAACTAAAACACTACATGTTCAAAAACAAAACACGTCTGCCCGACGTGACGAACCCCATGGCTCTCTGATGTTTACTCCATCAGTAACTAATGCCGACTGTTACATCTTTACCCCACGACTATCTAATGTCAACGCTTACATCTTTACCCCACGACTATCTAATGTCAACTAACTTTAAAAACAAAACGCTATCTTCAGGACAGGATTATCTTAGGGGTACGGGGTGCATAGGCTAGGGCATTCAAAGTCACGCACGTATACATAATAATTTCTAGACTAAGATCAACAAATAACTGTCGTGACTATCATAATACGAAAATAATTTCTAAACTGAATTTTGACATTTATAACTTAAACAGATATACAGAGTTAAAATATGATTATCGAAACTATAATTTAGAAGATTTTATAAAAAGTTATTTATCTGTTATTGCGCTTACCCTCGCCTTGTCACAATTCTCACATCCATTAAAAAGTTAGCGTCAAAATGAAATAGGATAATGCAACATAATTTAGACTTAGATGTAGCTTTTAAACAGTATAAAACAGTCAACCATTTATTCAGTAATATGAAAGATGAATCAAATAAAGAATACAAATCTAATGTGATATATAAAAATTCCCTACAATTTTTTTAACAAAACCTACACAGGCCAGATAATACGCTATCAAAACAAGGATTAAGGAACAAAAGGAATGCAACTAACCTAAATAAAACCATTAAATGTGTTTTGGTCGTTCATGTAAAGAAAAGTAATCATGAGTTTGGATTCGATAAAATAACATTTTACAGTACGACTTCAAAAACGACTTTACAAATGCTACACATGACGTCAGATAAAAACAACATAAACGCACAAACAGACGTCGACAACCTAAGTACAATTTATCAAAACAATTAAAAAGGCGCAAAATAAATAGATAAATAAATAATAATACTAGGAAGGTTTAAGAAAATACAAGTATGTACAACGGGTAGTATATAGTCAAGTAAAGTAAGTTTATTGTTGAATTTGATTTGTCGTTTGTTTAAAATTTCATTATCAATTTTTATCAGTCAGTGTTGTACAGTTTGCTCATCGTTGTTCTTTTCATATCCGTTTTAATTATTTTTTAATCCTGTATACGATTTTTAAATTATTTATCTGCTGTTTTATCTTGTTTATTTATTTATTCATTTTTGGCGATAATATTTTATTTATAAATTTTAAAATGTTGTGTTTCTGTACTATTACAAACATTTTGTATAGTAACCATCACTGAACTTAAATATAATATGTAATATATTTAGTTCCGTGGTATCTTTGTTAATAAAATTGTAGAGCCCTGTGGATGGTCATAGTATTACCGAAACGTCGGTTTAATCCAATAAAACATGTTTGATCGCAGTTCCGAGTATTTTCTTCAACGTTTATCAAATATAAATACTTAGAGATTTTTTAAATTTCTGATATAAATGACATCATAAAATTTGTGCGGTATTTTGTCACCAGATTGAGTCCGCTCATTTGATTAACACAAACACTTTATAAAGAAAATAGATGAATTTTATCAGTTAATCAAATTATATCGGTATCTTAACTTTATATTTGTTTTCATACTGAAAATTAAAAAGTGTAATAATGGAAGATATATTGGGTAACAAACAAAGTGTATCAACAAATAAAAGTGATCTTGAAATGCAAAATAATTTCGTTGGGAACTATAACATTATTAAATATAAGACTCATCATAAGGTATCACCACATTTACCTAAAAATATAGTGTTCCATTTACCAAAACTTATTAATTCTTTTCACGGGCGAGAAAACGAAGTAGAACAACTCGAGAGATGGCTGTTTGAAGAAAATAAGAAAACTGTTGCTATTTGTGGTTTACCCGGGATGGGAAAAACTGAGCTGACTAAACAATTTGTTCACATATGTCAGAAAAATAAACAAATAGATCATATATTGTGGGTGAATGCTGAACAGAAATATACTCTTGAGGAATCGTTTAAAAATCTATTTATCTATTTAGATTTAGTAAATTTAGAATCGTTGAAAGATTTAGCTGTACAGACTGTTATACAAAAAGTGTTTGAATATTTTGAAAATAAGTCTACAATTTTTGTGTTCGATAATGCTGATAGTAGGCAGGGCATATATGAATATGAACCACCATCAAATTGTTATTGTATTATTACTAGTCAAAGAAAAGACTGGAATGATGACGTACAAACATTACAGTTATTACCATTGGACGCCAATTCAGCTTTTGGTGTTTTCGTATCTGTTCTGCAAAAATACTACAGACAAGAGGATGATAATCTCTTTAAAGATCTTGCGACTATACTAGAATACGTGCCTTTGGCTTTGCAAATTGGAGCAGCTTACGTACGCCAAGAAATTATTGACTTAAATGATGAATTTAATTTGCAAGAATATGTTGATGAACTAGGTAATACTCAACATGAATTCATAGACAAAGAAATGCCAGCTTGGAGTGCCAATCATTATAAGAAATCTATTTATAGAGCTATTAAAATTACGCTTCAAAAAATAGAAAAAATAGGCAGTTATACATCAAATTTAGCTTTGCAAGTTTTATATATATGCTCCTATTTGAATCCGGAATATATAAAATATTCTCATTTTTCCCACATGACATATATTAATAAGATACTAATGTCTAAAAATAAAGAAAAAGAATTAATACGAGCTTTTTCACTTCTTGATAATTTTTCAATCATTCGTCTTTATAATAAAATAATAAAAATGCACAGACTTGTGCAAGAAGCATTGCGTTGTGATCAAAACTTTGAAAATACAAAAAATCAAAGATTGTATTATAATGCATGTCTTGAGTTGGCATTACACAATCATTCGCACGCAACGTCAATAATAAAATATGCTGATGAAAATGTCCATACATTTTGTCAATTCTACATTAAGTACCAACCAGACAAGTTTTTACTCATACTTGGATCTTTAAACTGTGTTGTAACATTAGAAGAAATACTTAACGTTTCAAACACTATTTCCAAGTTAGAAACACAGAAACATAAGTTATTAACCGAAGCTGCTAAAAACGGCAGTTATACTTTTATGGGGTACGAACTTAATGCTGAAGAACTGTATAAAATGTTTGCTTCCTTTCAACAATCTATTCCTTCTTCCCATATTTTGGAGTGTGCAGCACAAAATGGACATGATTCAGTAATAAAACTTTACCAATATATGCCCGGTCAAAAAACTTTACACACTCTTGCTAAAAATTGTAACTATGATATGATTGAAGAAATGGTAAAAAATGGAATCGATGTAAATTCGATTGATGAATTTGGTAATACAGCATTGCACCACATTTGTAATTATACTGAACAAACTGAAAATATTATCAATTGTGTACAGTTTTTAATTAATCATGAAGCTAAAACAGATATTAAAAATAAATTTGGAGAAACTTTACTTCATAATGCTGTAAAACAATTTAACATACGTCTTTTGAAATTTCTAATAGAAGAAATAAATATTGATATTAATGAACAGGATATTGAAGGACATACTGCTCTACATATGGTAGTTTATAAAGTTTATGGCTATGATGATACAAAAGTTATTAATGTAATTCGAGAATTAACCAAATATGGTGCAAATACAGAAACTAAAAATAACCGCGGTGAAACTATTCTTCATTTAGCATGTAAATACCTCTGTATGAAGGTTATAGTTATTTTATTAGACGAATTACAAATGAATATTAACGTACAAGATAATATGGGAATGACTCCGCTTCACAATGTTGTGGAAAATGATATTGTATGTTCATATGCTAAGAAAATAACAAAAGTGTGTGCAATAATTCGTAAATTAGTAGAGACTGGAGCTGATATAGAAATGAAAACCAACAATGGTGATACAATACTTCATTTCGCTGTGAGTTTTAAAAATGTTGAATTGATCCGGTTCCTTATAGAAGAAGTAAAAATGAATGTGAATGTAAAAAATAAAGATGGATTAAGACCTCTTCAAATATTATTGCAGCTAATAAATGGATCAACAATATACTGCTATGAAAACGAAATTATACGTATTTTAATAAATCATGGTGCCATTCTGGAGAGCGAAGGGGAGACACTTTTACATTTTGTTTGCAAAAGATATGATCTAGATCTTGCTAAATTTCTTCTAAAAGAATTAAATTTTAATGTAAACGCACAAGACAACAAAGGTTTAACTCCTTTGGATATAGTAAAAGGAATGAATAGAGACGATTCGATTCAACGTAAATTTAGCAAATTGTTATTAAAACATGGAGCTAAGGATAAATATACATTGACTAATCAAATAAAAACGGTCCAAAAAGAATCCGCGGGTGTAATGACAGAGTTAAAACTTAAAGTAACAGGTCATAGTGCTAAGGTATGTGAATATGAATAAATCTAGTCAAAAAATCTACCTAATAATTATTAACTTTCAGGAAAATCAAAGAGGAATAAGAAATATTTTGAGATCATGTGAAATTATATGATATACGATAATTGTAAATATATTTTACTATTTATTTATAATTGTACATAATAATATACGAGTATATATTTTAAATAAAACAACTGTCTTTAAATGCTACTTTTTTAATTATAAAATTAATATTTTGAAAAGATCAAAACAGTAATACAAGTATGTAGTTAACAATAAATATTAACGCAAACTTGATGCTAATAAGATTTCTAAGTAACAATTACTGGGTGAACAAGGCATACAAAATGTACACAACACATATAATTGAGTGATTCATTGCAATTTACTTAAATTAATTTTGTTGAGTAATAATAATCTCCAATAATTTATCATTTGATTAGCTGAAAAGGGGCATCTACCTAGATGTATTAAAAAGATATATTTTTTTGATGAATTTAAAATAAGTATTTTGGAATAAATGAATAAGGCCTTGGTGATCCAGTAATTTATTATTGACATCAGTGGACGTTTCGGACCTTAGTGGTCCATCTTCAGCATTAACAAAATTTGTAAAAGTATAAAGTACACAATGTACAAGACATCTTGTGAAACTAATAAACTTATGGAAATTTGACAAGTTGCATCGCACTCTATAAAGTTAATTTTATTCAAGTATTGTTTGACAATATGTCTTGTACATTGTCTACTTTATACTTTTACAAATTTTGTTAATGCTGAACAGTGTTGTAACTTATCTAGATAATTTCATCTAGATAATATAGTTCTGTCTATTATCTTATCTAGATAATTTTTTTCGAAGTTATCTATTATCTTATCTAAATAAAAATAAAAGTTATCTTCATCTATTTTTTGAAAATCATCTAGATGAAAATTTTAATAAAACAATAAAAAAATTCTTTTCTAATACAAGTAGAATTTAAATTAAATAAAGCTGCGCAAGCGTACAACTGTAATTTTGGTAGAATTCTGAGAAAATTTTGATATTTTACAGAACCTTAATCTATGAAAGTATAAATATGATTACTTTTTTTGTCAAGAAGGTACGATTTTGTGAATTCTTTACAGTTTCATAATTAGATAATGGACATATTTGCACAGAATTCTATTATTTATTTGGTGTGTAATTTTGTTAAATACGTTATATTAATACACATTAAATTACTATAAAATAATATTTCTAAATATGCAAAATAATTTATTATTCCGTACTATATCTACATTATAACATGTTATGTATATTTTAAACAAATTATCTAAAAAGTTTCTAGATAATAGTTAATTATCTATTACCTAGATAACTTTACAAATATTTATCTATTATCTTATCTGAATAAAAAAATGTTAGTTATCGTTATCTTTATCTAGATAAAAAAATATGATTATCTATTATAACACTGATGCTGAAGATGGATCGCTAAGGTCCGAAACGTCCACTGATGTCAATAATAAATTTCTGGATTACCAACGCCTTATTCATTTATTCCAAAATATTCCAGCTGATCCTTCTTGTTTCAACAAATTAAAATAAGTATATTTTTTTAAATGTATCTTTTCAGGTATATTTCAATGAGAGCAGTACTTTTGGAGCCAAACCAGTTGTCTATGTTATGTCAGTTCCATATGGCAACAGCTACATGGCTTGTGCAAGTTTGCATGAATACAAGTCCTTCAGTCGATACATCGTCTTTTTCGCCAGGAATTTTCAGGCCTGTGATGTTTCCTCTTCCTGAAAATGTACCTGATACGTTAAAGTACGTATAATATTGTAATAATACTTAGGGAGTGAAAGATTACAGATTTAAATGTCAGTTGAAACTTGAACTAACAAAAAAATACCGTATGTGCTCCGTGTCGTAGTTCAATGTACTTTTTAAAAGACCAAAGTAATTAAAATAGAATTATTTGGATTTGAAAACATACCAGCCCATAACCGACAGTCTAATGTCTAATCACTTGTTAAGACTTGTGGTTTGTTGACTATTACTAATTTTCATGTAATACTATATTCAATTTACAAACTAAGTTTAAATATGAAATTTCTTGTAGATATGGTACAAAATTACTTTGAAAATATATATTCCTTAAAATCGACATCAGTAAAGCACTTCTTCCGATTGTTTACTAAAAAATTATTAATCGTGATCATTACTAAAATCTGTGTACAAAGCAGATAAGCACACCCAGCAATGGGTAATATGCCGTGGTGATATACATATTATTATTAATGAAGTAAGTATAAATACAAAATTTCGAATATATTTGATAAATAAGATTACGTTTTAAAATGTAGTATGCGTAAAATAGTAAATAACATGGAAGCACCACTACCGATTGTTTTTTTTTTATTTCAAAATATAAATTAAGTTTAGGTAAATATGAAATTTTATGCCGATATGTTTAATCGAAATACTTTAATTTTTTTAGTACTGTATATTAATACACACATCAACGTTAATTTACTCTCTATATAGTCTTCAATTTGACACTTTATGTTCTTATAGGTACCGTGAGTTTCAGGATGCAACATTAAGGCTTGATTTACATTAACGGTACAATGACGGTACGATGCCGGTACAATAACGATACAATGACGGTATGTCAATTACACGAGGTACTTACATTAGACGATACCACGACGGTTCGAACATAATAAAATACCATGACAATATAATTTTGTCTTTTATGTATTATGACGGTTTGTGGTGCATATGTCATGTTTCTATTAAAAGTACAAAATATCGTGCAATGTTTAAAAATGTGTCAAATACCGATTTGGCTAATTATTTTGACTCTTGACGAAGAAGAAGAAAATGAAGAAAATCCAGAAAATTTATCAAACGTTACTATTTTTATGTACTTACTGTAATAAACTGAAGTGTATATGTTATGTTTTTGTCATAAGCAGAGAACTTTTATTCAATAATGTGTACAATAATTTATCATTTCTAGCTCATTTTGGTTTAACTAAAAGACAAACATCAAAAAGTCAAAAACATGCCAGATGTCAATTACGTACTAGCATAGCTGATTTTGGCATGAATGTCAACGTGACGTGCACATACTCTTCAAATGTAACCTTCCACTCCCCCGTGCATGCAAATACTACGCTGTCACCATGATACAATATTTTTCAATAGAAACAAAACTATAATGTACCGTGATCGCATCGCTAATGTAAATTAGTGAATATCAATGTCTCGTCATTGTACCGTCATCGTACCGAGAACCTAGATGTAAATGGGTCCATTAAAATACATTGCAGCAAGAAGTATCGTACCGTCATCGTACCGTTACTGTACCGTCATTGTACCGCTAAGTAAATCAAGCCTTACTATACTGTTATTATGGATACTAATTATATGGTACTGCATTGTTCCAGATAAAATGCAACATAAGATGTCAATGTCAAATTAACTTGTCATTATAATTTACTGATCTATAAATAACGTAAGAAAGTAATAAGAGCAGTAGCAATAAAAAATCTATATATTACAAACACAAATTACAACAAATTTTCAAAAACTGCACCTTTAACAATTAAACAATAATTTAGACGATTATAAAAATTTTCATAGACAGAATGTAATATTTTGGGAGTTATTGTTGACGAAGCCTCTCTAAATTTATATTTAAGTTCTTCTAAATCTTTAATTTATCCTGTATTTGTTCTTGAAATCCGAATCGATATTAATTTCCTCTAAAAGTAGCTCGCAAAAGGCAATTCTTTTCTCATGGTCATTGTTTTTTAACTCTTGGTGATTTTAAAAATGGTAAGACTGAAATTTTTCGTCTGTTATTAATCCAAATACAGAAGTTTTGGTAATATTTAATTGATTTGCCTAAAACTTTCGTAGATAGCTGATTATTTTCATCTATTGCTCTAAATTATTTTTTTAGGCGGCTATAGACCATATTACTATCTCAATGCGCATGCTCAGAATGCACCAATCATATGCTTGGGAGTACAGCGGAAATGAAACCAATGTTAACTTATGGGAAAAAATGTATTTTTAAAGCCAAATATTATTCTATGTAGACGTAAATGAACGATAATTTTTTTCTTGCAAGATTTATTTCATGTTTGACTACTGGATTCTGCCCTTATAATATATAAATAATCAATAAAATAAACATTAAAATTTAAAAATTTTAAGCGCCTGTTTACTTTTCTGTCACTGACAGATAACCCCAAAATAATGTTTTGTAGTTGTGATTCTTTTGTAAACTGCAAAATATATATTTTTTTAATTATGCCTGTTTACTATTGTTGCTTTCCGGATTGTGATTTGAATCCATTAATTAAAAAGAAATATCTTTTCCTATTTTCCCTAAGAATAGTACAGAGAAAATAAGTTAGTATTGCCAACTTAATTGGAAAAATTAAAAAATAGTTTGTCACCCTTGCACGCTTTTTTCATTTCATAAATTTGCCGGCAGAGGCGCTAAAGATAATAATATGGTCTATTGTATCGTTTGACAACCGTAAAGTGTTACTTTTTTTTGACATCTGTCAAAAACAACTTTACGGCCGCATTTACTTTACGGCCGCATTTACTTTACGGCCGCTACAATCACTCGTTTGTTTAAATAGTAAATTCAATACTCCCTAATAGACAAATACATATATTTAGAAATAATTACAATTTAACTTACAATTACAACGAATAGAAACTATTTAAATGAACAAAAACACAAAACTAACTTAAAATATAGACAAGATATTAAACTTAAAATTAGAACATGAATTGAAACCATTTAAATGAACAGACAACAAAACTAACTTAAAATATAGCCAAGATATTAAATTTACAATTATAACATGAATAGAAAATATTTAAATGATACTAATTAATTTATATTTTACTTATTATTAATACTAATATGAAATGTGCAATTAGTGCATTTAGAAAAGTTCATTCCACTTGCAGAGGTAGTGGACAATGCTTGACTGCCAGTTGTTACAGATTTGCAATTGTTCACATCAACCACCAAATTTTCAGTCTCAATTACATTGTTGGTGGTAACAAAGGAAGTTGAAGCTCCATCTCTACCTGTAAGAATTCTGCTTGAAATTTCTTTTTTGCTGTTTATGCAATCTTCCACATAACCCTCCGCCACAGTCGAAGATTTACAACCGCCATGCCGTTTTAGCATTAAAATATCGCCTCCTGCTTCTACTAAGAGTGAGGCTGAGCTTCTTCTGAAGCAGTGGCCTGTGTAATTGTTGGGGTTCGGCAATTGTAAATATTTTGTAATTAGACTTGTAATTTTTCCAAATGTATGCACTCCTATAACTTGAGTGCTGCACTTTCCTTGGCGATAGTTAACAAAAAACGTTTTGTGGCTTGTATGGGGAGGACGTAGGACTAAATATTGCCTGTATAACTCTAAAGCAGTTAATTCTTCGACTATTTCATCGGTTATGGTGAAAATTCTTTTATTTCCTGTTTTTGTCTCTGGGATTGTAATTATCAGCATATCACCTTTATCTTGAATGTCATCCATCGCTATTTTTCGTAACTCCTCTCTCCTGCATGCTCCAGCTAATCCAATTATCAAGCAAACCTTCATGAAAAAGTAAACCATTTAAACTATGTGCATATGTATAAAAAAAATGAATACCTACCTTCCACATGAGATAATTTTCATTCGGCGCTTCTCGCAAGAATTTTATTATTTCACTTCTTGTAAATATCGCCGATTTTTTTGTTTTGTAGCCCACGTTTTGTTTCTTTAAAAACGCAATGAGTTTTGAAAATTTACTGATATCGATATCCTTTTTTACCATCACGGTTAATTTTATCATAGAATAGCAAGACCACAACGTCGAAGCTTTTAATGATTTAGCTTTCTCCGAAAAAAACGCAAGAAACACATTTTCCGTTAAATTTTTAATTTTATGTAGCTTGCACCATTCTTCAAAAATATCAAATTGTTTAAGATAAATTTTCTGGGACTTTTCGGGCAATAAATTTAACGTCGCCCTACCCGCAGCTTCATGTATTTCTGGCGGAGTATTAGAGATATCTTCGCTATCTGAACTGCTCATTTTCTTGCTTCTCAGTTAATAACTGTAGATATTTTATCACGAGATACACACGTTTTCACCACGATTTAAAATATTTTGACAGTAAACAACACAACAGTACAAAACAGATTGTTTTGTGAGTTGTCCAGGTGATAGAGCAAAGCACTCTGCAAGTGACATAAATAACCAAATATATTTAATTGTCAGATAACTGTCACTGTCAAAATTGTGAAATTGATTTTTAAAATAAAGTTTATATCTTTTTGTGATAGTCGCCTAAAAAATGTTGTGTGCACCTCGGTTAAAAGTTCTTTTTTAGCCTCATCTGATTTGCTGGCCTCGGCTGCAATCTACAGATTCGGCCAAAAAAGATCACTTTTACAACCTTGATACACAAATAACTATTCTTTTCTTCAGTCCGCGCAGTTTTTGTTCTTGTCCTCTTCCTATCATTCTTGTCTAAATATCCATCACTTTTAAATTTTGGAAATATTCTTGAAACTGTAGAAGGTACAAAACAGGGATGTATTCAGTTTATTCACATTTTGAATATTTACGAGTAATAATGTCATATAAATCTTAAAATATAAATAACAAACATTGCAACAAATTATAGGATGATTAAATTTATTTATTGAAACTAAGTTTCAAATCATCGTACGGGCCAGTACGCTAGGAAGGAAGACCCCCTGCAGATCTGTACTTATTCTCGATTAGTAGCTTCCACGCCCGAGCTACAATATCTATGCGTGGGGGTTTCCACCATAATCAAAATAGTTAAAAATTACACTGTTACACTAAAATATATTATAAAACATTGATAAAAACACAAACTAGATGATTAAATATTTTTCCAATTTTTATTAAAGGCTTCAAAACATTACATTGCGTTCAAAACGTGCCAATTGCAGGCCGGGCTGTGACGTAATATGCCGGATCGAGTTTACAGTTTTCTGTTTTACATCTCAACATAGGAATAGTTAACAATACTCTATTTTACGTACTTATATCATATAATTTCAATATCTTTAATGTAGGCGAGTCGATTTGAAGCACTCCTACTCCATTTCTTAAAATTACTGTACTGAATTTTAAACTGAGCAAACATATGACGCTACAATCGCACCATCTAATGAGCGTTAGACTTGCGGCCTACGACACATTGTTGTGGCGGTAAAAATTGGCCGTTCAAACGAGCTACAAAAAATACAGTTTTCAATATTTTTTTACAGAACATCTGTTATAATACAAATGTTTTATCTATTCTAATACATATCTTATTATGAAGAATAATATAAAAAAATTGAAAAATAGTGGAAAACCTCATTGGATTTTCCGCTACCTATTACTTTCGTTAGAAAACTAATAACATTTTTCATTGTAGGTGCATTCCAGAATTTGTGATAGAAAATACAGTTGGATTTCTGAGTTTTTTGAGGCGATTTAACCCACAGACATTAGAAGAGCAAGGCTATGAGTTTTTAGACCCTATACTGACAATGGTGCTAGTGTTTATGGGTTCTCCTCAGAGAATGCGTAACCCGCATTTGAGGGCTCGTATGGCAGAATGTTTGGAGGCTCTGTTGCCTTATCACAAGGATATGCCTCAAGATATGAATCCACTGGGAAAATTCCAGAGAGAAAGATTGTTTCAGGACCATCCTCACAAACACGAAGTATGTTTATATGTTTCATACAGAAGTTTTTTTAGTTCTGATTTGCGTATACTTATTGTTTACCTTTCTTTTAGATTGTTCGTAATTTATTAGATGTATTTGTTCGCATAGAAATGACTGGGCAAAGTGTGCAATTCGAACAGAAATTCAATTATCGCCGTCCTATGTATACTGTAATGGATTATTTGTGGCAGTTAGACGATCACAGAGAATGTTTTAAGTGAGTTAATGTATGATTCTTGTTCATAATTTAATTCTATTTTAATTTAACTCTTAGGAGATTAGCTTCGGAAGCTGAAGAAAATATGGACGCAGTGAATCCACCTTTATTTCTCCGTTTTGTCAATTTATTAATGAACGATGCTGTCTTTTTATTAGACGAGTCGTTATCAAATATGGCTCAATTACGAACTATGCAAACGGCTAGGTAAAAACTTTTACTCTATTAATAAATTATATTCGTTTAATTAAAAAAAAATACTTTGCGCTGTTTCAATTTTTGTCATATATTAATTTCAATGAAAACATCGTTATAGGTAGTGTGAAAATATTAACGGATATTATTTTACTAATAAGTTGTATTTTTCTAATTCATATTTTCTTGTAGAGAAAACGGCGATTGGAATAATTTACCTGCAGACGAACGAACACAAAATCTGGGATATATGCAGCATATCGGAATGATTGCTCGGTTTGACAATATTTTGGGGCGCGAAACAATCCATACGTTAGAGTTACTGACGTCTCAAATTTCCACAGTTTTCACGCACGCTACCATGGTAGATCGTGTTGCCGCTATGCTCAACTATTTTTTGCTCAATCTCGTAGGACCCAATAAGAAAAATTTTAAGGTAAAAAAGGTTTAATGTAGTGAAAATATTCATTTTTCGTAATCTTACGCTATTAATAAACTGATAGTCGTGATTCAATGGTTAGCGAGCGAGATGTCGGGAGTTCACTATGAGTAATAACATTAAAATGCAAGTAAAATAGTCACTGTAATGTCTTGTCCCATATTCCACTGAGGAGTTATTATGCTATTAATAATACTTGCTAAATTAATTTGAAATAATTTTGTTTTCTTGTCAGGTGAAAGATCAAAAGGACTATGAATTTGATCCAGCGAATACAGTGTTGGATATTTGTAAAATTTACGTTAACTTGTATAAGAGTGAAGGTTTTTGTTTGGCAGTATCTCAAGATGGAAGATCTTACAGTCCTCAACTATTTACTTTAGCTGAAGATGTACTAGGTAATTATATTTGTAAAATACAGTATATATCACTTATTACCGTTGTTTGGTTGTTTATATAGTTTTGAATACATCAACTTCTGGGTTACTCTTTATTTTGTGTAAAATATCTCGTCTTTTCTTATAGCTCGTATAGGAGGAGGTGCACTTATCAGTGAACTACAGTTAGTAGCTTCGCGTGTCTCTGATTTAGCGTCCCAACAGCAAGCTGTAGAAGAGGTGCTAGCAGAGGCCCCCGAAGAATTTCTTGATCCAATTATGTCTACACTCATGTCAGATCCCGTAATTTTGCCTAGTTCCAAGCAAGTCGTCGATAGAACAACTATTGCGAGGTAGGAATTTATGTATTTCATTAAATATTTTTATAAAGTATTATTTTTTCGCACACAGTATGGAAAAGTCGACTATCATTTTTTTTTTTTTGTAACAAATAGAGTTATTTATTGTAAACAGTAACATTTTTGGGTGATTGTGTGCGGTGAATTTTCCGCGCGGTGAATTTGTGGGCGATGAATTTGCCGGATCCCAACATTTTTGCACTTATTCCAAACGGTAGTGCCTCGACTAAAACGTTCTCGCCTAATACTTAATACAGGATTTCAAAATGATAACAGATTATAATAAATCGATACTACTGAATATAATAATGAAATTCTAATTTTCATTGTATATGATGTCGCTTGTGATATGGAAAATTTTATTCTATATACAAAAATTAAATTTAGAAATTTAAGGATTTAATATCAAGCACAAATTAAAAAAATCTGATGTGGCCAGCACATTACCTTCCGTCAGTTCTATGTATTTTATATAAATGTCATACAGAAAAAGATTATATTTCTTGTACATTACCTTAAGGCAGTTGTATGTATTTTAAACAAATTCCAAACAGAAAGTTTCTAACAAAAGATCCTATATTTCCTGTAAAATTATAACATAAACATACTGTCAACTGCACTTGACACTGACACCTTTCAATCAGAATTTTCTATTTTCTTAATGTAGCAGCTGTTTCCAGAGTTATAGCAAAGCTGACTAATATACATGATATTTAATGTCTTTATAATTTTTTAACTCTATGTCCATTTAATATGAAGTATAAAATGCATTCAAATTGTATAGAGAATAAATAATTCTTTAATATTTATAATAACATTAAATGTGAAAAAATGATATTTAACATCGTTTTTTCAAAAAAACTGTTAAAATCTTCAAATGAGGGTACTTCCGGTTGACCAATTATAACCAAAATCTAATCAGCTCTTCACATGGCTGTAACGAAGAGGAATACGAAAGAATTATAATTTTTGGAATTGTAGTATTAGAGTTATCGCATTAGAAAATTTTGTCACACACAGACACACACACACACACACACACACACACACACACACACACACATACATACACACACACACATACAGACATCATCGTAAAAATAGTAAAATCGTATTGTAGGGACCCTAAAACGTGCTTATTCATCAAAAACTCACCACCGAATTTTTTGACCAAAGACAATACCTTCCTTACCTAAAGGTGACGGAAGGTAAAAATACCCAAATTATCACTTTATTTCCTATATGCAAATAATTCATAATTTAAGGTATTCTTTATAACATTTTTAAGTATTTTTTTTTGTTTCTGATTTTAAAGTACATTCCATAGATCTGAAATTTTATATTTAACAAAAAGTAAACAATTTATTTTGATAGGCTTTTTTGCGAAATTTTAACGAAGCTGAAAAGTTTTCTTTATAGAGTATTAATTGATTTATGATTAAAATTAGTTTGTTTCATTGTTTACAAAAGAAATATTCTGCAAAATTGAACAATGTATCTAATTTAAATAGTTGGACGGTGGCTACATTTTTCTTCGCGATTGAATTTGAATCCATCGTATCGCTGCTTGGTAGGCTGCAATTACGTTCGTTAGTAATTTTTGTTGAATTTTGTTTTGCCTGGGAAACATTAATTGAATTAAAAAAAAAACAAATAAAATAACCATTTATGTGCCAGTGCCAAAATATGCAAAAGAAAGTGTGAATAAGTATTCATCGTGAGAATTAAAATAAATAGGTTATTGTACCAAATGTGAGGCATATGTACCAGTATTGCATCATTATTGTAAACCGAGTGTAGTTGTTATTTTCTGAAAAAAAGTTCAAATTTAAAGAAAATATTGTGATGCCTAAGCAAAAGATCCAAAGAATACCAGAAAAAATTGATTTCGCTGTAGAAGAATTAAAAATATTAAAATTGTGGAATGATTTAGATGCATTTAAAACTTGTTTTGAACAGTCAAAGGACAACCCAAGGTAAATACAACAATATTTGTTATTCATATACAGATTATTTAAATTTTAGATTTTCTTTTTACGATGGACCACCTTTTGCAACGGGTTTACCTCATTATGGGCACATTTTAGCCGGCACTATTAAAGATGTAATAACTCGTTATGCTCATCAACAAGGATATCATGTAGAACGTAGATTTGGCTGGGATTGCCATGGTCTTCCTGTAGAATATGAAATTGATAAAACTTTAGATATTAAAGGTCCCGAAGATGTCATGAAAATGGGAATTGGAAATTATAATAACGAATGTCGTAAAATTGTCTCCCGCTACGCTAAAGATTGGGAAAATGTTATTGGGCGTATGGGTCGATGGATAGATTTTGAAAATGATTATAAAACTATGTACCCATGGTACATGGAATCAATTTGGTGGGTTTTCAAAGAGTTATACAATAAAGGATTAGTTTATCAAGGGGTAAAAGTTATGCCATATTCAACAGCTTGCAACACACCTTTATCTAACTTTGAATCTGGACAAAATTATAAAGATGTAGTTGATCCAGCAATAATAATTAGTTTTCCAATTATTGATGATCCAGATAAAGTTCAACTTCTTGTTTGGACAACTACTCCCTGGACTCTACCAAGCAATTTAGCTTTGTGCGTTAATCCAAAACTAATCTACATTAAAGTAAAGGATAAAAAATCTGGTAACATTTACATAATTAGTGAAACTCGTCTAAATCACGTGTTTGAATCGTATGAGTATGAAATTTTAAATAGTTTTTTAGGATTTGAATTGAAGAATATTAAATATGAGCCACTACATTCTTATTTTCAAAATCAGAAAAATGCTTTTAAAGTTTTATGTGACGATTATGTTTCTGCTGATTCTGGTACTGGTGTTGTTCATCAAGCGCCATATTTTGGCGAAGATGATTATAGAGTTTGCCTTGTAAATGGGGTTATTACAAGAGATCAAGAACCAATATGCCCTGTAGATGCTAGTGGTAAATTTACTTCTGAAGTTCCTGATTTTGTCGGACAATACGTAAAAGATGCAGATAAAAATATAATAAAATTACTCCAATCAAAGGGAAGAGTATTTCAAAACAGTCAAATTAATCACAGTTATCCATTTTGTTGGAGATCAGATACTCCTTTAATTTATAAAGCTGTGCCGTCTTGGTTTATCCGAGTAGAACATATGGTTGATGACCTAATTAGAAGTAGTAATGATACTTATTGGGTTCCGGATTTTATACGCGATAAAAGATTTGGTAATTGGTTAAAACAGGCTAGGGATTGGGCTATAAGTAGAAATAGATATTGGGGTACTCCTATTCCACTGTGGGTATCACCAGATGGTGAAGAAATAATCTGTATAGGAAGTATTGAAGAATTAGAAATTTTAACAAACACAAAAGTTACAGATTTACATCGGGAAAATATAGATCATTTAGAAATTCCTTCAAGATGTCCTGAAAAACCAAATTTACGACGAATTTCTGAAGTATTTGATTGTTGGTTTGAATCAGGAGCCATGCCATATGCGCAGCAACACTACCCCTTTGAAAATTCTAAATTTGAAGATTGTTTCCCAGCTGATTTTATTGCCGAAGGTATAGACCAAACTCGAGGATGGTTTTATACTTTAATTGTAATTTCTACAGCTCTATTTGGTAAACCTCCTTTCAAAAATCTAATTGCAAATGGTTTAGTACTAGCTGCAGATGGTCAGAAAATGTCTAAACGGAAGAAAAATTATCCAGATCCAATGGACATTGTTAATAAATATGGAGCTGATGCTTTGCGTTTATATTTAATTAATTCTCCAGTAGTACGGGCCGAGAATTTAAGATTTAAAGAAGACGGAGTGAGGGATGTTATTAAAGATATTTTCTTGCCTTGGTTTAATGCTTTCAGGTTTCTCATTCAAAATATTGAATATTACGTTAAAAAAACAAACAAATATTTTCTATATGATGAAAATAAATTAACTCATGAATGGAATTCCAATATAATGGACAGTTGGATTTTGTCTTGTACTCAATCTTTGTTACAATATGTTCGTTCTGAAATGAAACTGTATCATCTATATACAGTTGTACCCCGTTTAACTAAATTTATTGACCATTTAACTAATTGGTATGTCCGTATGAATCGTAAAAGATTGAAAGGCCAAGAAGGATCATTAGATTCTTTCATGGCTTTAACAACTTTGTTTCATGTTTTATTTAATATTGTTAAATTAATGGCACCATTTACTCCTTTTTTTACTGAATATATGTATCAACATTTACAACAATTAACTGTGCAAAATGTAACATCAAACAGCGTTCATTATTTAATGTTACCAATTCCAAATAAGGCATTAATTGATGAAAATATAGAACGATCTGTATCAAGAATGCAAAATATTATAGAATTAGGGAGAATATTAAGAGATAGAAAAACTATTCCTATTAGATATCCTTTATCTGAAATCGTAGTTATTCATCATGATGAGCAATATATAGACGATGTGCTGTCACTTGAAAATTATATCTTAACAGAAATGAATGTACGAAAGCTAACTGTTACAAAAGATAACAAAAAGTTTGGAGTTACGATAAAAGCAGAACCTTGCCACAATATTTTGGGCGCAAAACTAAAAAATTCTTTCAAAACAGTCATGCAAGAAATTCAAGATCTAACTGATGATGACGTTAAACATTTTATGGATCAAGGATGGAAAGAATTTTCTGGGCATCGTATAGAGTCATCAGAAGTCCGTTTCCTTTGTAAAATTGATAGCAATTGTACAGTTAATAAATATGAAACAATCAGTGATAATAATGTGTTAATTCTTCTTGATACTACTCCCGATAGTTCTTTACAAAGTGAAGGAAAAGCTAGAGAAATTATCAATCGTATTCAAAAGTTAAGAAAGAAGGCTAGATTAGTTCCAACTGATGACATAATCGTCTTTTATAAAGTTAAAGGTGATATAGAACAGGTTATACATACTTATAAACAATTTATAGAGGCACGTATAAAGTCACAGTTTATGCCATTAAATAATTCACTTCCTCCAACAGTAATAATCGATGAAATTTACAATTTTAAAGATTCACATTTGTATTTACTACTCGCTAAGTCTTTAACACATAAAAATGGATGGGTAAACTTACAGTTATTTAAATTGAAACCAAGATATGGGTGTAATGATACGAAAGGAACAATAATGCTGAATGGAAAAGTTGTTTTAAACACACTTCGGAATAATATTGATCTAGTTTTCGGATTATATTGTGTTTGTTATGATTTGTGGTGTAATGGAGTAAAGTTGTTATATGATGAACAGTTGGATTTTGTAAATGGACAAGTTATTTCCATTTGGCCTGAAAATACAATTCCTTCAGTGCATCCATCGGCTTGTATGCCATTTTGTTTACCATTTGTAAGAGTAGAAAAGTAAAATATTTACATTTGTATATCAATTTGATTTTTTATGTATGTATAGATTATCTGTTCTTTTCTGTATTAACGGGTTTATTCTGTAACATACGCTCTATTCTGTAACTGACACTAAAAATTAACCAGTGAGCTACAGAATAGGTCAATAAAGATGTAGTTACGACAGCAATGTATCTTTCTTAGTAAAATAAAAAGTAAAATTAATAAAGTTAACTTATGAAGACTTATTAGAAAAATAATGTATCTTTCTTTCTAAATATCATATTCAGTATTTTTTTTTATTGATAAGCTAAATTTCGTAGCATAGGGCTTCTAAAACTTGGACTCTGATTGGTCGAAATCGGCAAAAATCGTGTAAGTAATACCTGATATGAAAGAGAATTTCATGCTGAATTCAAATTTTCAAACCGCGTTTTCGTATCTTTAACGGATGAGAGTGGTGGGTGAATAAATGAAAAAAATTATTTAAAAATATTCATAAACACTCGTAAAATTTTAAACGGTTCTTTATAATTTTTATTCTGTAAAACAATTGACGCTGAAAGAAAAATTGAAATTTAATTTGTCAAGTGTTGTCAAGTTTGATTCTATTTGTCAAAAATTGTTCGAGCTGTTATGAAATTTTACGAGTGTTTATGAATATGGGCATAAGTATTATAGGGCACGGAAGATCACGTGACCTATCATATGTTTTGTCCCTTTCTCACTTCAGACTCTATCTTCAGCTCTGTCCCATGCTAACTTCAGACTGTACTTTCGACGCAGTGCGCATGCGTCAGTTTGAATAGCTGTCACATTTTTAGCAAGATATCAAATGAGAATAAAATGAAGGCAATAAGAATCAAATAGGGTTTTATTGAATTCTTCAATAATAATATAATGGAAGATAACAATGTGATCATACACTATTATTCACGAAAGATGACTATTCAAGGTTATTTGTTAGAAGAAAGAATACACATCACTTTATAGCAGTAGCTTAGCAACATTTTGTATTAGACAGAGAAAGATTATTTGACGTATGTCTATTTAATTTATGTGGTGTGACAGATATACGTAAACAGTGGCATTACTTTCTAACACGCTATAAATAATAATGACATATGTCGTAGAATTACAGATACTTAATTGTCTACTGCACTGGCTTCTATGCTAATTTTTGCCAGTGGCGTTGAATTTTTTTTTAAATTAAATTATTTATTCAGCTTATTACAAATACAAAAAATATTTAGCCTTGTCATTACATATAGATATTTCACATAATAGATACATAATAAATATGAGCAATACAACACATTAAAATATGATCAAAATATTTGACTACGATAGTTACTTAATAAAAATATGAAAAATGCAACATATTATGGTCAAAAATATTTCGCAAAGATAGTTACAAGATAAAAGTATGACAATTACAACATATTAAAATATGATCAAAAAATTTGACGATAATCAAAATATAGCAATTGCAGCAAAAAATGGACAAAAATATTTCGCAAAGAGTTGCAAGATAAAGATATTACAATTACACATTAAAATATGGTCAACTCGAGGCGAATGAAATCCTTTAAACTTTAACACATTTTCTTAGGTGTCCAGTGTAGGTTTGCATTTAAAAATTCGTTGGTGTTATAATAACTATGCTGAATTAGTTCTTTTTTAATAACGTTTTTGAAATTAGTTAGTGGCAGTTGTTTAATGTGGTCAGGTAGTTTATTATAAAATATTACGCAATTGTGGAATGGTCCGTTTCTAGTTCATTCTAACTTGTTTTTAGGTATAATCAAGTTTTTGTTGTTGCGGGTATTGCACGAATGTGTTTCTTGAAAGCTTTGGAAGTAGCTGGGATTCTTTTTCGTTTCTTGACGTTTAAATCAAATTACTATTCCTTAGTTTATAAGTTAAGTCTATGTTTTTGTATTTTGTAAAAACCTAAATGAAGAACATAAATCTTTCAGAAAGGCAGTATTTAGAAAGAAACTTAATTTTCAAATGAATTACTCTTATTTTTTCCATAAATATTTCATGTTGCACGCCTATGTATACGAAATGCAATGAAGTTATCTGCAAGTAATATTATATCAGACGGCTCACAAATGATCTTGAATAGTCATCTTTCGTGAATAATAGTTTATGTATATTCATTAGTATTACGGTCATGATGCTCTTCGTCTTCATTCTTGCTTAAAAAGCAAATATTACCAACAGTAATTGACAATTTATAAATTTAGGGCTTCATCAACGACCTACTATCAAATCTGAGTAATCGATAATATGTCAGCAAGTGATATTCTCATAAACATAAACGACCACAGACGACGTCTCTCTTGTTTTTCACATGTAACCTACCTACAACACCTACCCTACTTGTTCCTTATGTTCAAATATTATTAGGTTTTAAATATTACCTCGATAATCGGTGCTTGATGGGATAGCAAACAGTTTTATATTATAGTCCGACGACAAACTTGCACCCAACAACGCTCTGGCATCGTTTGAAAAAGAATGACAACACTCACAAACAACAAAAAATAACAATAAAAGAAATAACAACAAACAAGATAACAAAAAGAAACAAATAATAAAACACTACAATGAATAACAATAACACAATCAATCGCTATATGCACAAGAACCGCTAAATAACAAAACGGCAACAAATTCCACGCTTGCGCAAACTAATTCTTAAAATTTACCGCTAGAAAAATATGACAGCTATTCAAACTGACGCATGCGCACTGCGTCGAAAGTACAGTCTGAAGTTAGCATTGGACAGAGCTGAAGATCGAGTCTGAAGTGAGTAAGGGACAAAACAGATGATAGATCACGTGATCTTCCGTGCCCTACACGTAATATATTTTATTTTTTCAGTAATTTAAATTTCTTTCATAAATTGTTATGAGATAATGTCCAAAAACTTAAATATGCCGCCATTTTTCTCAATGGGGAATTCCACTATAGCAAAATTTACAACTAAAACTACTTTAATATAATATATTAGCCGCGTGCTTAAGTGTCTGGCCGCGAATTTGGGTTCGATCCCGACATCCCGACCGACGCCAAAATAATTATTTAGAATTTTAAATGGCACAAAAGTGACCTCTGTTGTGCACTCTCCACGTCAGCAATGAATGTCTGTGAGGTGACGCCTGGTAAACGCTCGCACGGTACAAATATATCATCATTACCGAAATCTGTTTACAAAGCAGATTTGTACACCCAGCAATGGGTAATATGCCTTGATGATATATTTATTTATAAAAAATCTGATATGGCCAGCACATTACCTTCCGTCAATGGGGACTTATACAATTCAAATTGTTCGGACGCCATCTAGAGAGTTAATAAGAAAATTCGGTGGTCATCTAGTGAGTAAAATAGTTATTTATTAAATGAGTATGGAATGTATCATATTAGTCACGAAAGAAATGGCTACGTGGCTAATTTTCTTTAGTGACTAATATACATTCCACACTAGTGCAATACAACGTTTTATCCAACACTTATTTAAAAACCTATTAAATTATTTTTATGTTTGCATTCATCTTTTGACACTGACAAGTTAATTGATGTAGTATTTTAAATTACAAAGTAGCCACTGAATGGTTGTTATGGTTTTGTTATATTGTTATTGAAAAAAAATTGATGTAATAATTATTGTCTGCCATTGGGAATTATTTGGAAGAAAAATACATTAAATTGGGCGAAAACCTTCCTTAAAAACTTAGAAGCATTAGCAGTATCTTTGAATTTAATTCCGAAGCAAGTAACTACTAACTCGTTTCTCGTTTTCGTTTCATCATCCGTACATGACAGCTGTCATTGTTTAAAGATAACTAACCTATATTAGCATAAATATTAATATTAATTTAAATAAATAAGTTTTATATTGTTTTATTATTTCAATAATGAAATAATTTTGTAAAATTGCTTTTTATTTATATTAAAAAAAAAACACAAAAAACAGTAATAATTTCTCCGTGACTTCCAAAATATTCTCTCACGGAGTGACTAATGGTGTACATTAGTTTCAAATAACCATAGTAACAAGTAAGTATATTATGAGTCGGTGTTGGATAAAAGTATTTTATAAGTAGTTATGTAGTGAGCAAGATTTAGCTCTACAATTTGACATTAATCACGTAATCCACCACGTTTTTATTTCAACTTTTCTTCATACCCCGGCATTCTAACCATTTTTTCAACTGTAAGACACAATGGTTTTCAATGTTTTTAAACGCAAATCGTGCCCCTGGTACTTAAACTCATTATTTATTTGTGAACTTGGTTTTTCAGTGATATTCCAAGGAGTCATCTTTATAACTAACAATTTACCTCGCAATTTACCAACATAAGAAACATGGTGGCACTTAAATCACATATAGTAATAAATAATAAGAACACTTTCGTGCAAGAGATAATTAATAACAGGCACTACACAAAATAACATAAACCAAACTTTGCTGACTAAATAACAAACAAATGATAGGATCAACGAGAAGAAGTGCTGAAGGGGAAAGCATTTGATCGACTCGGATATGGTACCTAACCTCGCTCTTTCTAAAAGTTTGTTGTCCTTTTCTAAATTGTGTGGAGGGAGGTCCGCCGCCGAACGGCAGCGGATGACGTCAAAATTATAAGTCCCCATTCCATACAGAAAGTTTCTTGCGAAAGGTTGTATATTTCCAGTATACACTACCTTCCGTGAAGTTGTAGGTATTTTGTACAAATTCCATACAGAAAGTTTCTATATTTTCCGTAAAATTATAACTAAAACATACTATAAGTACGTTCGCCGAAACGCGAGAATTTGGAACTAACTCGGGATCCGAACCAAGTTATTTTTATTGGTCGATGATGACAAATTTGGAGTTGAATGCACACAGTATAAAATCTGAAAATATTGAAGCGACTGTCAATATGTCATTTTGACCGGTTTGATTGTCAGTTTGATAGTGAATTTTAAGTAAAGCACAAAGTAAAGTTAAAAATGGAAGGCAAAGCAAGTTGCTCTAAAATATTATCGCCGACGAAGAAATAAATGAAGATAGTGGAATAGATAAACAGTTAGCCCCGGTATTTTCACTTACGAATAAAGTTTCGAATAAGTATTCGTTAAATAAATTTATTCTTTACAGGGTGTAAATGAAATAAGTACATTAAATTTAACCAGTAATATAACTCGTCGAGAGCAACAATATTTCTTAATAACTTTTTCTCGAAAACACATATTTTTTATTCATTTTTACAATCCCGTAAATTGACGAGTCGTTCCACATATTTCTCTAATAACTTAATGCAGTAGCAATAGCTATGAAAATTTTTGTTTTAGCAATTGACAGTTCTGTCAGTTGTGCAATTAAATTTTGACATTAGTAATAAACAACGGTTAACTGAAAGCCTCATTCACAACACGAAATTAATGGTTAATATTAGTAGTTACGATAAAGCAGATTGTGTCAATGTATTTTTGATAATACTCCCACTCCTCCTTGGCTTCTTTGATTTACTTACACTCCGCTATATAATAAAATATGATTCCCATTAAATTTTAACTGTCCATTCCCTTTCTTTTTACTTCCTTGTACAAAGTAAAGGTAGTATTGTATTCGCGAAAAATTTCGGTTTCCAGATTTCAACGGAAATATCCATTTTGGCCATCCCTGAATCAATTCTGACTAATTTCGTCGTGACGTCTGTACGTACGTACGTATCTCGCATAACTCAAAAAACGATAAGCCGTAGAAAGTTGAAATTTTGTATTTAGGACTTCTATAACATCTAGTTGTGCACCTCCCTTTTTGGTCATTAGATAATTTCCAGAAATGGTACTTTATTTGAAGCCTATAATAGATTTTAATGAAAAACTATATTAAAATATAATCCAAAACTTTTCAAATTTAGTATATAAGACTTTTATATCAATTGGAATAACATAGCAGATTTTGGTTAAAACAGGCTAACCGGAAGTGATATATTACCTGAAGATGTTAACAGTTTTTCTTGAATAAAATGGTTTCATTATGATTTTAGAAATAAATGCTTCAAATAAGAGTTTTAGAGAATTAAAGTCTGCGTCTAGCACATCGAGTATTATTAAATTAGCCCTTTGTATAAGCGAGATATGTAAATTTAAAACTTATATACTTTTTGGTTTTTGTAATGAAGCTTGCTATGAATTAGGACAAAAAATAACAAAAAAATAAAAAATTGATGTTAATGTCAAATTACGTCAAATACGTGCAATTTTATAATTGAATCTATACTTCATATTAGTCTCGCGTAAAAGGAAGTCGTGTGGTGTCCACATCAGATTTTTTGTTTCCGCAATTGCTAAAATACTTAAACCCGATTTTTCCAATTCTTCCGCTAATTCTATTTCCTTCCCATTTATGCTACATATATTCCACGTTCCCACGCTTAATCTTACCCTATTTAATTGCCCATTCGTGTTGCTCTTGTTTTGTAGTATACCTTTTAGTTTTTTGAAAGATATCCATAACTTCTGCCACTCCATTAATTTTATCATCCCAGACGAATGTTTTGCCATTAATGTGTAACTTTTGGTAGCCAATTTTGTCGGTTTCATTTCTTAGTCTTGATTTTTTCGCGATTGTCCTTATTGCAGCTTGGATTCGTTGTTCTTCTTTGGTTAGATGGTTGTCGATATAAACAGGTGTATCATTATCCTTCCGATTATTTTTGTTCTTCATCACTGTTATTTTGTTTTTCCAACTGTTCCATTCGATTATGTGTAATACTTCTTTTGTAGTTTTGATTTCGGCTGCGCCTTTGATCTTTGCCGTTATTTGTAATTTATTCTTGATGTATGCTTGTAGCTCTTCTGTAATGTTATCAGTATTAGGTGTGAATCCTTTGATTATTGTGTTGTTTCTCCTTCTGTCTCTTTCATGTTTTTCTACATTATTTTCGAGGGTTTTTATAGCATTGCATAATTCCAGTTTTTCTTTGGCCCATTTGTCTTCTTTATCTTGCAAATTTCTGAGTGCCCGTGAGGTGACGCCTGGTAAGCGCCCGCACGGTGCAAATATTTCATCATTACCGATAAAGCAGATTGGCACACCCAGCAATGCCGGTAATAAACCGTGATGATATATTTATTTATTTTTATTTATTTATTTAAGCCATTCATATTGTAGAGAATAGGGAATAGTTTTGACCTCTCTGATTGGCTGATATTGATATTGGAGACAAGAGACAACTTTACTTAAAACTGGCGCTGATGCGAGCACCATCTACTGAATGGCTTAAATGAAACAGAGCATAGTTCTAAGCAATAGCAGACAATGAAATAAAAATAAAATCATTTACCTAATACTATGTTAAAAACAAGTTTAGTGAATAAGGCGTAGAATTTTATTATCTACAAGTTTTATTTGAAACATTTTTGTCTAAAATTAATTGGGAACTTTTACGAAAAGGAAAACTCATTTTCAATGTTAAACGCCTATGGCCCGCTTTTAGATTAACACCCTGTACTTATGTATATCTGTATCAAAAGTGGGGTAATTTAATGAAAATATGTTCCTCTGGTTATATTCCTTAGGGTTTTTTCTAAAGATTTTTGATTACAACAAAGAAAAGCTTGATTAAAACAAAAAAAATATGATTAGAAGAATGAAAAAGTTTAATAAATAATTACGTAAAAAAAAAATATTATAATATTACTGTCACGGTATAATATAAAAATTAATATTTTTCTTTTTTGCTTTTAAATTTTTTCTTGGCGCGTTGTACAGAGAATTTATTTTAAAATGCAACATATGGTTTATCACTTCCATGGTTACACACTACTGTCAAAAAATGATAGCAATGTAATATTTGTCCATTTTAAAATGCAACATTATAAATAGTATTGCAGCATAGGAGATATCTCCAGAACACATCACAACTGGTGTCAATTCTTTCTACGAGCGACTGGGCTATTGCCTCAGTATGAATGGAGGTATTTTTGAACATTTATTACATTAAAATTATGAATTTTTGTCAGGCAAAGTTTGTTAAATATGTGCTACATTAATCTTTAGATTTTTCGTTAATAGTATGTAGGCTAATTTATTGGAAATTAGTGTTGATAATACATAACTACAAATTTTCGTATGTTGCATTTTAAAATGGACAAATATTACATTGCTGTCATTTTTTGACAGTAGTATGTAACCATGGAAGTGATTGACCATATGTTGCATGTTAAAATAAATTCACTGTATATCAAGGCGACCCAGAATATTTTCTCATAGGGGCGCAAGGTTTCTAGTTACGCCACTGATTGACATCATAAGTATATACTCAGTCTTTTAATAAAATAAACTATATACCTACTAGGATAGATATTTTTTACCAGTCAGCCAAATCAAGTATTTAAAAGAATAATGCTTTATTATTATGTTTATTTCATAAATTTATAGTTTTTGGAGAACTTTTTCTTCCCTTTTTTTAAAATGTAGCTTGAAAATGGACTTTTTCCGGTCTTTTTGGGAAGAGATTTATGTTTATAAAACCTGTTGTTTTAATATTTTATTGAATTTGGACGTTTCGAAGGCCCAATGGCCTTCATCTTCAGCATTTTTTTTCCCTATCTATCGTTACATTTTTGTTATTCCATTTTAATGAAATTTTTTTAAATCCTATGTAGGGTATGTTTGTCCACAAGGCCCCAACGTGAAAAACAAGAGGACAACGGAAACCTCGCCATCACCTCCATACTTGGTTTTTGAGGGATTAAAACTTATTTGGTTGTAAATATTTTATTTTATACAGAATTACTATTAAAAAATTATTAAGAATTTTGAGGGTTAAACATGGCCGAAAGATGGTGGAATTTTTTTTACAAAAATGTAACGATAGATAGGGAAAAAAAATGCTGAAGATGAAGGCCATTGGGCCTTCGAAACGTCCAAATTCAATAAAATATTAAAACAACAGGTTTTATAAACATAAATCCCTTCCCAAAAAGGCCGGAAAAAGTCCATTTTCAAGCTTTATTTCATAAAGTGTTGATATTTTAAAAATTGTAAATACTTTTTTTTCTAAAAAAGTTAGGATGGCTTTGCCGCCTGCTTGGCCGTCTTTGTTCTGGGAACAAAATGAACACCCGCTAGGATCGGGCCTGTACCCATTGTTGGGTGTGCCAATCTGCTTTATCGGTAATGATGAAATATTTGTACCGTGCGGGCGCTTACCAGGCGTCACCTCACGGGCACTCAGAAATATGCAAGATAAAGAAGATAAATGGGCCAAAGAAAAAGTGGAATTATACAATGCTACAGAGGCGTAAACTTTTAATTTTGGCTGTGGGTGCACTATTTTTATTTTAGATAAGTGTATATATTTTTATAAATGCAAAGTAGAAATGGCATAGTTAATTTATTATGCACATATTAAATTATACGTATATATGGCTTAACCACAGACTCCCGGTCCAAAAACAACATGATTTAACTAAATTTATCTATATCCGAAAGTGTTCCATTTAGCAAATTCTGCTTCAAAGTGCTTATAAAAAAATAATTTTGTTTATAATAGAACGTTTTGTCCGATTTGAATGAAATTTTGGTATGATAATCCATATGGACATGACATCTTTTCAGATGATATTTTTTGTTATTATTAGTGATTCACTATTCTATGTAATTTAGGTGTCACGACCATGATTAGTTCATAACTTTTTTTTTAATCGACCGACATTATTACTACCTATAAAATATAATTAAACTGTTAGGGCAAAATTACTGGGGGTTAGGGATGGGTAAAAATCAAGAGACTATCAATCTAGCGAATCGATACGATTCGAAACTTTTAATATCGATCTACCATCAGATTTAGATGCAAAATATCGATCTGCAATAAATAGATTACTTACAAATTGAATTTTAGTTATACTTATATGTTATAAAAAGGCAACGTTGTAAATTAAAATTGTTTAATTTGCTAATAATTCAGATAATACAACACAAATATGATAAATTGCCACAGACCATAGACCAGAGAACGACAGGGAGAAGTGAAATAGTCAAGTCAAAAATAAATTTAAAGTATAGATTATAGCCGTACCAAGCTAAGAAATGATACAAAATTATATTTTAACGACTTTTAATAAAAAATCTGATGTGGCCAGCACATTACCTTCCGTCAGTTATATGAGGTATTTACGAAAATTCTACCGGCGAACTGTTACCGGTAAACAGCTTTTATCAGTTTATAGCTACCGGAATCGATATTTTAAGAACGCAAGTGGTAAACAGGGGAGATCCATAACCTACGAAAAAATTTGAAAATTTAAAACAGGTTAGAAATTTGACATAGTTAACAAAATGAGCAGAGTTCTACTACACATTTTTACCGCGCACGCTTCGCTTTGCATCACTACCTTTTTTGAGATTAGATTCTTCATGAATCCGGTAGTGTTTTCAAACACAGTCGGTAGATGCGGTATCTATCGGTAGAATTTTCTTAAATGCGTATGTATTTTCTATAAAATCCATACAGAAAGTTCCTTGCAAAAGATTATAAATTTCTTGTATGTACATTACCTTTCGACAGTTGTGTGTATTTTAAACAAATTTCATACAGAAAATTCCGAGCAAAAAGATCCTAACACAAATATACTACGAATATGTCATTGAACTTGACATTGACATCTTTCAATCAGAATTTTCTTAATATAGTAGCTGTTTCTAGCATAGCTGGCTAATTTATGAAATTTAATTTCTTTATAATTTTATAACTCTATATCCATTTAATATGAAGTATAAAATGCAGTCAAATCGGATACAGAATACAATGTTCTTTAATATTTATAATTACATTAAATGTGAAAAAATGATATTTAACATCGTTTTTTCAAGAAAAACTGTTAAAATCTGCAAATAAAGGCACTTCCGGTTGACCAATTATAACCAAAATCTAATCAGCTCTTCATATGGATGTAACGAAGAGGAATACGAAAGAATTATAATTTTTGGAATTGTAGTATTAGAGTTATCGTAGACGAAAATTTTGTTACACACACACATCCACACACACACACACACACACACACACACACACACACACACACACACACACACACACACACACACACATACAGACATCATCGTAAAAATAGTAAAATCGTATTCTAGGGACCCTAAAACGTGCTTATTCATCAAAAACTCACCACAGAATTTTTTGACCAAAGACAATACCTTCCTTACCTAAAGGTGACGGAAGGTAAAAAAGATCGATTCTTTCAGTGAAGGTAAATACCGAAAATACAACTTTCGATCGATATTTTTAAAAATTGGTTCAGAATCGTCGGTCCCTACTGTGGGTGCTGCGCACCCACACTTTTACTTACTGTGGTTGCGCGTGCGTCCGTGCACCCACGTAGTTTACGCCCCTGCAATGCTATAAAAACCCTCGAAAATAATGTAGAAAAACATGAAAGAGACAGAAGGAGAAACAACACAATAATCAAAGGATTCACACCTAATACTGATAACATTACAGAAGAGCTACAAGCATACATCAATAATAAATTACAAATAACGGCAAAGATCAAAGACGCAGCCGAAATTTTTATTTAAGAACAAAGGCGGCTGATAGGTTAGGATCGGTCCTGAATGGGTAATAAGCCGTGATGATATATTTATTTATTTTATTTATTTATATCTTGCAAATTTATCGTTTTAATTTCCTCTCGGAGTTGGCGTATTACTTCATTATTTGATTTTAATTTTGCTAATATTTCGGGAAGTGTTTTCCCTAATGCATACATATTTTCCACTTTTGTGTCTTCCGTTGCCGGGGTGGTCCTTCTTATTTTATTATTTATTTTTTCTTGATTTCCGCGTCGTTTTCTACAGCCACTCATTTAGGCTGTATCTTATTGGTACGCCACTGTATTTCTGTGGAATGCTTGCACAAGGACACAAGGTCACTTTTAATTTAATTTATCAAAATTTTGTCTGAAATGTTACACTTTTTGTGTATTATTAGTTCACTTTTCACTTGCTTAATTAGTTTACAGCCACTACACTCGGTTTTTTGTAGGCCGCACGCACTTTTACACAAGATAACTTCCAAAAATGCTGGATTAAACTATCGTTGCAAAAAGCGTCTAGTCTGGATGCAGGCTAACTTCGACTTCTTCCTAATAAACATATTGTAACGTCTGAGCCCCGCTGCTACGCTGAACAAGCGTTTAAGTATAGCGATGACACATCGCGCTAGCAGCCGGGCTACGTAAACAAACAAGCCGCGATGTGTTTAATGCGGTCGAACATTCTAGAAGTTATTGGTAGTTGTGTAACGATAAGTCTATTACATCATTGTATAAATAAATAAATATATGAATTTGTATAAGACATAAAATAATAAATGGAGAGTATAGAATGACATGTATATTTAATAAATAAAAATATAACAACTGAATTAATTATATAATCAATAGAATAAAACAATTTGTCGGTGGGCAACGTAGCGGCTACTTGATAGAGCCGTTACAGTTGTATAAAAGGGACGCAGCTATGCTCGGGAGTGAGTTAGTTAAATAGGGAGAGTCATATAGAGACATTCACATGGAGTGTTGGAGAGTAAAGTGTTAGAAGCACAGCAGTATCGTGGTGAGCGTATGCAGTTTGTGTCGAGTAGGTACTCGGAAAGTAACTGGTAAACTGGGATAGCTGTTGATGTGAATACTCGGTAGTGTTGACGAGCTAGTATACAAGGACAGTAACGGCGAGTCGGAAAGTTACTGGTATACCGGGATAGCTATGAAAGAGGAATATTCGGTAGTGTTGAAGAGTATTCGGAAGCTAGGTATACGAGGACAGTAACGGCAAGTGGAAGTGGATACTCGGCAGTAGTGGTGAAGAATTGTGGCATACGGATAGTCGGTGATACTGAAGCTGTGGAAGTTAGACTGTTAGTTATATAAATAGACAGATAGTGAGGTGAAAAGTGTGACTTCTGTCCGAGTAGTTGAATATACAGACGCTGTTGTGTCAGTTGAGTATATAGACGCTGTGGAGGTCGGTAGGCGGACAATTGAACGTGATATAAAAAAGTTATACAAATAGTGGAAATAAATAATTAGTAATATCGTGGAAATAAATAGTAGTGTTAATTGGTTAAATAAATAGTGTTAGGGCCGGTTGTACAATTACAGTTTAAACTGCAGCTTAAAATGTCGGCAGTTTAAAGTAAAATTATGATTACCTATAGTTTAAACTGTCGATCATGAGCGTTTAACAAATGTACAGTGGTTTAAACTAAGTATAAACAGTAAACCGTTGATGTACAAGATTTTTGCGCGTTACCATAGTTTTTGAGTAAACATAGTTTAAACTGTGATTGTACAACCGGCCCTTAGTGTTATCTAGTTAATTATAGTTTTAGTCTTAATTAGTTTTTAATAATTGTTTAATATTAGTAATAGTAATTTTCTTTATAGTTTAATAAACACTTATTTTAATTAATAATAATTGTCTAATATTTACACTTCACCCAAATGAATTAAAAAACGTTACAATATATATGATTTAATTTTAGTAGTGGAATCTTACTTTTCAAAGAATATTGAATCTTTAGAGGATATTTATAATGATATACTAGAATTCATTATTGAAAATTATATACAAGTACCTATTTACTTTTCCGATAGAGCACTTTGTATTGGCGATCAATGCTAAGCGATACTCTATCTGGCGGTTACGCCATTATCTTACTGAAAGTTATTTTTCTGCATATTTTCGTTAAATAATTATTATAATTTCATATCTTTCCGAAGAAAAGTTAAGTAATGGCTAAAATTGAGAACAAATTTGGAAAAACACAAAACATAGGCAAATTAAAAGCTTGCTTATTGAAACTTATAGTATATTTCGAAATTGAATCAATGATAACTTCGGTAATGGTCGTGGTTACTGAAAAAATATAACCAGTTGCAACATTTCGGACAGGGTTGCCCCTAAATCAACAAGATTTAAAGAAAAAATACCCCATATAAAATTTATTTATCTAGCATATCTAAAACAAAATATATTAAAAAATAATAATACAACCCTTAAAAATTAAACTTATTCTAAATTAAATACATCAATAATATCTACTTCATTGTCCTTACATAATTTATTGCAACAATATCAAATTAAAAATAAAACAATATACAATATAATAAATATTGAAATGAGTGAAAAAAAGGACTAGACAGCTCCGTGTTATTTTAGACGATAGAAGTGGGGGTTTAGTAAGCAGAGACCTCTGACGGTGTTTCCATAACTAAAGTTTGTCATGCGGACAGCATGGAACTTTTGAATTTACAAATTTAAAAGATTTAAAGTAAATTTAACGTTTCTTTCACAAACATTCGAAAACATTTTTGATATTAAATTAAATATCAAACATGTTTTCAATATTTTATAAAAGAAATATGTACTTCATTTGATTTTACAAATAATATGTAACACACATATTAAACACACGTCATAATATCTTACTTGTAAATTTATTACAGAAGTAAATAATAATAAAATAGTGTTTACAATCATGTCTCTTGGTAAAGTAAAAAACCAACCTCATCATTTTCCCTGTTGTTGCTTTTACAGCCAGGAACAACACAATACATTGGTCTCATTTTCTGAAATTAGTATTATTTTAATTTTCATGAAAGTAATTTGGGTTGATTAATAAAATAAAAATTAATTTACATACCTTATAAATGTGTTTGAAAGAAGCACAAAAATAATACACTGCAGCAAAAACCAATACATCAAGCACTCTTAAGAAGCTTCGCTTTTGAATACAAAATACGAAGTGAAAATGTCAAATTTTAAATGTTAAATCATCGACCAAGACATAAATGTGTCAACACGCACTTTCTCCGCCAACTCAGGGGATATTGCGGAAACTATTTGCTTGTGCTGCCATCTGCCGGCGATTCCAAATCTATATTCTATTTACTCTCTACCTCCCCTACTCCACAAGTTCCTCTATCACAAAAAAATTTATTCGCTGTCAGGGAGCTATGAGTGAATTTCAACTTTATTTTTGTATCCATTCTGAAATCAAAATATCATAGGTTATGGTTATATTATAGAAAAGGACATTATTTATGGAATTAATATGCATATTTTTCAACACATCAACAAATATATTTAGGAATTCACTATGTAAAAATGTTTATCTATTTTGGTTCTTTAATATGTACTGTATGAAACCCATTTGGATGTTATAAAGTACTTCTTTATGACATCCAAATGAGTTTCATAAAGTACATATTAAACAACCGAAAATGAAATTCCTGGATATGAAATAACGTACATTTTTTTGAAAAAATGACCAAAATAGAAAATATAGTATAAAATACACGTTTCATAAGACATTTCAGCGCACTTGTCCCCTTAAATCATGTCTTATAAAACTTGTATCTTAATGTACTATTATATTCTTTTTAATTTAATCCAATTTCATAAAAGATATGTCCAAACTTACCTGACGTTTAACAATTTATCACATCTCCGATAGTTTCCGTACACCCTATAGAGGCGCTGCAATCTTAAAATTGATCGCCAATAGAAGCGCTACATGTAAGGTTAGAATTTCGGCCTACTAATCGCCAACATCAATCTGTCAACAAAAATTGATGAGTTGTCACACCTTTTATATTTATACACAGTGCGATTATATGGTTATAGTCATTTATTATACTAAATAACAGCATTTTCTCGTCATTTGTGAAATTTGCCACCTTTTATTTACTTTCCATTTCTTATATTACTATTAAACACTACCCTTTCACTACACAAATTACCACAGACTATCTATACCTAACGGCAACAGACACGACAGATAGTGTTATTTTTAAAACTACAGTTACGCAGCGCTAACTACCGACGTTAGGGTGAACTAATAACAACTCCATCCACCCTCAATACATGAAAGTTCGCCAGTTGCCGGGATTTTTAAATCAAGGACTGTAATAGGGTACTATACCATAATCAAATTTTAACTATCTTAAATAAGAAAACGAAAACTACAAGCGATTAAAGTTGATTACTAATTAGGTATGACGCGGTAGGTCCTAAGAATTTGATTGGTCGCCTGATTTTAAAAACGAGATTCGCGCGTCTGCTTTTGTCATCTTTGAAAGATTATGAACTGTCACGTTGTTGTATAACATAACAAAGAATTTACAATTTTATGTTTCATGAATTTGTTTAATTATAATATCTAGTAATATTAACAATAATAATGTATTTATAATTAATTCAATTTGTAATATGTATTAAATTAAATTAATAATAATATTAACTAATCAAAACAAACAAACACTAGCGCCATCCGCCGTCATACTTTGTGTCATAATAATGTCAAACTGTTTCAATGTTCTATAATTTATTAAGAAAAAAATGCTTATTATTTATGTTAAATAATAATTTCTTTGTGAATATAACGTATAAGTTTTTATATAAAAATATTTCAGCTATGCAAACATGAAAAAAATCTGTTCTCTCTAACTAACTAACACCATTGGAAGTACCAGCTACGTCACGCAAGAAATTCTTAACTTTAAAAATTCATATCTCGCTTATTACGTAAAATTTTTAAGTCGCGTTTGCACTAAAATTCTTATTTCATCTTGTTCTTACAGAAAAAAAATTAAAGAAAAAATGGTATAGGACCCTATTATTACAGAAATATATTATAAATAAAAGAACAATTAGGTAAAAAGCTTTTTATTTACAATTTATTTTTTTACAAAACAAGATAAATGTATTATGAAAACTCCAGTCACGTTAGTTAATTTGTTAAAATATGCTCAGTCGAAATTTCGAATTATCTAAAGATACAATAAAATTATGTACATATGTACTTCGTATGCACATTTCTATAAAAAGATAGATAATTAATCTTCAGTTCCCAAACTGATAAAAATATGTTTAATAAAATTTTCTAATCATATAGTTAACTAAAATGATTACTATTTATTAAAACTGTATAAGAAAACTTAAAACATTAAAATAAGTATAGATAATTGATACTTACTTTACTCATGATGCTCATGATGAAATATTCTGCATCCACAATACAAAGCACTTGCTGACAAACGAGAAACATAACTTTATATTTGAAGCAAAATATATTATATGAAGATCAGATTATAAGTGATTATCAAAAGATTTTACGAATTTACTTTATTAAACATCTTTGCTCGTAAAGTAAACTTCAAACTTGAATCTCGCTGACGTTTGACAAAACAAATCTTATTGGCTAAAATCGAGTTGAAACCGTTAGACGCGGGAATTCATTGAAGTGTCAGCGGACTGCAAATTACTCACAATATGACAAAATTGTCAAAATTTTACGATTTTTTCGAAACGCGCACTTTGATATTGTGACAGAAAAAATTGCGTGTGCAAATCAATTTTATTTAAGGTTCACTTTAACCTTAAGTTACAAAATACGTAACTTATACTTAAGTAGCACCGCGGTGCAACTGGGCATCAGTAATTTGCAAAGAAAAAAATAACAAAATATGATATAAACGAAGCATTAAGGAAATTTTCAAAAATTTGTTCTGTTTGAAGCGCTGTAGCTCGCTATCTATTGATAATAAAAAATGTTTTAGATGATAGTTGTAGGGAATTTTATTCTCAACAAATTCATAAATAACTATTTTAGCCCTAATGTTTATTGGTAAAGAGATATTTAAAAAAACCTATTTTTTGCGTAATTTTTCCAAGATGGCGGCTCCCCGAAGTGCACCAAGGTCGAAAATTTGTGTTTTTTATTAGTGGTGTTGATTATGAAAAAAATGGAATTTGAAAATTCAGTTGAAAAATAATTCGAATTTCATACACATTCAAAATTCCAATTTCGAATATTTACGAAGTTAGAATTACATATTTTCAAGTGTAAGTTAATTGGCATTTATTGCATTTTTCTTTGTTATTATTAATTTCAGAAAAAATATTTCCAAATTGTACTTTGCGGCGACATATTAATTAAGAATATTTTACTTTCAACAAAAATAGCAACAAATCTCAGTATTTGCACTCAGCAAGTTTAAACAAGTCATGTCATTGTAAAATACGAATAAATAGAAGCCGGCATCAACTATCGAATTACAAAATTCGAAAAATATTCCGAATTTTGACTTCGAAATTCGTAATTCGAAAAAGTGTAAAGCTTATTTTTCGAATTTCGATTATTTCAAAATTCGAAAATACGAATTTTGTCCAGAGCACTATTTTTTATTAGGACCCTTAAATATATAACAAGAAATTTGAGATAAAATATCGATACGATCAAAATATTTAGCTACTTTTATTTGCCCTTTTTTATGAGGATCTTCCCGAATGTAAATTTTTGTATAGTCTTATATAATAAATACAAATATCGCTTTCTGAAATTAAAATTATTCTGAATTATATTTGACGAGTTCTGAAATTAAAATGATTATTCTGAATTACAAATAGAAATGGTATAGTTCATTTGTCCCACTAAAAACATTAGAGGTATAAAATATCGTATTGTTATTCTATCGCTAACGTAAATCAAGTCTTATAGTATATTTTTACGTATTTATATTTAAACTAAAAAAAAATATTTTTTCGTTTTAGGCATTTACTGAGCGATCAGACAGACCCATTTAACCGATCACCTTTAACAATGGACCAAGTAATACCAAACACGGAGTTAGCTGACCGTATTAAACAGTGGATACAAGAACGAAAAGCTAGAAAGAGCAGTTAAAAGGAACTCTAATTATATACTCCAATAATTTCGTTTGTGTGTTTCCTATATTAATTGTTACAATTTAAGAAGTTATTGAATTGAATATGGTATTGAAGTATGTATTGTTACTGATGTAAATACAAAGACATGCAAGGAACCAGATATTTTACTTTACATTAAGACATTGGCATAAATAATTTAATCTCCTCGTATGATATCGTCGAGTGAGCTGGCTTGGTCTGGGAGACACCCGGACTTACAGTAACGTATAATTTGCACATTAGAAGACGTCTTAGCATTCTGAGAACTCACTGACCGCTTCATTTCGTATGCGTGTGGAAATTTCGTATTTTGGAAGATAAAATCTGGAGGACGCTCCATTAGGCGACCGGCTGGACCTAACTCACTACGGGTCCAGCGGTTTGGTGGAATCCTGTACAAACAAAAAATCATTAGCAGAATATCTAATATATAAGTTTAATTCTGACCAGAATAAAATATTTTGATCTAGAGTTTCTTCTGTAGTAAATATTGTTATTGTTAGCAGAAGTGGAGTTATGCTAAGCAGAGTAAATATAAGGAACATTAGCACATGGATACAATATATATTAGATTGAGTTCCACCAGTTTTCTGAAAATTTTCAGATAAATAATATTTGTTTTTAATATTTGTGTTATAGATATATACCAGTACAATATCTTCTAAATAGTTACTTATTACTCGAAGACCTTTCACAACATACAGCCATGCTCTTGTTACGTATAAATAAAGCCACTGGAAAGCAATTTCCTAGAAATATGAACCAAGATTATTAAATTTTCTAAAATTGTACAATTTTCTTTGTTCATTTTTCTCTAATACAGGCTGGGGCGTACAAACTTCCGTTTTTGAAGGCGAATAAAATAACAATAATGCTGATTGAGAAAATTTATTTTTGAATTAGAGTTGTGAGAGAAATGTTTCCCTGATGGCTCATCTCGATTCGAGGTGACATCCCCGGGGGCGGCGCGTTCGCCTGATCTAACACCATGCGATTTTTTATGGGTATATCTCAGGGCAGAGGTTTACAAACACCGCCCTACAACAATGCTGCAGCTGAAGAATCTTATTCGACAGGCAATAGCCCAAATGTTGGAACGTGTGGAGAGGAGCTTCAGAAATCGGTTGCATCAGTGCATAGAGAACTGTGGCGACCACCTTCAAAAAGTTTTATTTAAAATTGCATGATTTAAAACTTTAAATTATGTTCTTCTAGGCCCCAACTCTGTATTTCCAATGTTTTAAACGTATGTATTTCAATAATATTTCATTTTTTTGGGATTTATTTCAGTTTCCGAAATAACTTTTTCTAAAAATTGTATAATCCTTAACAGGATGATATCCCAACTACATAGTGAATGAAAATATATAAACTTCCATGCTTTAGCGGGATTCGAACCCGCCCTACTGAGGCCGTATCTTTTATCTGTAAACATCTAATGTTAAGACTGCATTAAATAACTTCATATGTGACTGAAACTACCTACATCTTATGTCATGGCATAAAACACTTAAGAGGCGGCGGTTACATTCAATAAGAATTCGAATGATTACTGGATACGGAATCGTAGTATAAATGCGTATAGTTTTCAATTTATATACGAGCCCGGTCTCAGTGAAGTTGGCCCACTTTTAAAAATTTCATTTATCATGCCTTAACTAAAAATATTTCAATATTTAACGATATAACTGTAACACAAATCGATATATTAATTTCATATCATTTATTAATATTGGGTAACATCGCTTTTTTTGTAAATTACTATGGTAATTTTTTTAGACATTCTATTTAATAAATCGTAACATCCTTACGTCTAAACTCGTTTAAATTTTTTTCAGTTTAATTGAATTGTTGGTAAAAGTAACTATTATTTCATTTTACATTAAAAGATAAAATGGTTTACAAAACATATCTTGCTATGTGTCATTAGAACGGCAAAATGTGTATAATATTAATAAAAATTGGCGATAATTTACATTAGTTATTATTTGTATCATAATTTAACTAAATAAAATGAAATTAAAGCGGGTGGGTCAACTTATCTGAGACGGGGCTCGTACTATAGTGCAATGGATCCAACTACTGAATTTTATTGAAAACACATTTAATAAATTTTCTGTTAAGGAAAACCTTAGAGGCTTTTAGGTAAGACGACTATTTTTCATCTACAACCGAAAATGGGGAATTTGGAAAATCATCATTTGAAGAACTCAGGAAAAATTATCATTTTTTTAGGATATTAATAGACGAATTAGTTTTTCACTGTCTGTTTTCTACCTCCTTAAATAATTTGTTTGTATTACAACAACCGTACAACTTTATGAGAATATATAAGAAATTCGCACTATAAAATTTTCATACGAATAATGTAACCGTTGCATATTATTCAGCTTGGTGGTAGGAAAATCCAATCCGCGGTATGTATTAAGAGTTTAAACGTAACAATCCACAGTTAATAGTATAATTTGTTTCACAGTTTTTGTATAATAAATTTGATAAAACAGGTGTCATGACGGAGAAACGTCAGTTGTCAATAAAATTACATTAGACTTTATTTTTCCATCAAGATATTTTCAAATAATAGATAAATTTTAATTTCTACTTTCAGCAGATTATGGAAAAAAATATAAATTATGTACTTACTCTATACAAGGCATCTCTGTAAGAACTTCTCCTGAACCTCGAAACATTTTTGTGAGTTATGCGGTATATTACACTCATGGAGAATACTAAAAAGAATACCGAAGGTA
Source organism: Harpalus rubripes (assembly GCA_963082715.1). Taxonomy (NCBI): domain Eukaryota; kingdom Metazoa; phylum Arthropoda; class Insecta; order Coleoptera; family Carabidae; genus Harpalus; species Harpalus rubripes. Next base: position 32,044,447 of record OY720456.1, read on the forward strand.
TAATAGTAAAAATATTTCTGTCAAATTGCAAAGCTTGCAAAAGTAAATTAAAAAATTCAATGTTCTTTGTTCTTATATCATTCATTATTATAGTAAAGAACATAATAATTTAATAAGAAATAATTTTTAAACTTCAAATTTTGAGTTCATCTTGAGTTTATCAGTTCATCTGAAAAATAAAAATTGTTTTAAATTATAAAACCTACTGTGATATAGAGCACGAGCCGACACGTTATTCGAGCGGCTAATGCTTTGAATCAGCTGATACCGGGGGCTAGTGCTACGTGAAAAATATATACTGGCCCTTGGTGCTCATTTTAAATACCCTGGAAAATTATTTGTTGTCTTCCCCAGAAAAAGACGATCTACCCAATTGTGGGCCGACACAAAACTGTTTAAAAAAATCTGATGTGGACACCACACGATTTCCTTGTACGCAAGAGCAACATGAAATATAGACCCAATGAGGTGTTGCAAAAAAAATTAACATATCTTTTTTCTTCTGAAATTCGAATAAGTATGTTCTACAGTATTATTAAATATGATTTTCTGTTCAAATTACTGTATATATTAAGCACAGTAGCAATTTAAAAATTTACATTTTGAATTGGCGCCAAATTACACTGCCTGTGACATCAGACTTACATTAGCCAATGACAAAACTGGAAAGATGATGATAAAAAAAAAACAAATGTATCATACATCAACGTCAATGATTGCTTTAATGACAACTGTGTGACATAAGGTCTGACTTATAGTGCAGCGTGATTTTTAGTTCTTTAGTGTAGTTCTTAGTTATTTATTATTATATTACAGCGTTATATTTCAGAGTTCAATGTCCTGTATTATAAAAGATGGATAAGTAAAGCACTAGCAAAGTAAAATTTACTCTTGAAGTAAAATACTTTTATTTCATACTGTGTCGCATTTCCATGTTTACAATTGTGATTTCAGTCCGGTAAATGAGACTTTACGGTATTATTATTCTTTACCGTACTGTATCGTTGCTAAGCAACCAATTTCTTATTATGATAATTTATAATGAACTACGTGATGGAATAGAACATTTTGTCAAAACATTCGTTTCTATAAACAATTTTATATTTTGTGATTTTTCAAACCTATACAAATAAAAAACGAAATAAATCAGCAATATGTAAAGAAATAGTTATATTTAATTTAACATTTTGAAAAGCTCGCGCAATTTTAGTTATATACGAATAGGGACTTTTGAGTTAAGAGAAGCATCAGCTGTACACAGACAGATGTACAGCAGTCAGCCCTGTAAGCAGTAGCAGTAGGGTGGGTGGAGCTATAGCTAGAAAGGAAGGAAGGAAAGAAGTTGTAGGTTGTAGTTAACTTGTGACGAATTTTGTTATTTTGATTTTAAATAAACCTTTTATTCACTTTAAAGTATTCTTAATATAGTAAGTTTACAGATATACATTACTTAAAAATTAATGTTTACATTTATCGTACAATCTTTGTTTTCTCTAATATTAATTGTCGGAATGCCATCTTGAACTAATGAAGTAGTTCTAGAAATCGATGTCGATGTGGATTGTTGTTGAAGTACTTCAACAAAGTTCTCACCACCTTGTATCATCCGTGCAATTTTTTGCTTCCCTTCGATGGAGTCTTCTATATATTTTTCGGCGACAGAAGAACTCTTCCAGCCACCGTGCCTTTTTAAAATTGTCAAATCAGCGCCGGCATTTGCGAGAAGTGTCGCAGACGTGCGACGAAAGCAATGCCCAGTGTATTTTTCTGGATTTTCTAATTTCAAATATGTGGCTATTTTCTTGGGCATTCCTCCAATCATGTGTATCCCAAGTCTCTGAGATATACACTTTCCATTTCGGTAACCCACGAATAAATTATTAAACTTCAGTTCTTTTGGTCGCAATTTAAGGTAGCTTCTGTACAATTCTAAGAAGTTTATGCCTTCCACTTCATTAATTACTGTAAAAACTCTTTTTTGGTTGGTTTTAGTGTAAGGTAACGTAACGACAAGTTGGGTGCCAGTATCTTCCACATTATCAACTGACATATTATGCAACTCTTCACGACGACAACCGCCGGCTATTCCCATCATAGTAACGACCTTTGCCAGAAGATACTCGTTATCAGGTGCTTCTTTCATGAATTGGTGAATTTCATCTCTTGTTAGTGTTTTAGATTGATTCGGTTGGTAACCCACTGAGTTTTTTAAAAAATGCGATTACTTTCGAAAAACGTGATATGTCTATATTTTCGTTCACCAGCAGCATAGATTTTACCATGGAGTATTTCGACCATAAAGATGAACTAGTAATTTTCTTCGACTATAAAATGATATACACTCTATAAAGGTACAACTGCAATATAATAATCACTAATACTCACCAGATCTAACATGTATGCTAAAATTACATCCTCTGTTATGTTTCTTACTTGATTTTCTTTTTTCCATTCCATGAAAAGCCGATATTCGTTATTATATCTATCTGCGGATTTTTTGGGGATCAAATTTCCCTTTGCTTCCGCAGATTTTAATAAAATTTGATCCGGAATATCATTTTCCATATTCATTTTTGAAAACGTTGCAAAACGTTGTTAGAAATATCAACAAAACAAAATTGGTTGCTATGGTATCATGACTATTTTATTTTTATTAAGACCCAGACGACATGATTGTTTTTAAAGAGAAAAAGAAAGGTTGAAATAAAGCAAACTTTCATCCAAAAATGCGACACAGATATGAAATAAAATGTTGTACGTCATACGTCCGTTAAATGATTTTCACGGTACTCATTTCAAAATTCCAGACTCGGCTCCTTCGTCGCCTCGTCCGGAAACATCTTATTCGTACCGTAAAAACTCATTTACCGGACTTATAACGTAAATTACTATTTTCTTCAAGCGTATTATAATATTCATATTATGCTCCCGTACACACACTATAGAAGAAGTTCATAGTCTTACTAGTACAAAAATGTTGATATTGTTGTACTAGTAAAAAAATGTTAGTGTTTTAGTTTACCGCTGGCGGCGGCAGTTGGCACAGCAACACATATTATATTGAAAATTGTTATTTGACAGTTGTGTCGTTTTTGTTTTGTAGTGTACACAGCCAGCTTTGGCTGAAATTGCAAAACACTACAATTAAAAAATTCCAAAAAAAAATGTCAAATTATTCTTTCAAACACTTGAAGAAAAAATAGTATATGTCATTCGGAGTAGAACGCCCTTTTTGTGTTTTACCCAGCTTGCCTAGCCTCGGCTATCGCCTCGGCCGCAATAGCTGGGTTCAACACAAAAAGACCGCTTTCTACTCCTAATAACATAATATACTATATTCCAGAGATTTTCGTCAAAACAAGAATAAAAATACTAGCTAATTAAATCTATAGTATAAATTACTCCAACGATGTGCGAGGAAATAAATTTTATTCCGTAAAATAAATTTGACACATGTCAACATTAACTAAATTAAATTCATTATACATTTCATCCCATGTATTTTTTTACATTTATTTATCTCCAACATGTTTGCTTTGTCTATTTCTAAGTAATTTTTCCCCGTTCTCTTTTTTCCATTTTAGTTGACACCTGACACGCACACATACATTATTGTCTATTTTGACTTTTGGATTTATTTCGTGTTAGGAACATACAGAATACATATTGTTAAAACTTATATAAAACATATTCCAGCGACACATTGTTTGGAACAGATCCTCCAGTTGGAGATTCACATTATCGCCAGTAGGGGTCTTAAGAAATACCGTCTAGTAATGTTTTATCCTAGATTTATCAATCTCTCTTATGCTCCAGTAGTGCAAAGATTAGCCGATATAAGAAACCGTAGCCTGAGTGCATAACATTCCAGCTAAAAAATTAAATGTATTCAATAGTTCTTATTTAATTATTAAAATATTTATATTTACATCAAAATGATCTTTACAACAAAGAAGTTATGATTTTATGTTTTTATCTTTACTTGCACTACTAGAAACATTTTTCCCTATTATCAGTTCTATTTGGGCACACTGCACAAAACACTTTTTTACAACCATGTTTGATTATTTCCAAATACAAAAATCAGTAGTAGTTGACAGCTGTCATGACTGTCACTCGTTTTATTTCCGTTAGTGGCCAATGTAAGCCACACCCTCATTGGTAAGTTCGATTCGAACGTCATCAGTCGAAAGGGGAAGCGGAAATTCAAACATTATAATTTCAAAGACAATTTTCTCATGAATAAAGAATAATACGAAAAAAATAAAAAATAGGGGTAAAATATTTTTTTCTTCAAGCGTATTATAATATGCATATTATGCTACTGTACACACGCTGTAGAAGATATTCATTGTCTTACTAGTACAAAAATGTTGTTATTGTTGTACTAGTAAGAAAATGTTAGTTTCTTAGATCACCGCTGGCGGCGGCAGTCGCCAAAGCAACACAGATCATATTGAAAATTGTTATTTGACAGTTGAATCGCTTGTGTTTTGTAGTGTACACAGCCAGCTTTGACTAAAATTGCAAATTTTACAAATAAAAAAATTCCAAAAAAATTCCCAAAATTATTTGAAACACTTGAAGAAAAAATAGTATATGTCATTCGGAGTAGAACTCCCTTTTTGTGTTTTACCCAGCTTGCCAGGCCTCGGCTAGCGCCTCGGCCGCAATAGCTGGGTTCAACACAAAAAGACCGCTTTCTACTCCTAATAACATAATATACTATTTCTTAATCTTTCGATTAAAGCAAAGAAAAAAAAACCATGCAACACCTCATTGTAAAATTGTACCTGTTTGACGTAATTTGACATTAACATTAGTTTTTTTTATTTTTTTGTACTTTTTTGTCCTAATCCATAACAAGCTTTGTTACAAAAACCAAAAAGTATATAATTTTAAAATTTACATATCTCACTTATACAAAGGGCTCATTTAATAATATTGGTTGTGCTAGACACAGAATTTAATTCTCTAAAACTATTATTTGGAGCATTTATTTCTAAAATCGAAATAAAACCATTTTATTTAAGAAATACTGTTAATTACTTCAGGTAATATGCCACTTCCGGTTAGCATATTTGAACCAAAATTTACTATGTTATTCCCATTGACATAAAAGTTTTGTATACGATATTCGAAAAGTTTTGGATTATATTTTAAAATAGTTTTTCATTAAAATGTATCTTTATATATATGTACGAGTATGCAATGCTCTTGATACGAAAATAATAATTAAAATCTATTATAGGTTTCAAGTAAAGTACCACTTCTAGAAATTAAGTAATGACCAAAAAGGGAGGTGCACAACTAGATGTCATAATAGTCCTAAATACAAAATATCAACTTTCTACGGCTTAACGTTTTTGAGTTATGCGAGATACGTACATACGTTATGATGAAATTAGGGTGCGTTTGAATCAAGCGGGTTGCATACTAATATTTTACCATTTTCTTTACATAATTTCAAGAAATTGGGACAAGACACGAAGATAAGAATTTTCTTCCGAAAAGTTAATTTTTTTCCCTAAGACCTAATTAACATTGCTCAAAAATATAGTTAAAATAAAATAAAACTTTTAACAAAAAGTGGTATTGTATATTATTAATTAATAAGAAAAGTTATACAGTATTACATAATAATTTATCATTTTGAAATATGTACAATTTATTCACATAGTTTCTATAGATTTTTAGAAAAGATGCATACAAAATACATGTAAAAATACGCAGTTGACCCTCACAACATTTGCCAAAATAGTTCAGCCACTATTCACTAGGAGTATTTCGTGTAAGTAAGAAAACGTAAAATAGATGGTGCTTCAAGAATTTGGTCACTCAATGGTCAAAATAGTGGTGTGGGTTTTGAATTTTAAATTACTCATGTTTCGCTTTCGGGTTTTGGTGTCATTTGTCATTACTCTGTAGTGTCGTAATAAATATCATTATTTTCAATTAAAATAATATCGTTCAATAACATCTTTCAAATAGAAGTTGTCATTATGTTTATTTCCAACGAATGATTATTTTGTAAAATATCAAAATAAAACGCAAACATTAAGAGGGATTAAAATCGTATCTTCTAGAAGTTTAGAATACAAAAGATAGCATGTAATAAAATTGAACTTATGAATAACCAGCCTACAGTTATATGGTTATACCTATTTTAATGCCGGATTATCTCGGACATCAATAAATAGTTCACTTTCATATGCACGAATAGGCTAAAAGGCTAATATCCTTTCATTCGGTCAACCTGTCTTAGCATATTTGCGTAAAATTCGCAGTAAGTAGGCACTGACAATAGGGGATTCCGATTAAGCGAATTTTAAGCGCCCCGGCGCGGTATCTTTATGAACTATGTGGACATACAAGTAACTGACATCGTGCTGTCAAGTTTATAGCCTTGTGAAATTTGTGTTTTGTATTATAAATATGGGTATTAGGTATGCTTATGGCCTCTGTAAGAGTGATTACAAGAATAAATATAAAAAATATATGAGAGGAGTTAATTTTATGCCGTTTTCCAAGCCGATCTCATCTCCCATGGTTTATGCGTAACTACATCAAACTAAATGGTTTCGTGGAATTAGTGGTATATATGTCCGTAGTTAAATAGGTTTGATATGTTATGAGATGGAAAATAGCTCCACCTTATATTTACATCAACTACCACACACGTATTACATGAAATTACCGCAGATACCCATTTACCACCATCAATTCAGGGTAATATATTATCACTGCGTCCCAGTGGCGGTGCGTGAATTTAGAGTGAGGTGAGGCCAGATTTATAATATCACAATACGGGACATATCGATGGATTTAAAATTTGTGACAAAAAAATGCGCGATTTTTTAAAAATTGTCAAGGTCAAACGTGTTTTAATGCAAAGTAAGATAATATAGAGTTCTTTACAATAAAACAAATTTAACAAATTCTTAAAAAATAAAATCAGTTAAAATCAAAAATTAATAATTTATTTTATTATAAGAAAACAGTTACATAAATAATTCATTTAAATAAAATATTAACATAAAATTAAGAAAAATTCTATAACAAAAGTAACATTGTCAGTCTTAAATATTAAAAAATATTTTAAAATTTATATTTCTTTTGCGATTTTAAAGCTACCAATAAATTTTTATTTGCATCTTTATTATTTCCAATAAAATTTACGAACTCATTAGAAGACATTTAATAATTGAATTATAATTATGATGCGAGATGTGAGCATATAAGCAATAACTACAGAAACAGAAAATCTAAAAATACAATATTGCATTAAATTAATATATTATATTACTGAGTAATAGCTAGCTGGCTAGCTCTGCAGCGTGAGCGTGTAGCGGGTAGCGTAAAGCCCAAGCAGCAGCTAGTGGGTTCTCCCCACCACTCAACCGAGGCCAAGAATTCTCAACCTCACCTATTATTCCGATGCTTTTATCTTGCTATTTTGCGCTTGAAAGATTATATTTTTTATATTTATATAATTCAAAAGAACTAATAATGAAAATATTAGATGCAATAGTAATCATTGTAATGATTTATTTATTTATTTAACTTTTTTTTAACAGTTCAGTTAGATTATTTCCATTGTTGTAAGTAGTTCTAACTGTTGTTTTGTCTCTTGGTTGTTGGTATTTGTATATTTCCACAATACATGATTTATTATCGTTTAATTGTGTATAAATGTTTAATTTAAATAACTGTGACAAGTAACAGTAGGTACAATTAAAATAGAAATAAATAATAGTTTCAAATTTATGAAAACATAAAAAAAATCTGATGTGGCCAGCACATTACCTTCCGTCAGTTCTATGTATTTTGTACAAATTTCATACGGAAAGTTCCTTGCTAAATTAAATATTCTATTTCTTGTACATTACCTTCCGGCAGTTGCATGTATTTTATGCAAATTTCATACAGAAAATTATTATTTTGTGACGTTTTCTATATACAGTGTAATGTATCTGCAAAAATAAAAGATTTATTATTATTTCTTGTACATTACCTTAAAGCAATTGTATGTATTTTATACAAATTCCATACAGAAAGCAAAAGATCCTATACCTATTTCCAGTAAAATTATAAGACAAACACACTATGTCAATTTCACTTGACACTGTCATATTGTCATATTTCAATCAAAATTTTCTTAATATATACCTTGTTCCATTTAAGCCATTCAGTATTGCAGAGCATAGGGAATAGTTTTGACCTCCCTGATTGGCTGAAATTGGAGACAAGAGACAAGTTTCCCCAATATGAATTCGGCTACTTCAAGTTTGCGCTGTTGCCAGCTCCATCTACTGAATGGCTTAAATGGAACAGAGTATAGTAGCTGTTTCCACAGCTATGGCTACTTTATGAAATTTAATTTCTTTATAATTTTTTAACTCTATATCCATTTAATATTAGGTATAAAATGCAATCAAATCGTATAGAAAATAAAATATTCTTTAATATTTATAATAACATTAAATGTGAAAAAATGATATTTAACATAGTTTTTTCAAGAAAAACTGTTAAAATCTTCAAATGAGGGTACTTCCGGTTGTCCAATTCTAACCAAAATCTAATCAGCTCTTCGCATGGATGTAACGAAGGGAAATACGAAAGAATTATAATTTTTAGAATTGTAGTATGGAAGTTATCGTAGACGAAAATTTTGTTACACACACACACACACACACACACACACACACACACACACACACGGACACACATACATACATACATACACACACACACACACATACAGACATCATCGTAAAAATAGTAAAATCGTATTCTAGGGACCCTAAAACGTGCTTATTCATCAAAAACTCACCACCGAATTTTTTGACCAAAGACAATACCTTCCTTACCTAAAGGTGACGGAAGGTAATAACAACAGTAACAATAAATAGTAATTATTAAACCGTTTTTACAAAAACTAATTGAAAATAATACAAATATACTTGTTTGAAACAAGCATTTTCTGTTGTAAGCGCTTACGTGCAGCCTGCCCGGAACGAGAGAGGCTAACTCATCGCTTGGCTCATCTGCAGTAGTGTAGATGTAGAGCGTAGAGAGGGTAAAATCGTTCCGTCTCACTCGCACTTATGTATTGCGCTATTATTGTCCATGGAGACAGTATAATTTGGCCTCTATGTGTAAATTCGCGTGAAAATAACTCTATTTGCATGGTTATTTGGCATATTATAGTAACAATGATTGTTTATGAGTTCAAATATTGTAGATTTGTATTATTTCAATACATTTTAAATGAAAAATAAAGTTATAAAATTTTACAAATGTTTTGAATTTAAGAGGTGAGGCCTGGCCTCACCTGCCTCATCTGACGCACCGCCACTGCTGCGTCCCGCATTCATATAATTGATTTCAGAAAACGTTGAAACACTTTGAGTTAGTATAAATCAATACCCAGTAACTAACCGAAACTAAAATCTTAAAATAAGATCGCTCTTTTTCCGCCTTTTTTCAGATCACGACACTAACTAATCTTTTTTAGGTTATGCACAAAATGATTTTTAATATTTTTCTTTTTTAATTTCGCTCCTGGCACTAACTCTGTACTAAACAAATTCATTCTCATCATTAACCGAATATTTGTCAACAGAAAATGTCTATTTGTCCACATAGTTCAAGATTTCACCGCAAATGGCGTACTTTGTGACGTCACGATCGGAATCCCCTATTTACAATGAATGAGATATGAATGAGAATTAATAATTTTCATTATTTCTTTGTACGCTAATATCTGCTGTTATTTTTCTAGAAACACGTCCATCGACTTATTATTAGAGTAACAGAATTTTTCCTTATTTGCTTGTATAGAAAACTGTATATTAGTAATTGAAAATAAACTCGAGTATTGTCATTAAATTGGTTGCAAAAGAGGAAAATTTCATGTTGGGCACTTGGTGAAATATATTTATTTAAAAAAAGTCTTTGCATACACTTCAGCATCCCTTGCATAAAGGTGACCTTGGTTATATTCTGGCTTCAAAATTTCCATTTTCTGTGGTTTCCAAGCATTTCTACATTCCGACATGTGTTTTCAAGTTCTTACGATTTTATGCGTACCTGGAGGCCTATTCTATAACTTTTACCTAGCGAATATCGTCGAACACCGGCGGTTATAACCGATTTGCGAGACATGACGTCACACCTAGCGGTGAATTTGAGATGGGATTCCAAGCATGCATAGGATCTTGGAATTTAGTTATCCAGATCGAAGCTGTCAGTTGTTTCGGCGCCATCCTTGAATCGTTTAACTTTCGACTATGAATTTTTTGTGTTGATTGAATTTAAGTGGCTTTTAATTTATTCTTTTTGTAAGGAGTTGAAACTATACTAATTATTATTTTATTTTAACATTAATTAGTTTATACTTGTTGAAGACAAACCAGCATGTACGATAAGTGAATTTTAATCAAATTTCAGATTGAATAAGAATGCCAGTTGATATGTTATCGACTATTCATCTCTTCTTATGGATATCGGTAAACGGATCTAGCGAATTCCTACACATTTGAGCATTTAATAAGTAATATTACTTATTAAATGATTTGCCGTTAAGATGATACAAATTTTTTAAATAATTTTATTTACAGCAATTTATAACGAGGTAATGATATCATTCAACTTTTTAACTGTAGGAAGCTACCAACGCAGTGTTAAAAACAACTTGCTGGTATGTATAAGCCAGCCATTTTGTACTTTAGATTTTGCGTATTTATCGCAAATTTCCACAAAAGTGATAAAAAGATAGATAAATGACGCGAAGAACATGTACACATAACTTTATAGGTAGTTGGAAAGAATTTTGTAAACAAAGGGAAAAGCGAAAGTAGTGATTTAGATTTACTTTGTTTCGAAAGATGAATAGGTATGATTCCTATTAGACTTTGAAGATATGTATTCAAAACAAACATTTACATTTATCATTGTTTCGTAGGTACTTAACGAAAGCGTAAATTTAGAAAGGAAAAGCTCCATTATGTTCCATATTTCCGCCAACGGTGCAACAACGCCCGTTGTAACAGTTTCGCTAACTTTGGTGCACCAATTGCTAGCGATACAGCGAGTCACTGCCACAGCTACAATGACTACTTCAAAAGTTGGAGTTACATCCAAAAGTACACATGCAAGCCAATTTCGTAATACCAATTCATATAGATAAATACAAAGAGAATCTGTATAAATATTATGTATTAATTTTATGTTTGTGTGTTTCAGGAAAATCAAAAATACAATCAGCCATGCTGAAGATTTTAAAGAAATCGGTCTGGAGTCTATTAAAGCCAAGGAGTTGGATGAAGAAGAAGTGGCGAACATGAACAAATAATTGAATAATGCTATTATAATTCTAAAAAGAATAGCTGTGACGGTAGAAAGCATAAATGAAAAGCTATAATACATATGAAAATAAAGAATACCTGTATATGAATTGTTTTTGTCATTATTTTTTACATCCCTTTTTACCTTCCGTCACCTTTAGGTAAGGAAGGTATTGTTTTTGGTCAAAAAATTCGGTGGTGAGTTTTTGATGAATAAGCACGTTTTAGGGTCCCTAGAATGCGATTTTACTATTTTTACGATGATGTGTGTGTGTGTGTGTGTGTGTGTGTGTGTGTGTGTGTGTGTGTGTGTGTGTGTGTGTGTGTGTGTGTGTGTGTGTGTGTGTGTGTGTGTGTGTGTGTGTGTGTGTGTGTGTGTGTGTGTGTGTGTGTGTGTGTGTGTGTGTGTGTGTGTGTGCGCGTGTGTGTGTGTGTGTGTGTGTGTGCGTGCGTGCGTGCGTGTGTGTGTGTATGTGTGTGTGTGTGTCTGTGTGTGACAAAATTAATAATAACTAATAATAATTAACTAATACTACAATTCCAAAAATTATAATTCTTTCGTATTTCTCTTCGTTATCCATGTGAAGAGCTGATTAGATTTTGGTTATAATTGGTCAACCGGAAGTGCCCTCATTTGAAGATTTTAACAGTTTTTCTTGAAAAAACGATGTTAAATATCATTTTTTCACATTTAATGTTATTATAAATATTAAAGAATTATTTATTCTCTATACGATTTGAATGCATTTTGTACTTCATATTAAATGGACATAGAGTTAAAAAATTATAAAGAAATTAAATATATATATATATATATATATATATATATATATATATATATATATATATATATATATATATATATATTAGTCAGCTTTGCTATAACTCTGGAAACAGCTGCTACAAATTCTGATTGAAAGGTGTCAGTGTCAAGTGCAGTTGACAGTATGTTTATGTTATAATTTTATTGGAAATATAGGATCTTTTGTTAGAAACTTTCTGTATGGAATTGGTATAAAATACATACAACTGCCTTAAGGTTAGGTAATGTACAAGAAATATAATCTTTTGCAAGGAACTTTCTGTATGACATTTATACAAAATACATAGAACTGACGGAAGGTAATGTGCTGGCCACATCAGATTTTTTACTTTTGCAAAGTAAATAATAAATATCACATACAGTAGTTATACATAATTATTATGCAATAACAAAATTACGTAAGTATATGCATATGTTATGAAGCTGTTAATTAGATTCATTAGATATAAAATAATTTCATAACATGATTTACTCTAAAAGTCTAAAGGATATTGAACATACATATTATAATATGTATAAATAAATTACTACACAACTTACAACTAGAAAATATCGGACTTAAATATATTGCCAATCCATTCTCAAATCACCAACAATATGGGGACACTAAAATTACTAGTATTATCCCCAAATCTATCGTTGGAGAGGGGGAAAATCAAACGAAGACGTATACCAAGATCAAGATCTTGATAAAGTTACTAAAGTTATAGAATAGGTACCCTGATGTATTTGAAGTAAAGGGTGAAGTTCAATTCCTGGGGTCAAATACCAAAACTATGAATTCTTTTTTGAACACTGTTTTCGAGGCGAAATCATCTGTCTCAAAGTTGCAAATTTTTGGAAATTGTATAGTGTGATTTATTTTCATCATCAAATAACAATATTATTACAAAATAATGTTTATAATGAAAAACTATCGTGGTTAATTTATATCGTATACTTACATTGCAGGTTGTGGAATCAAGGTTTAGATTTTAGAATATTCAATTACAATTCTAATTAGCCTCGTTTCATTATTTCTCAGAAATAAACATAATGCCATCATGTATTTGAAAGATGTTATTGAACGATATTTTTTTTAAATATGCATTTTAATTGAAAATAATGATGTTTATTATAATACAAAACGCTATTATTTAAAAAAAATTGTTTAGCAAATTGCAGTATCTATATTCGTGTAAAACATTTCAAGCCTTTCAAACATTTAGTTTAAAAAACCTGATCCGATAGCACAAATCCTTACGTCTCTTGTAAAAAATGAAAGGTAAAAAACACCAATTTTTTATGATATCAGTATTGTTACACCAGGGGGGTGCCGATCTGGATGATGCTACTACTGCTTACTGGTGGACGCCTCGGATGATTGGCGTCCACGACTTGTTGAGAAGGAAGAGCACTTGAGAAGGAAGAACACACATACACTAACACTTTACACTGATGAACACTTACATTACGATTTACGGCAGGGAACTTACGGACATGGACACTACTTGTTGATTTAATAACTAACTTTTTAACTAATTAACTAAAGTTTTTATTTACATGGTTACATAGTGGGCTGGCAATGAGCCACCACCCAAAACTAAAACACTACATGTTCAAAAACAAGAAACGACTTTCCGACGCAACGTACTAATCCAGACTCTCCCATGTTTATCCCATGACTTTCTAAACTCGACTATCTTAAAACAAACCGCTATCTTCAGGACAGGATTATTTTAGGGGTACGGGGTGCATAGGCGAGGTCATTCAAAGTCACGCACGTGTACATAATAATTTCTAGATTAATGATAAACAAATAAATGTCGTGACTATCATAATACAATATGAATTTCTAAACTGAATTTTGACTTAAATAGATAAACAGAGTTAAAACATGAATATTGAAACTATAATTTAGAAAAGTTTATAAAAAGTTATTTATCTATTACTGCTTTTACCCTCGCCTTGTCACAGTACTAGATAATGCTATCTCTTGATGGTTAGCATATGTTTCTATAGACCAGAAAAGTTAGGTTAGAATTTGCCTTTGCCGCGAGTTCATAGTTTGAATTCCCTAGTATAGGTTTCATATAGTTTAACTTTACAGACAAAAAAAAGATATTTTAAAAAAAGAAATTAAGCAGCTCTTGCCAAGAATTCGATAGTTTGTTTATTCAGTAATAGATTGCAACAGTTTAAACCTGTAGAAAAGGTAAAGTAAGAAAATTATTAGAAATTAAAATGCTTGGTGCAAGCAAGGATACCGTATGTCGTTGACCCACCAGTAAATAGGACAGCACAATCTTAGACCAGGAATATTCCTGGTCTAAGAGCACAATAGAAGATGAAGCATGCACGATCCAACTAAGACATACGTTCAATGAATTTTGTAGTGTTATATTATTATTTAAATAATTATAAACTGTGAAGAGTTCATGTGAATATTATAGTACGAATCTGGAGATAAAGGATTGGTCTAGATGCTACATATAATGCTTTGCATAAGAAATTTACTTTTATGAGAATTTTCGGCCTTTAAAGTTGAGCAAAAATTTCCTTGGCAAGAAATACATGGGGATTGAAATTATGTTCTTAGCGTTATGAACTGAGTTTGAATTTCGCGCCTAAGTTTGACCGTTACACTTTTCTGGTCTATTCTAGATGTGTAGTTTCGTGAAGAAAAAAGTTAACAAAATAGTATTTTATATCTTCTTCTTCTCCATATCCCTGATATGCATAATCGAGTGTGGGATTTCATTTTCTTCAGGTTGTTTTTTTTATATCAATAATAATAATCATTCTTTTTATATTTGAAGAATTAGAAATATTTATTTATATAATATGTGTTAAAAGTGACATTTTATTTTGTGAGAAGGAAGTTTGGAACATGACGCGAAGAGGAGTGGTCCAAACACGTATATATCATACACTATTTTTTATACAAACACTATTTATCATTTAAATTTGTTTACCTAATAATTTTTCGACAAATATGGAATACAAAATACAAAAGGTAGCAATTGATAAAATTGAACTTTAAATAATTGTTAAAATAAAATAAAAAGTTTAACGAAAAGTGTGATATTCTATATTATGAATTAACATGAAAACTATACAGCCCTCGTCCTCTAGAATAATTTATTATTTATAATTTTTAAAATATGTATGTAAATAACGTACGTACAATTTACGCACATGGCTTTTGTAGAATTTTTGTAAATATGGGAAAAAATAAAAAAATACTAATAACAGCGATAGCGATTTTAACTATACAAACATGGACGTTTCTCGTTTCTTTGACTAGTGCTCTAAAAACCGACACCGAGGCGAGCGTCGGCAAAAGGCGAGTGGCCAATGCGAGTCACTGCGAAGTTAGACAAAAAGCCTTTCCACACGTTGGTGTAAATTCGGCGTTGGCTTTCATTCGCCTAACTTCGGCCAACGTGTAGATGAGGCATAAAATAGAACATATTAACTCCTCTATCGGAAGTAGTTCAATGTTCAAAACTTCTGGATTTCGAGAAATTGATTTTTATATTATCTATTTTTTACTAAAAGTCTATTAATTCTCCAAATAGGCCATGCTGCATAAACTATCCCCATTTAAAATAAATCATATAAATTATAAATTTATAGTAGTTTTTATTTTCACTGCCTAAACATTCCGAACACAGGAAGAAGCACTTTCCTAAAAATACCTACAGTGTAAAAAATTTGAAATTCTGAGAATTCATTTGCCTGAAGGTCTGAACCTACATCAGTGTAACAAAACATCTAAGTAGTAAAGCTCGGATTTATATGCAAGGAAAATAGGAAGAATATGCGCATATATATGCAGGCTATGCAAAAACATATGCAAAATATGCAGTACAAGAATTCAAAAAATATAGCAAAAAAATACTGACCCATCTACATATCAGTTGTAATATCTACGTAAAGTTTAAATACAGTATAGAATTATTTTTATTATGTAAAATATAAACAAAATAATGTTTTTACAAATTTATTTACTTAATATTAATTATTTACTGTCACAGTAATTATTTTGCGTAAGATTATTTTTATTAAATTTATTATGTTTTGTCTCTAATTAGCTATTTAGGTACGAAACCGATGCTGTTGGATAAGAGCTACATTTAATGATACTGGTATTCATGTATTTTGTTTCAGTTTATTTCTAGATTTCAGTGTGAGAACATCGATATCGTAGTGATTGATTTGTGTAGTGATTCAGGAGAGAGAGTTAATCTAGAATGTGTATAATTGTGAGTGAGTTGAGTCTTACAAACACTTTTGGTCCACGATAGCAAGTGTAATGCAGATACGGATTTGTATGATTATTCTCTTTCTTTACTGCGTTGTCCTTTATCCTAATCCTTGTTGATCGGTCGTGCCCGGTAGAGCCTCTAGGTGTGATGAGAGAGCTATAAGGGTAATCAGGAATGCGATCTGTGTCCACGATTGCTAGCCTCGTGGGTTTTCGCTGATTGACCGCGTGGTAACGGCAGGGATGGTTTTATCCTGGTTTTGTAACTATGCCCCTAAGGCCGAAGTAAAGCCACTAGGGTTGATCAGCACCTGAGCGGAATTCGGGTTAGGGTAGCTCCTTATTCCCAGGGGTGGTAATGGCAAGGTTGGTTGTGTAACCATATTTCGGTGCCCGTATAAACCACACCGCTAAGAGGTGGTAATGGCAGGTACAGTTGAGTATATGTACGCGTAAGTCCGGGGCCACACTGCTATTGAGTAGCAGGTATGCGTTTCGCGTAAGGTGACTTATTCCATTTTCCCTGTTCTATTGGACTTTGTTGCATACGTGTGTTATTTCTCGTGTGATTTCTCAATACATTCCTTTGTGGTGGATGCGCGTGTATTTTGTGAATAATTGACTCCTCACTGAGTATTTCTCATGTGTTAATTCTTTTGCAGAAATAATCACAGCGTGGAGGAGGATTTCACGTGACCGGGTTCGGCCAGGCGACGGTCATCTAGATTTGTTATTTTTTTGTAGTAATACAATACTGTATATACTGGTTTGGGAGATAAATGTGTTTTAATATTCTTATTTTTAGCGCTAACATTTAATCGTCATTTATAATATTACAGAAATTTACAATCTATTAGTTTACATTTACATTAATAATTAAATGTTTTTCCAAGTTACCCGTTTTAAATGATTGCCTTATTCTGTCACTTAGCATGTGTTTGATGACAATATTTGATGGTCAATTCTTAGCTCGTCTGAAAATTCCCCATCCAAAACTTTTGATACATGAGTTAAAGTTGTGAAACCTTCGTTTTTTTTGAGAACTTCCTCTAATTTTTTTGATACTGATTGAGCAATAAGCCCCTGTGCTTCATTAACAGTTAACTTTAATTGTGCTACTAATTTAACAGATTCATTAAGGGTACTCCTTGTCTTTCTAATTTTGTCATTGTCTCAATAATTAATTTATAATTGTTATTAATGAAACATGTTTTGGCCTATTTGTGGATCATTTAATATTTTTTTTGCACCTTTTATTGCCGCAGAGGAATCATTATTAAATTTTGACATTATTTCTTTAATTTGTTGTAAATATTTGAAATAAAACAAAGCCGCGTCAAGCTATGTGCCCCATCGTGTAACTACAGGTTTAGGGGGAAGTGGAACATCTGTTAGAATTTCTCTATATATTTGAACTCTTATAGGAACTTTAATAAAAACTTTTTTCATATTATTAATTAAATCGTTTACTAACGGAAATTGATTTCGTATTTCTTCGGCGACTCTATTTATTTCGTGAGCGACGCAAGTACAATGTATTAAATTAGGATAAAATACTACTAAATGTATTCCAGCCTTTACCATGTATGTAGCAGCATCAGTTAGCAACAATACGATTTTATCGAATGGTATAGCATTTGGCAAAAATATATTAGTCAAATTTTTTGTATAAATTTACTGATAGTTACGTTATTCGTTTTTTCTAATTCTTTAACTGCAATTAAATAAGGTTTTGCTACAAAATTTTCAGATAAAATACCAATTAATAAATTTTCTATATATCGACCGCATACATCTGTAGTTTTATCAACAATAATATAATAGAAATTATTTTCTACGAGTAAATGTGTCTTAATTTTGGCCAAAATTTTAGCGTAACATGTATCTAAAGTTCTTTTCCTTAACGTACTTTCATCCGGAATGCTCTTTTTACAATACTTTTCAAGAAAGATCCTAAAACTAGGGTTACTTAACTTGTAATGTAATGGAATGTTCGATGCAAGCATGGCGTGACATAAATCGAACTTAAATGTATCCTTTTCAGTTTTTCTTGAATGAACCAACAAAGATTCCCGTATGGATGTCTGCGATACATTCGATGTATTTTTCTTTTCAGAATTTCTTTTGTGAAGAGCAGTCCTGCAGTGCTGGTCAATCAGGTACTTTTTTGTGCTGGATATCTATTAAATAACAAATAAAATCAATTAAATTTGTTATTAAAAATAAATGTATGTTAAACAACTTACTTACTTGCCACAAGGTTTACAAAAATTATTGTCTCCGTCTATAGACAGTTCCGGGTAGGGACGAATCCACGCAAATAATTTTGAAGCCATTATTTTAAAAACATTACTGTTCCGTAGGTAAAATCTGAATGAATGGTTTCAAAATGTAATTGAAAGTAATGTACATTTTCCATCCCCTCTATATACTATGATAATGAAACCGACAGAAATATTTAAAGCTAGAATGACCGTTACTTTCTCTGTAAGGGATTAGGAAATTACAGCCATAAATGTAATTCTGGGTAATTTTTGGCGGCGTATCACTGGTTCGGTGGCTTCAATGTTCTTCAATAGATATGAGAATTTTATTGAAATTAACAAAGTAACGTAAATTTTAAAAATAGGCACAAATATGCACGTCGCATTGAGATATACAAAAAAATGCAAGAATTATTATTAGAATTTTATTAAAATTGATAAAAATAACCTAACATTTAGAAAATATGCACGTCACAATGAAATATGCAAAAAATGCAAAAATTAGGTGAAATATGCAAAAATATGCATTTTGCATATAATCCGAGCTTTACAAGTACAAGTTTTCTCGTATATTATTTTGTACACAATTAGCACCATCTATTGGGCTTTAGTTGCCGTGCATCATCAAAACGCACCTTTAAAATGGATTCAGGGATTTTTTTCGCGATTACAATACTTTCTTTACTATGTAGAAGGAAGTAAAAATTATATTTTAGAATCTAGGTAATCTGTATGGGAGCTGCATAAAATAACATTATATAAATAGGTGTCCCAGGACGAGCTTACGCTATCGTTATTTTAAAAACTATTCAATATTATTTTACGAAATTTGGTATCTAGGGGTTTTCCGACATGCCCGTTTCAACTAAAATATTTTCAAAGCAGTAGCATTTACAGTATAACCGGAAGTAGACCCTAACTTTCTTATTTTAAATGGAATGCTATATTTTTTTATTTATTTTATACATGCTCAACCACTTCCGGCGTAATTCAACTTTGCGTGCGTGCGTGCGCGCGCGCGCGCGCGCGCGCGTGTGTGTGTGTGTGTGTGTGTGTGTGTGTGTGTGTGTGTGTGTGTGTGTGTGTGTGTGTGTGTGTTTTCTGTAATGGAAAGAGCCCGTTAGATTTTGATGAAAATCGGATAACAGGAAATGGCACTTTACTAAAAGCTCAAGATAGTTTTTCTTCGAAAAATACCTTTAATAGTATATTGTGTTATTAGGAGTAAAAGTGATACTTTGTGTGGCGAGCATGGAAGTTTGCACGATGAGCGAAGCGAGTCGGACATTTGCATGCGAGGCACACAGACACTTTTATTCCGAATGACACATTAAATTATTTTTTCAAACGCACTACTTTTCTTTTTATTCGCTAACTCTATGTAGTTTCTATGGTTATTTATTTATTTATTTTATTTCTACACTGTGAATCAAGTCACAACATATGCCATATTTACGACGTTTGAAAAAAATGTTATTTTTTCGAGATTAATGTTATTATAAAAATTTAAGATTATTAAATTATTTATTGATTTGCATTAATACATTTTTTTTATATATTTTATGGGTAAATTTATAAAATTATCTATAATTTAAATCCCAGATCCTACGCTTTAAACAAACAAAACGCAGTTATTCAAATGTATGTAACTGACAGATAAATGTCACTATCAAAGAACTAATCATTTCAAAATAGTATTATTAACGTTTTAAAAAGAAAAAAAGTAAATAGAACAATCGAAAAGGAATTCAATACAGTTTCCAGCATAAGTAAATAAAAATATGTAGGTATGTATTTAGATTAATAAAAATTAACGATTCACAAAAATGTTTAAGCTAATCCTCATTTTTGGATTAGTGAATTCTATTCTATCCCGGTATTTAAAATTTAATCTTCATTTTATTATAGCTCCGGTGGCTCAATGGTTAGAGCAACGCCTCGTGTCATGAGTGCCCTCGGGGCTCTGGGTTCGAATCTCACTAAGGCATGGATGTGTGTGAATGTGAACCCACTCTAATTGGGATTTAATCCTGTTGAGGAGTTAAAAAAAAGGTTGTTGCTTGGATTAGATTAGACAGCTGAGTGCCCATTCTCTATACAGAAAAGGTTGATGCATATGCCAAATATCTTTCGAAGGTGTTTCAACCATATAATATTGAAACTAATCCTGATGATGGAAACGAACTCCAACGAACACTAAATGCACCATATCAAATGAGTCCACCATTAAAAAAAATTACAACTGCAGAAGTTCAAACAGTTTTTCATCAAGAACTAAATCTAAAGAAAGCACCAGGGTTCGATCTGATCACAGGAAAAGTCTTACGTGAAATCTCCGAAAAATGTATAAAAATCATCACGTATATTTATAATGCAGCGTTACGGATGGAATATTTCCCTAATCAATTAGTCCGGTTGTTAAGGGCGAAATTGTGCCTCCATCCTGCATTTTGTGATGAAAGCAAGCCGTTTGGATCATTTGTTACTGGGACTATACCCTACCGATTAAGAGATGTGGTCACCCGGAAATGCCCCGGAGGCACAAGTTATTGCGGGTTGTATACCTCATTGGCGCAGTTTTCTTAAAGTCGCCGTGGTGCGCAAACCATTGGATCTTCAAAGTTGAATTTGTATAATAATAATAACAATGGCAAGGTCTTTGATGCTGCGGTCAAAAAAAATAATGTTTGATTATATATAAAGTATACATTTTCCTCTTGAATTTAGCACATTGTGTTTTTTTGAAGAAAATTTTGGCTTCCTTGGCCGATTGCGCAAGAACGCTACGTCATACTAGAAAATAATCCGAATAAAAATTGTAGCGCGTTCAAAGTGCTATCGATATAGGGCTTAGTGGCGTGTCTGTGACTTTCAGAGACCCACCGACACGGAAGTTTCTAAAGATACACGAAAGTGAACCGAACCGCCCTGCGCAACGCAGACCATTGTTATGTCAATTGGAGCGAGGCGTTTAGTTTATATGTTGCTTGGACAATACTCTACCAATTAAGATGTGTAGCCACCCGGAAAGTTGCACAGGCTCTGTGTATTGAGGGTTATATACTTCATTGGCGCGTTTTCCTTAAAGTAGCAGTGGTGTGCAAACCATTAGGTCTACAGAGCTGATTTTATTTTTATATTACTTATAATGATAAGGTCTTTGATGCTGCCGCGCAAAAAGAACGAGTTTGATTACATATAACGTATTCATGTTTCCCTTGAATTTAGCACATTGTGGTTTTTTGGAGAACATTTTGGCTTCCTTGGCCGATTGCGTAAGAACTCTACGTTATACCGGAAAATAACCCGAATAAAAGTTGTAGCGCATTCAAAGAGCTATCGATATAGGGCTCAGTGGCGTGTCTGTGGCTATCAGAGGCCCACCGACATGGAAGTTTCTAAAGGGAGGTGTAGGTGCACAGAATCGCCCTGTGCGAGAGAGAACATTGATGTGTCAGTCCGAGTAGCCGTTTGGTTCATAAGTAGCTGGGACCAAACCCTACCGATTAAAAAATGTAGCCATCCGGAAATGCTGCGTAGGCTTTGTATATTGCGGGTTGTATACCTCATTGGCGCGTCTTTTCTTATTAAAGTCGCAGTGGTACACAAACCATTGGACTTACAATGACAGTCGATGGTACACTCGACTTCTTCTTTATGTCCGTTAGGATTAAAGCTGCAATCTAAACCATCTAGACCGCAGCCTAACTTCGGTACGGCTAGCTTCAAAATGTCATTCTCAAGCAGATGACATCTTTAAGTCTTCTGATACGCAGTGACCGAGGGAATAAATACATCATCACAGCATATTACCCACTTCTGGGTGTGCCAATCTGCTTTGTACGCATATTTTTTCCCGGTAAATCGTTTCTTAATTCTGTATACCACGTCGTTTATCCTTTTGACTACCTTATAGGGACCTTCCCAATTCTTTTGCAGTTTTAGTGATAAACCGCGACGTCTTTGTGGGTTGTAAGGCGACACTAAATCCCCAGGTTGATATCCACCTTTTTCGGCCTTGATGTCATACCGGTCCTTCATTCGGTCGCTGGCAGCTTGAATGTTCGTACGGACGCATGGTAAGAGCAACTCACGCCCAAATAAGATGTTCACAGGAGTTTGCCCTGTTGTTTCATGCACGGATGAACGATAAGCCATCAAAAACAGATGAAGATGTCGGTCCCAGTCTCTTTGGTGGTTGGAGACTACCTTCGACAAATATCGGATGGTCGTTCTGTTCATTTGTTCAACCATGCCATCAGACTGCGGATGTAATGCAGTTGTTCTAGTTTTATTAATTCCTAATATCTTACAGACATTTTGGAAAACGGCAGACTCAAAATTTCTTCCTTGGTCGGAGTGGAGTTCACGTGGTACTCCGAATTGGCATATATATTCTTTAACTAAAGTTTCAGCGACCGTGATGGCTTCCTGGTTGGGTAATGGATACGCTTCAACCCACTTGGTGAAGTAGTCCATGACAACCACGATGTATTTATTTCCTTCGTCACTTTCTGGGAATGGCCCAGCCACATCAATCGCAATACGCTCAAATGGACTGTTAACGTTGTATTGACGCATTGGAGCTTTTCGTCGTTTATGCGGACCGTTACTTCCAGCGCAAACCACACATTTCGTGCACCAATCTTTAACATCTTCCGTGAAGTTAACCCAGTAAAACCGCTGACGCAATCTTTCTAGTGTTTTGATGACTCCAAAATGGCCTCCAGATCCGCCATGGATCTCTTTCAATACGTCTGGTACTCTACTCTTAGGAATAACTAACTGAGTTCTCTTCTCAGTTCCATCAGCATTTTCTACCACACGCTTTAACAGGCCATCCTCAATCACCATAGAGTCCCATTGCGCCCAGTACGATTTTATACTCGGTGAGTACGGTGCAACATCTTCCCATACTGGTTTGCTCTCCTCTGCTTTACATTCCAGTATAATTTTCAAAGTTGGATCTTTTTCTTGGTCTTCGCGTAGACCATCGGGCTGCTAATTATCGTCGACTACTGTTGTCCTGGCGACGATGGAAAATTTCTCTTCAAGTCGACTAGAATGCTTGCATTCGTCTTGGCATGGCCTTCTGGACAATGCGTCGGCATTACGATGGCTGGTACCTATCCTATGCTCGATTTTGAAATCGTATTCCTGTAGTATCTCAATCCATCTAGTCACCTGACCTTCAGGATTCTTGAATTGTAGCAGCCATTTTAATGCAGCATGGTCAGTTCTAATCAAAAATTTCTTTCCATACAAATATTTGTAGAAATGTTCCACGGATTTCACGACTGCCAAGAGTTCTTTTCTGGTAACACAATAATGTCTCTCTCGTTTTGACAAGGTCTTACTAAAATAGGCAATAACCTTCTTATGCCCGTCTTGTATCTGAGAAAGAACGCCACCAATTCCCACGTTGCTGGCACTGAACTCTCCTTCAGATACAGGATAACTCAGGACAGGTGCGCTTGTCAAAGCATGTTTCAGTTCTTTGAACGCAACTTTGCAGTCCATTTCCTAGATAAATCTTCGACCTTCTTCAGTAAGCGTTGTCAGTGGCTTGGCTATGTTGGCAAATCCAGGTACATATCGCCGATAATAGGTACACAAACCAAGAAAACTTCTAAGTTCGTGTTTGGCTCTAGGCGCTGGCCAATCTTTCACAGCCTTTATCTTTTCCGGGTCAACTGGAAAACCCTTATCTGAAACCACATGTCCAAGGTAATGAACTTCCTTTTGGAACAGGTGACACTTCTTGGGGCTGAGCTTCGGGTTAGCCTTCCGCAATATCTGGAAAACCTCTTCCAAATTCTTCATGTGGTCCTCGAATGTTTTACCTACCACAATAATGTCGTCGAGATAGACTAAGCAGCTAATAATGTTTCCATGAGTCGTTCAAACGTTGCAGGGGCATTGCAGAGCTCAAATGGCATTACAGTAAATTGCCACAGTCCGGTACCAATGGTGAAAGCTGTCTTTTCCTTGTTTCGGATCCAAATCTACTTGCCAGTATCCGCTCTTTAGATCCAGAGTAGAGAAAATCTTCGAGCCAGCCAAAGTGTGTAGTGTATCGTCTATTCGAGGTAGCGGATAGCTATCTTTCTTAGTCACGTTGTTAAGTTGACGGTAATCGACGCAAAATCGTGTAGAGCCATCCTTCTTCTTCACTAATATCACTGGTGAAGCCCATGGACTGCTTGAGGGTTCGATCACACCTTCCTTTTTCACGTCCTCAGTAATTCTTTCCGCTTCCTCACACTTCGCCAATGATAGTTTTCTTGCTGATTGGGGGATTTGTCTTGCGTCGCCGGTGTCTATTTTATGTTGAACCATATTAGTTCTCCCGTTGGTCTTCTTGTCAAATTGGAAAACATCTTGAAATTTTCCAATTAATTTCTTCGCCTTGGTTCTCTGGTCGGCGGTCAGTTCTTGGAAGGATGTTGATAATTGGTTAATTAAAGTGTTCGGAACTACCTGAGATATGTTTCCCTTGGCCTTCACAGTTCGAATAATCGAGGGAACTGCCATACATTCTCCTACAATTGTTTCTTTCTTAAGAACAACAGGATAAAAATTTACGTTCATTATTCGAACTGGTATTAATTGACTGGCTTTAATCAGTGATTTTCCTACAACAACTCCAGTATCAGTCTTCACATCATCATTATTGGGCTCAAGCATAACAATATTCCCCTCACAGAAACTACCATCTAATTGTGCTTCCACGATAGATTCACTTCGTTCTGGAAGGGTAACATCTTCAGCCATTAGTACGCGCACAACCTTGTCTTCTCGTGGGTTCAAAACAAGTTCTTTTTCATTGACCATCATTACTCCATTCTTCAGGTCAAGTTTAAAACCGTGCTTTTTCATTACGTCCATACAGAGTATTAATTCATCTTTAACGTTAGCTACCAGTGGACGATGTTTAAAGGATGTGTTTCCAATAGTGATGGTCATATCTATTTTTCCTAATGTGGTAGCTTGTTTTCCCGTCGCTGTGCGTAATATCTACTTGATTGGTTGAAGATGCGTCTTGCCTGTGTTCTTTACTAAGTCGGGTCTAATTATAGTCTTCGTTACACCCGTACCCAGTAACATTTTTAATGGTCTTCTATCAACAGAGCTATTCACGTAGATGCTGCTGGCTTGATGATGAAGGGATGCGACATAATTGATGGATTGTGGGGCTACTAGATTACGAGTCGACGATTGCCCTTTCGCATTAACCCGAATTAATTTCCCGTCTCATTTTCTTCTTTTACCGATTCCATCTTCTTTTGCGTTTTTCCATCAGCTAAGTTTCTTTCTTTCAGCAAACACTTCATTTACAATTTGTTGCATTTTCTCTTCTAGATCTTCCGTGTCTTCTTTTCTCTCGGCATCAATATTTCGCACTTGAGATTGGTTACGTGAAGCTTGTTTAACAGCTTCATGTTCTAATGCATATGAAAGTGCGTCACCTACAGAGCCAATAACAGTGCTTGCTGAATTTCGCTGTCTCAGACTCCGTAGATGAATGGCCAGGCACTCCAAAATGCTGTCAGGAGCTGTAGGATATGCGAGACGAACCAAACGAGCTACGTCGACTTCAAATTCCTGAAGGCTTTCTTTTGAACTCTGAAAGCGGTTCCTCAGTTGCGTTTGGTACACCTGCTCCAGGTGCCCATTGCCATACCGCATGTCCAACCGTTTGACTAGTTGGTCGTAGTCCTCTTGTTCTTCTTCCTTCAGAGTTTGTAGCATGTCGATGGCTTCCCCACGCAACGAGATAGTCAACGCTGTAGCCTTCTCTTTAGACGTCCAGTTATGTGCTTCCGCAGCCGCTTCAAATTGTTTTAAATAGTTCGGCCACGAAGATTTTCCATCAAATTCCGGTGTTTTGATATGTATTGTTGTAGTAGTTTCAGGTTTTACTACTTTTCTTTCTTCTTGTAAACTTGCCTTCGCTACATCGAAATTTGGCATTGGTGACAATGTAATTCTAGTGACATTTTCTCGTAATTCTTCGATCTGCTTGTCATACTTATGTTCTAAATTCTCCAAGTCTTCTTCAGTTTTTTTAGAACTCTCCTCTAATTTCTGTTCTAAACTGCTAGAATTTTCTTCTGACTTTTGTTCTAAACTTCTAGAATGTTCCATTAATTATTTTCTTTAATATTCTGGAATTCTCTTCTGCTTTTCTAGAACTTTCCATTAATTTTTCTTCTAATGTCCTTGACTGTTCCAATAATTCTTCTTTTAGTGTTCTAGAACTTTCTTTTGATTTTATAGAACTTTCCTCAAATTTTTATTCGAATTTTTGTTCTAATGTTCTAGAATTTTCTATTTCCTG
This sequence comes from Harpalus rubripes, assembly GCA_963082715.1. NCBI lineage: Eukaryota > Metazoa > Arthropoda > Insecta > Coleoptera > Carabidae > Harpalus > Harpalus rubripes. The sequence goes on from OY720456.1 coordinate 32,071,472, forward strand.
TTCTAATGTTCTAGAAATTTCTGTCAATTCTTCACTTACTGTTCTGGAACTTTCTTCTGAATTTCTAGAACTTTCCTTAAATTTTTGATCGAATTTTTGTTCTAGCTTACCAAAGTCGGATGGGTCGAACAAGTAATCTGCAGGATTTTCATCAGCATCGATTAATGCTTGTCTCAGTCTTTCTTAAAGCACTGACTTCTTACCTGTTGTCTCCAAATCCCGGTCTTCTAGTTCTCTCTTGAGATCACTTACTTTTAAATTATTTAGTTTTAATTTTATTTATTTTTATTTGTACTTCACAATTTATTAACCCCATCTGACACCAATTGTAACGTATTTGTTAATTTGGGTGAAGTGTAAATATTAGACAATTATTATTAATTAAAATAAAAGTTTATTATAACGATAAATAGATATTAAAAGATAATAAAAATAATGAACACTACGATTAAACAAATATTAAACACTAATTCAGACTAAGAATATTATAGAACACTTAAACACTAAGATTATTTATTTAAGCAATATATAACTCATTTATTTTTATAACTATATTTATTTATGTTTATCACTTGTCGACTATATGTTTATATCACCAACTATTCAATACGCGACGCTTTTTTATGTCAGACTGTCCAATGCCTTTGCTAACAGTGCTTATATACTATACCGGCATTTGTATTCGAGAACTTACTAGAACACTATTCCAGATAAAAACTTAAACACAATAGATTACATCACCCGTGTAATTAAGCAGGTTCGGACATGTCTGGTGACAACGCACGACCGGTGGCACGACCCTCCGTGGTTATTGCGTCATCGCTAAAAATAGACACTCGCTCATCGCTGCGACAGCGGCGGCGATGGCGGGCGCTGCACATTACAATACGGTTCCAACTTTCTACCAAAAGCGGTTCGCAATGCTTCGATTGCATTTTCCCATGCGTCTGTGGAGTCCTTCGCCCGTACCCACCAAGTAGCAGCAACGTCTGTTAACAAAATTGGTAATCCTTTCAATGCATTGTCGTCTGTTACGTTAGCACAATCTCTGTAAATTTCGACTGCATTAATAAATGCTTCTACATCATATTGCTTACCACTGAATCGTGATGTGCATTTTATAAAATTGCCCTTCTTCTCTGGTTCAATAGTTATCGGAGATGCAGCTAGCTCCCGTACTTCTGATCGTAGCTACTGTAGTAGGCGTGAGAACTGATCTTCGGCCATCGTGACGTTCTTCATTGTTTCCTTCTTCTTTCTTGAACGTGTTCTAGACGCGATCACTGCTCAACACAACAGAGGGTATAGTAAAATCTGTACTACAGTACGCGTGGGAACTTCTTTGGTTCCGCGGTAAAACAAACCTCGAAATCGTAGCGCGATTGACGAGTGTCAAATGTTTAGCCTCAGTCTGTTCACTGTCATTTGAATTCTGTGACACAGATTTACACGACTGTGCCTGATTATTTCACAAAACACCTTGATTCATACACTTTGATGCAAGGGTGAAATAATGACAAACCTCTAAATGTCACAAAAAAAGTCTTTTTTGCTTTAGAATCAGGCTGCACTGTTGTCGTTCTTAATATATATTATTTATTAAGATTCATAACAATGTTACAATAGTATTTGGATTCGTTTAACCTGATACAAATACAAAAACTTGACATTCAACTTGACACTGCCCGTGAACTTGTTTTCAGGACCGAAGATCGCGATTCTTTGTTGCTGGTTGCTATGGTAACGTGTGTTCGCTTCAATTATAATTATTATTATTTGGTAAGATTAGTGATTTTTTATTTATTTTATTTATATTGTTTTTCTCCAAAGACTCTTATATAGGATGTCCCAGGACGAGCTTACGCTATTGTTATTTTAAAAATTATTCAATATTATTTTACGAAATTTGGTATCTAGGCGTTTTCCGTTATGCCCGTTTCAATTAAAATATTTTCAAAGCAGTAGCACTTCCGGTTTAACCGGAAGTAAACCCTAACTTTTTTATTTTAAATGGAATGTTATATTTTTTTATTTTACCATTGAATTCAGCAGAAAATTTTGTAATTGAAACCATAATAGCTATTTGTGTATTAAGAGCGCAAAATGGGACATTGTCGATTGAGAGGTTGTTGCGCGCGACGCAGGAGCGCGGCATTCTCTCGAAATCGACAATGTCCATTTACGCTCGAAACACACACAAGATTTTTTCTACAGTCCTCCACCATAACAAAAAATAATAAAATGTACACTTTGTACTTACAGTACTACTCAATAGTTTTGTAGTAAAGATAGGAACGTATTCAAATATGACTTCAAGATATTGTTTTGGCTTTCGTTTTTACAAAAAAATGTCAATTTTGTAATGAATATTATAAGTTTTTGTATAATTTATTTGTCTCAAGTACATTAAACTAGTGCAGTGGAAAAGTAGATGTCCATTGGGAGCGTTTACGCCAAACTTTTGCAGGTGGAAGCACAACTGTTCACACAATTCATTTTATATTTCATTTATCCTTATTTTCCATTCTTAAGCTATTGCTTCAATTTCAATCTAATCTAAGCATTTTATACTTTCGTTTTTTTAATAAATGCCCTATTTTGCAGTTATATGTCAGATTGACTAGTGAACTATATGCATGTGTAACTACAGTGCCATTAGTTCCTGACTACACGTTTCTATTAAGAATGTAGACAAGTGACATTTCTCAACATTGTATAGTTAGAAATTTGGACAGCGAGCGTTTTTCTACTTTGTCGCGCATGAGCGGCAAAGTGACATTTTGCGTTAATAAAAGAGAGCGCAAATGGCTACTTTGTATATAGACTGCAGAAAAAAACATTTTATTCATGGTCGACCACTTCGGGCGTAATTTTGATTTTTTTCTCTAAAAAAGCCACTTCTTTATCACTTGATATTTCGAGAATTGAATCGAATTTCTATAATCTGTAAAGAGAGTTTTATAAAGAAAGTTTTTGTTTACAGTAAATTAATGATAGACAATTTTTGAAAAATATAATTTCTACGTCAACGTAAATTAAAATTCAAAAACTCAAGTTTTTTAAATAGAACACCTCATAAAAATCTATCAACTTTCAACATAGGACATGCTACACAAACTACCCCTATATTTTAACGTAGAATTTATTTAAATAATAAAAAAATGGGCTGTTTCATTTAAAATATTTGAGTTTTTTTAACTTTTTGAACTTCAACTTTACGTTGATTTGGAATAGCATTTTTCAAAAATTGTCGATTATTAAATTATATTAGTGTAAATAAAAGATTTCTTTATAAAACTCTTTTTACAGATTATTGAAATTCGATTTCATTTTCGAAATATAGGAGTGATAAAAGAGTGGCCATTTTTAGAGAAAAATATCAAAATAGTTGAAGTCGTTGATCATGAATAAAATGTTTTTACCTTCCGTCACCTTTACGTAAGGAAGGTATTGTCTTTGGTCAAAAAATTCGGTGGTGAGTTTTTGATGAATAAGCACGTTTTAGGGTCCCTAGAATACGATTTTACTATTTTTATGATGATGTCTGTGTGTGTGTGTGTGTGTGTGTGTGTGTGTGTGTGTGTGTGTGTGTGTGTGTGTGTGTGTATGTGTATGTGTATGTGTATGTGTATGTGTATGTGTATGTGTATGTGTATGTGTATGTGTATGTGTATGTGTATGTGTATGTGTATGTGTATGTGTATGTGTATGTGTATGTGTATGTGTATGTGTATGTGTATGTGTATGTGTATGTGTATGTGTATGTGTATGTGTATGTGTATGTGTATGTGTATGTGTATGTGTATGTGTATGTGTATGTGTATGTGTATGTGTATGTGTATGTGTATGTGTATGTGTATGTGTATGTGTATGTGTATGTGTATGTGTATGTGTATGTGTATGTGTATGTGTATGTGTATGTGTATGTGTATGTGTATGTGTATGTGTATGTGTATGTGTATGTGTATGTGTATGTGTATGTGTATGTGTATGTGTATGTGTATGTGTATGTGTATGTGTATGTGTATGTGTATGTGTATGTGTATGTGTATGTGTATGTGTATGTGTATGTGTATGTGTATGTGTATGTGTATGTGTATGTGTATGTGTATGTGTATGTGTATGTGTATGTGTATGTGTATGTGTATGTGTATGTGTATGTGTATGTGTATGTGTATGTGTATGTGTATGTGTATGTGTATGTGTATGTGTATGTGTATGTGTATGTGTATGTGTATGTGTATGTGTATGTGTATGTGTATGTGTATGTGTATGTGTATGTGTATGTGTATGTGTATGTGTATGTGTATGTGTATGTGTATGTGTATGTGTATGTGTATGTGTATGTGTATGTGTATGTGTATGTGTATGTGTATGTGTATGTGTATGTGTATGTGTATGTGTATGTGTATGTGTATGTGTATGTGTATGTGTATGTGTATGTGTATGTGTATGTGTATGTGTATGTGTATGTGTATGTGTATGTGTATGTGTATGTGTATGTGTATGTGTATGTGTATGTGTATGTGTATGTGTATGTGTATGTGTATGTGTATGTGTATGTGTATGTGTATGTGTATGTGTATGTGTATGTGTATGTGTATGTGTATGTGTATGTGTATGTGTATGTGTATGTGTATGTGTATGTGTATGTGTATGTGTATGTGTATGTGTATGTGTATGTGTATGTGTATGTGTATGTGTATGTGTATGTGTATGTGTATGTGTATGTGTATGTGTATGTGTATGTGTATGTGTATGTGTATGTGTATGTGTATGTGTATGTGTATGTGTATGTGTATGTGTATGTGTATGTGTATGTGTATGTGTATGTGTATGTGTATGTGTATGTGTATGTGTATGTGTATGTGTATGTGTATGTGTATGTGTATGTGTATGTGTATGTGTATGTGTATGTGTATGTGTATGTGTATGTGTATGTGTATGTGTATGTGTATGTGTGTGTGCGTGTGTATGTGTATGTGTATGTGTATGTGTGTGTGTGTGTGCGTGTGCGTGTGCGTGTGTATGTGTGTATGTGTGTATGTGTGTATGTGTGTATGTGTGTATGTGTGTATGTGTGTATGTGTGTATGTGTGTATGTGTGTATGTGTGTATGTGTGTATGTGTGTATGTGTGTATGTGTGTATGTGTGGATGTG